>JAVFKF010000047.1:0-600000 GCA_036926295.1 Pachydiplax longipennis | reverse complement strand
AATACTTTGGCTGCCCATATTTTCTGTTTATGTATAAATTTCCATCAATGAAGTTTTGGAAAGGACTTTGTTATTTTGCTTCATGCTCCTCATGCTCGCAGGACCAATTTTTCCATAAAAAAATAATAAATAAGAGAGCTTAAATATATGATAATTAAGAGAAAATGCAGTACTATGAATGGGATGAAAAGGGGAAATTAGAGGAAACGTAATGAGAATAGAAGTGGAGTGACAATGAAAGAATACGCTAATCCTTCAAAATCCGCTTAGAGGGATGATCTCGTTTGTCATATGCGTAACAGCGAACACATAGGATGAATAAGATGTTCTATGCGTAATTTCTCCATTGGCTAATATTTCTAAGTGAGATTAGTCAAACCGTGTTGAATAAATTTTTAATTATTTTGTTGATATTCATTTTACCTCTCCGAATATAAAAATATCAGTATGACCGAATCGAAAAACCTTCATTGAGTTTCGATCCTTGATCAAGAGAGGGAAATGAACGCTATTTTTTCACCCTGAGCTGCACTGTCCTATGGGTGCATTGCACCCGGTCAGGTAGGATGCCATGGGTAATTTTCCATAAATACGCAAATTATATATAATAACACCTTCAAATCATGCCAACCTATTTATTACAATATATTTTAGGGGAGTTAATTGTGGCATAACTATAAAAAAGCAGCATATATGAGTTCTCAGTTCACTCTCCACTAACAACGAGATGACACTAAAGCCATAGTGGGTGAGGTGAGGGTAGGTTGACTTGTTGGCAATAGTTTTGGTGAAAGTGTTTTCCTAGATATTGCACCCAGAATCACATGTGGGACTAAAAGGAGAAAGATTTACAGATAATGGAATGGCTAGGGAGTAGCAGGTAAGCGAAAGGGGTTCAATGGATTCTGCATATGCTGACCTTGGAAAGAATAGAGAGGTCTAAGGAGTAAACAGCAGGGGAAAAGATGGGGTCAATGGGATACGACAGATACCAGCCCTGAAGGTGCATTTTAGACCATAGTATTTCTAGGAAGTAATCAATGAATATGAATTGTCGAGAACCCTCTCCCAAAAGCATCTTGGTTTTCCATACCATTCATTTTGTCTATTCTAATCAGTGGAATCTCAGAAATGCTGAGTTCTTTACTCGAGAGGAGCATTGCAACCACATTTCACTTACACTAAAATATATTTTGTTTGTATACTATAGTAATATATGTCAATTTCTCATTATTTTACTCATAAATATAGATTACTCGTAAATGCTTTTTCTTACAGTGCTACTGGGACCCGGGAAGTTCTTCCTTAATGCTCAATTTTTGTCTAGCTCTATTCTAGATCATTTTCTAATAGTTTCCTTACCATGCACAGAATGAATACTTTTCTTTGCATGCCACCACTGGGATTATTATTTTTTAATTTCGAAGAATAACCTTTACGAAATTCCTTCTCACTCCAAATAACATACAAGAAAATATAATCGTTATTATTACTCATTTTACTATAAATATGGCATTAAAATCTAATGAAGTAGATTGCATTTGTACTGAAGAGGCAAGCACTATTTGTTGTGATTCAATAAGTGCAATATTCATAATTAATGCAAGATTTTCACTTTAAAATATGTTTACCAGGAAATTCCTTAAAAATATCATTTTCTGTGATTCTATGACATATCATTAGCAATGAAATCTTAAAATATTATATAGATATGGGTGTGTGCATCTGTGTTATCCTGAGACTCGTTTAGTTACCCTTAAGTTATCTTCGCAAGTGCTTTTCCATGGGTTTGTTAGTAAATAGATTCACAAAGCTTGCCACTTTCCACTAAATATTCGACTTACTTTCTGCACTTTTGCCTCCCCCTTATCATCGTTGCCCAGAGCCACCGCACGGCTTGCAGTGTCTCCTGGCTATGCTCAGATATGTAAGAAATTCTACCAGAGAAATTCATACAAGAAGAAGGAAAGAGACTTCGAAAATTTCTGGAGGTCATAAACAGCCCTCAACTTTATTGCTCTTTTCTTCCTCCAGATGTGGGGGAGGGGGAGAGTCCTCTCCCATCCTTCACTACCCACTCCATTTTCCCCTGAAATGCTAGGCACCACATCGGAGCACGGTCGTGAAAATTTGTAAAACCGTTTATTCTTCCATTCATCCCCTCAGTTGTTTATGTAAACACTGATATTATTAAGAGAGTTACAGAATAAGATCTTAATATTGTTCAAGATGAGCTTTGCATTAATATCTCCAATAATTCGTTTTAATAACTTAGGAAACCCGATGACAATGGCTTGCAATTATAATGGATTTACCTTTAAAAATTGTCCTTGCTACATTTGTGAATTTGTTGCAGGTCATAGTTCGCATACTGAAGACATTCAGGGAAGCAGGCAACTGTAGAATCGAGATATATCTGCAGGTCATCAGTGATGATGCTTACAGATTTAATATAATTCAAATTTTAATATACAGTGAAACCTCTGTTCACGGACACCTCTAACTTACGGACACCTCTGACTTAAGGACTGTATTCAATTCCCTGGCAGAAGGATATGCATTTGTATAAGGATTGAACCTCTATCATACGGACACTCCCACTTACGGACACGGACACTTTGTTTAGCAGAATTTTCACTTATACGGACACCATTCCCTTGGGTTTTCTGACCTATCTCTCAAAAATGGAATGTTTTTCCCCTTAAAAATAGCGTTCATGACTAGCTGGTGGAAAGAGGACAGCGAAAATCGTAAAACCAGTGAAGATGGACAATGTGCATATAGGGAAATGAACGAAAATGTGTCCTGAAATACATTCTTGGAAATGCTAATCCAAAACGAAAGAGCACCTCGACCAGACGCGCGTAGGACCCTCGAGAAAGCATTTGCCTATGATTCGTACGCAGAAGTCTACAAATAACAGAGCTCGTAGAGAGGCAATAAACAAAAGGATGCCCTGGAATGAGTTCTTGGTAATGCTAATCCCAAAAATATGCTATCCAAAGTTGACCAGGGGCATCCCCGAACTCGTGCGGGGAAATTGATTACTGTTCTCGACGTAATATTTTGGAGTGATCGAGCGGTCAAAAACAAAAAAAGCTCAACGGTGTGCAATAGTTTTGTTAAATCAGGATTCTGCAACGCTGAATTGTCACCAGAGGTGGAAGATGGCTTGCAGTTATAAATTATGTATGATGCAGGCGAAAGTACCGAATATGTGAGCATTGACTCTAATCTGTTGACCGTGGACCACGAGGTTAGCATAGGAGAAATTGTTAAAAATACTCTTGAAGAAGGAGATGACGGTATTAGTAAAAGTGATAACAGTGAGTCTGAGACTATGGTGAATGAGATGCCTGTGCTATCGTATGCCGGTGCGTTGCACCAAATAGAATTGTTAAAAAAAATTTGCATTTTAAAAGGCAACAACGAAGCATTTAAGTAGCCTTATTGATGTACAGATAAATTTTGAAAAAGAATTTGTCATAAATAGAAATAAGCAAACTAAAATAAATGATTTCTTCACATCTAAGTGAGCTCACATAAGTATATTGTATGTATACACTATATATATATATATATATATATTGACATGTGAAAATGATCCGAGTATTTTAAATATACATATCTGAGTAAATATGTTACGTTATTTTATTATTTCCAATTTATTTTTAATTATTCAAAAGCGATATTTGAAATAAAAGAAATTTCTTCCAGCTGCCTTTAATTTCTAGGGAATGCATAAAAATAAGGTTTTCTTTGGATCACCTCTAACTTACGGACACCTCTCACTTACGGACACATTTTCTAGGACCGTTAATGTCCGTAAGTGAGAGGTTTCACTGTATATCCGCATCAAATGGATCGAAGGCTTTACTAAAGTCCAGTAAATTAATTAGCCCATTCCATCAGATGCTTAGGAAGTTTCCTAACTCCTTATATTAAAATTCAATTGGTAAATTCAATCCATGATTTATCACAAGAACTAGCTACTAAGATGCAATGTGCCCAGAATACATCTGTTCGGTTTATATTTAACTTGAAAAAGTATGACCATATTTCCGATACATTTAAGAAAATATCTTTGATTAAACTCGAACATCGTCAAAGAATTCATGTTCTTACGCCAGCTTTCAGCATCTTTCGAGCACAAACTGCAGAATATCTCTTTTCTGAATTTGATAGCTTAGAATCTGTCCATAATTGCAACACTAGAGAGAGAAAAATCTAGAGTAAAACTATATCTAAGAAACCACTTTCAAACCACCGAATTCATGCATTCCGACCTCTGTTTTGCTATAGTATTACTCTGCCATGTTAATGCCACTATAAAATCGATTTAATTAAGTGATTTTAATAACAATAATGAAAACAATTCCTTCCTAACGCTCAACATGGATCTGCATAGCAGACAATGTCTTCCATCTTTTTTTTCCTCTCTCTCTCTCACTCTCTCTCTCTTTCTATTTTGAAGGCTCGCTTGCCTGAAATGTGGTATCTGCTGGACGAGTTGCCCCTGGAAGTGGTAACTTTTTTTTGTAAGTGACTGTACATTAATAATATGCAAAAGATGAAAAACTAAACAATGAAATTAACCTTACCTGGCATGATACTGCTTCCTGGCTCATTCTCAGGCAAACTGATTTCACCAAGGCCACAGCGTGGTCCAGAACCAAGGAAACGGATGTCATTGGCAATCTTCATCAAACTACATGCAACTACATTTAGAGCTCCTGAAACTTCTACCATTGCATCATGGGATGCCAAAGCTTCAAACTTATTTGGGGCTGTCTTGAATGGCAGTCCTTAAGAAAATATCAGAAAAAAGTTAAAATGCTATCATTACCTTCACCTTACCTTAACTCAATAAAGTTAATCTTTAAGAAAATTCTTCAATTACAGGCAGAATATAAAAACCTCAAAAAGATAAATTTCTTTTCATTAAATTACAGATCAACTTTCATCCAACCTACTGTAATAATTGAATCTAAGATGCACTTTATTGCATTTTTAAGAGCTTCCAAAAACAGGTTCTGAAATTCACAATCTCACATAAATTATAGAGCTTGTATTGCACAGAAAAGTAAATAACATTTAAAGCTGTGATTAATTTTTCCCACAGCACTAGCCAACTTCTCAATGTTGTTCCATGACAAGCGTATCTGGACATGTTTTACCACTATGAGCAGTGTAAAATCTACAGCTGAAGTCATTTTACAAGTAGGCTCCCACCATGAATTGGCTAATGAAGAGGTCTTTCACTGCATTCAATGTCAGTAGAAGGTCATTAATAGAACACATCAAAATTTAGATTTCAGAAATGTTGGAAAGATCTCAATCAGTAATTAGCTTTTATTTCTACTGAAAGAGCAAATATATCCTCAATACATTTCTAGTACACTTTAAAATGTTGAATTTGCAAATCAGTGACATACTTTGATTAAAAATATGTATCTATTTTCATATTATTTAACACACATGAACATTTATTTTTCAACCATCTATGAGTATGTAATAAACAGTTGAAATGAAAGAATGCAACTCATTGAGAACATACAAACATAACCAATATATCAACAGTAATGTTACTGATTACAGCAAATTCAATGTGATTGTAAGCTAATATTGTTCAGGAATACCAAACACAATTACACAATGTCAACCTCTCTTATGATGATATACCACAAAAATAATTTTTTAACTTTTTAATGCATCAATGCAAATCTGTATTTTCAAGTTGGAATATTTGAAAGTACTGGAACCAGCAGTACTATCAGTAACATTATTACTATATTAGCCTGAATACAGTACAATGATTTTTCTCCAACATGTTACATTGAAAATCACACTATATTCAAGTACTTGCAGCTTTAAAACCATAAGTGTACAGCATGCCTCCACACACATTTTAGTGGATCTATTTGTAATTGCTAAATTAATTGGGAATTCAAGTGATAATGCTACATTGAACTAACATACAGTGCTGGCCAAAATTAAACCCAGCACTTTGCAGAGATCCAGAGTGGCCACCAAATGTGCTACTTGCACAAACTTGGAATGGCAATAGCGAAAAGAGTATGTGTTTACCAGAAAAGGGCTTCCTTCAAAATGAGCCATGGGAGGGTATGAGATAAGCAATGAGTATTACAGCATAAAAAATACTATGCATGATGTAGTGAGGACCCTAGTAGTTTCAAGGTATCTTGAGCCATTGGGTTTCGAGATCTGTACTCTCACATGAGCATGAAGGTTAATTAATTGTGACAGGGACTAACAAATTGCAGCAGTGACAGGAGATAATCATTCCAAAGATTTTATTTAAGATTTGGTCATTGAGGAAAGAAGGGTGAATGAAGAAAAAATATTTACATTTAAGCGTGAACAAAATTGAGGCATGTTTAAATATACAATCTTCATCTGTGTGAAACTAGCAATCCAGAGTATCCAAAATGTCGCTGTGAGGTAAATTTTTAATGTTAAAAAAATCATTACATTCATAAGCTAAATTACCTTGATTAAGCTTAGAGTCATGGGGAAAAAGCACATTCTCAAAAACTATTTACGGCACCTTTAATGCAAAGTTTCCGCAAAATATTTTTCCCGTATTGCGTCACTCAATAATATACATATTATCAAAACCAATGGTAATGAGAAACTCTGGATTCCTCAACAAAGAACAACAAGAAAGTCTATTATTAGTATATTATCAGTGTTTTATTAGTAATCAATCCATCTATCATTATTATTCAAATTAAGTTGAGGTCTTCTAGGCATGAACTTGATAACTCTGTCACACAAATTTTTACTTGGATTTTCCCACTGTGATTCAATGATATTCTATAGTTTGTTTATCTTCGTCATGCATTATTCTTATGTAACTTACTCTTTGGAAAATTGGGAATCTCACCCCAATTTTTAAAAGCAGCGTAAAAGATGATCTATCAAATTATAGGCCTATTTCGTTAACTTCATTGGGTGGTAAAATAATGGAATATATAATTACTAGTTCTTTAATGGGTTTTCTCAAAACCTCTATATTCATAGTTAAGAATAAACATGGTTTTCTTAAGACATGATCCTGCGAGTCACAGATAGCATTATTAATTCACAATATCTTGAAATCTGCTGAAAGTAAAAGGCAAGTCGATGCGATATTTTTGGATTTTTGAAAAGTGTTCAATAAAGTCCAACATCATAAATTGTTATACAAATTAAAACTTATGGGTATCGATGAAGAAGTAAGAAGTTGGATAAAATGAATAGAGAACAAGTAGTATTAGTTCCCACTTAGTCAAAGTGACCTCAGGTGTCCCACAAGGAAGCGTAATCGGACTATTATTATTCTTAATATACATTAATGACCTTAATAAACACATCAACAGTAACATTAGAATATCTGTGGATAATACGGTTATTTACAGAGAAATAAAAAGAAATGATGATAGATTAAGCCTGTCAAATGATTTAAATAAAATTGTTCAATGGTGCGACGACTGGCAATTGGAGCTCAACATAGACAAATGTTTGGTAGTTAATTTTTTCAAAAGAAAATCCTTTGCCAATCATAATTTATATAGCCATTGAGGGAAAACATTATCAACTGTCGATTCAGTAAAATATCTTGGAATACATATATAAATGCTCTATCTTTCAGTAGGTTCATGTGCCCCCACATTCCCTATTCAGTTCCTTCTCCTTCAATTCCTGGTAACTTATCCCACCCCTTAATTCATCAAACAACTTCTGTCTTTATCTTCCCCTCTGTCTTTTCCCTAGAATTCTTCCCTCGATTGCTTTCTTCATTAATCCCTATTCTCCCAATATATGATCCAACCATTTCCTTTGTCTACTTCTAATTACTTCAATTAACACCCTCTTCTCCCCAACCATCTCTAGCACCTCCTCATTAGTTTTTCTATCAACCCAGCTTACTTTCTCTATTCTACGCCGTACCCACATCTCAAAAGCCTCTATCCTATTAGTATCCCCTTTTCTTAATGTCCATGTTTCACACCCGTACACTCCACACCAAGGATTTTACCAATCTTTTCCTGATTCCTTTATCGACCCTCCCCAACCATCTTCTCTATTTTGTTACACTGTCCCTTCCAACACAATTCTCTAGCTCTATTTGTTTCCCTCATCAGTTCATTGTTCAGTGCCCTGTACATTCTACCTCTGTTAACAGAAGAGACTCCAAAAACCATCAATAAATTTTTTTTTAATTGATGGTTTTCGGAGTCTCTTCTGTTAACATTGTAACCATCAGCAACCAACCATTTTATTTTATTCTACCTCCATGTTCTGTGATGACCCTTCTCCATTTCCTTCTTTCCTCCATTTTATTCATCATTTCAACTGTCACCCATGGTTTCCTAATTTTGTTTTGGTTGACCTTCCCAATGGTTCTTTGCTTGATGCTGGTTTTGATCTTTTCCATTCCTCATCTATTGTGAATTCCCTTTTGTTATCTTCTAGAGCCCTGTTGACTGACCCTTGAAACTCTCTAGCTTTCCTACCCCTGAGGGCTTCTATGTTCCATTTGGGTGCGCTTATTGCCCGATAGATCTTCTTAAATCTAAGCTTGGTTTTCATCATTACTAAGTTATGATCTGAGTCTACATCAGCACCAGGATAACTTCTCGAGTTTTTAACATTATTTCTAAACCTCCTCTTTACCAAAATGTAGTCGATTTGGTACCTATCCGTGTCCCTTGGCTTTTTCCATGTGTACCTCTGTCTGTTATGGTGTTGAAATAGGGTGTTGGTGATACAGAGGCTATTCTTCCAGCAAAAATCTATCAGTTTTTATCCTCTGTCATTTCTGTTCCCTATCCTGAACTCTCCCACTTCGTCCACATCTATTCCTTGCCCAACCACAGCATTCCAGTACCCCATTACATTAAGGTTTTTATTACCTTTCACCCTTTCAATTACCTCTTCTATTTGTTCATACACTAAATTGATTTTATTCTCACTGTAATTGCTAATAGGGAGGTACACTTGGACTACAACAGTGATTTCTGGTTCAACCTTAATTTCTACAGACATTACTTGGTCACTTTTTAGCTCAGTGGCTATTACGGCTTCTCCTGCTCTCTTGTCCAACACAATAGGAAACCCTCTCTGGCTATCATTTCCCCCAATGAATATTACTCTTACATCATCGCTCCAGAAATCTTCTACATCCTTCCACCGTACTTTGCATAGCCCCAGAATGTTTATGTTGGACCTCTTCATTTTCAAACTTTCCTTTTCAAAGCATGGATCTGACATTCCAGGTCCCTACCCTTGTTTCCTTGGTCATCTTCTTCCTCTCTAGTGTAGTTGAGTAAGGATTTCGTGGAATGACGCCTGGGATGGCCTTACCACCATCCCTGCTGGGCAGGACACTCTCCCTAGAGGGCTGCATCCTTTATTTGCCAGTGACAATATCAATATTATGGTACATAATAATCATGGGATAGATAGTCGAGGTGGTCTCCCCTTGCCTTCCTCTACAGTGTTTTTAACATGTCACTATCACTCATATAGACTGCCCCACTGGGGTACAGATGCCTTTGAAGCCGCCTCACTGAGGTACAGACACTGCGTGGACTACCATTCGTCTGGCCCCTACCTATTGACCTTTCTGGCATGAGTGACCCTAGCAGGAACAAAGGTCCAGCCAGTATAGTTCTCTATGTCATAGAATGCCCCTTCACCACGTCAAGGTGTAGTCCATAGAAGGGGGTCTAGGAATAACCCTCATGAATAACTTAACTTGGGTACCCACATCCATAATGTATGTGGGCGAGCTCTTAAGAAATTAGGCTCCGCCAAAAGAATAGTCAGTAAAAGCGAAGAAAAAGTCAGAAAGCGATGTTTGGTTTTGCGCAAGTTAGACCTCACCTCGAGTATGCATGCAGTGTATGGGACCCAGCAGAAAAGTGTTGTATTCACGAGATAGAAAACATACAATGAAAGGCAATACATTTTATAAATAATTGCTATGATAAATTGGTAAGTGTTACTCAGATGCTTCAGGAGGCAGGATGGGAATCTTTAGAAGAAAGAAGGCTCAATCAGAGATTTGAATTACTAGATAAATTCAGACAGAGTACATTCATAGAAGATGTAGCTGATATTATGCACCCTCCTTGTTATATAGGCCATTCTGATACTGCGAGGTAGATCAGAGAAATAGATGCTAGAACCAGTCAATTCAAGAATTCATTTCTTCCAAGAATGATACGCGAAAATAATCAAGTAGGAAAGAATAGCCATGGTGCTTGCACCCCCTGCCACACACCGAAAGGCGGCTTGCAGGGTACATACATAGATGTAGACCTCTTTTGCCATTACAGCCTACACATGGGATTCAAATCCAGACTTCTTGCAGACCACTGAAGTTTACTAAATTCTCTTTCACAGAATTTCCAGAATTCTAAGAATGACTAGTAAAGATAAAGAGCTGATTGACGCAGGATAAGAGGATTTGGATAGCAGGTAGTCAGTCATTAGGAGAGTTGCAAGTGAACTTGTTAAATGATTATCCAAATCTCTATCCAAATGATTTGAAAATGAGAAGAAGAGAGACAAGGGGTGATATTTAGCGTATCGGATCCTTAGAATTCTGGAAACTCTCCTAAGGCAAACTGTAATTATATTCTCTGAATACAGTCGGCCCTTGCATATTGTGGTTGATCAGTTCCAGTATCTATTGCAATAGGTGAATTGCCATGAAGTAAGATTCTTCATTCATAAATTAAATATTTTTGTATGAGCATAAAAAACCTATTTAAGAACTACATACTTTTTATTAGAGTTTCTAGACATGAAATAACACCCTTTAGTCACCATTACGCTCATGTTACTAGCATATCAGACTAAATGAGAGAAAATAAGACATTGGACATAACAAACATCCAAATGCAATAACTTATTAATGAATATGCATGTTTTAAAAAGTCACAATTGAGTAAAGCTGTGAAAATCAAAGTGTGAAGTGAAGAGGGACATTTCTTTATAGACCCTTCTTTTCTCAATGACTAAGAAATCTAAGAGATGCAACCTCAAGTTAAATGTGGTGAGTGATGAAAAAATTAATTGACTAACATGGAATCCAATAGACTGCATAAACAGCACAATCTTCAGAGCAAATCCCCTAGAACAGGGAAGGCAACTTTTGTGGCAATTGTGCCATATTTGATCAATATAAATGGATTTGTGTAACAAATCATTGCCAAACCACAGGATGAGATGCTGTCTATCTTATCATGACAATAATGAACTAAGATGTAACTGAAGTAAATGTAATCATCATTGACATTTCTAATTAACAAAATCCACATTTATCCACTCAAGGCTTCATTTTTTATGTTAAAAATACATAATAGGAGTGGGATTGTTAAAGTTCCTTGTGCAATAAAAGTCCTCTAGCATAACACTCTGGTCATGTGTGCTTGCCACCACTACCCTAGGTAATATACACACTTTAAGGATTCAGAATTAATATTGGAAAAAATTGATGATTCATGAAATTGAAAATATTGGAATAAAATATTTGGCATTAACCTGTAAGCTTAGACACTTCTTCAGCAACTTTCTCAGCAAATCCAATCCTGGTGTTGAGACCAGTGCCAACTGCAGTGCCACCGGCAGCCAGATAATAAAGCCTTGGAAGAGTGTCCTTAACCCGATCAATACCAAATGCAATTTGCTGGGCATATCCACTGAACTCTTGCCCGAGAGTCAATGGTGTGGCATCCTAGAAAGTAATTCAAATACTATAATAGAAAGGCAGAGGAAGGGCATCCAAATCATCTCAATAGGACATAATACACTGAAACGTATCTTCAGAAAAATCCATCAATACCACAATTATTTTTCACTATCACTCTCGTAGATTCGATCAGCAATGACAGTTTTTATGAATGCAGGTCATCAATACAAGCCTTCTGAAAAATAGAAGGATCAGCAGCTGTGGGGGCCGAGTTTTGCATCGAAATATATATTGGTTTTTTGACATTATCAATGAACTCAAAGGATTTTGATTTGCACAAGAAATACTTTCAGTATTTCTTCAGAAACTTTCGCACTAGAATTTTTTCTTACGAAAATAGGATGAAAAGTAGCAGGCGACTACATTTCTCCCTGCCCCAAACTACCCTTTTCCCGAAAACTCGCATATTCTTATAAATTTTCCCAAGACACACTTATCCAAAATTTTTAATAGCAAAGTGATTAAATACGTGAAAAGTAAATTCCACGAAGAAGATTTTAATACCTTGTTCCTTGAATGATAGACCCAATTCATCGATTCAAAAAAATAATAATCTGCACTCAATTTTCTTGAAAATATCACTCTTATTTATAGAATTAATTTTTGTTCATGCTGAATGCCTTTCAAGCAAGTTCTTGTCGACTTTCGTTTTCTGTGCAAATGTAGCAACAGCGCACACCGTTCTCCCGCAAGGAATACAGGGGCCCATATGATTTATGTGGTGTCTTCATGATGTTGGACAGACTATAGTGATCTTACTTTGTATGATCTGGATCAGCTTATGGGATATTTAACTGAAAATTTTGATGTGGAAGTGAAACAAACAATAACTACATTATATATTGTACATACAACAATTGTTTTATTTGAAAAAAATTGGACTATGAGTTGACCCACTGGTAAAGCCTAACCAATGAAAGGCATTTCACCACAAAGTATGGTCTCAATCAATATCTCTAAATTTTGATAAGCTAACTGTAGGCAAATAATATCATGCTTCTAACAAGAAAGTATAGAAATAAGAAATATTTTAAAATTTATCAGTAAGTATCATCAACTCTACATTATTTTTTGTTGATCAATCATATATTCAAATAATTATAAGTACTTCCATTTTTACCTCTATATACTCGTATTTCTTTTGGGTTATTTTTTACTTGTATGTATTTATCTTAACTACTGTTTTTCAGAACTGAGATAAAAAGAATCATCACATATTAAAACTCTTCTATAAATTTGCTATTTCTTAAAATAAATATTCAAAACTAGAGAAAATTGAGAAGCAGAATTCGTTACATCACTTTCATTTTTTCAGTTTAATTTTCTTTTACTTCACTGAATATGCCCATTTTATAAAAGATGAGTTAAAAAATAGTATAACGGAAGTATAAAGAGAATACGAGGTAAAGAAAGAGGGGACGAAAAAACTTTTACAACAGAATTTGACCAAGTAGAATACAATATTATGATAGGATAGGTTTATTGATACGTATAGTAGGTGAATAACATTGAAAAAATGAATATAAGAAATAAAGCAATTGCAACAACTACAGATTAAAAAATAAGAATGATAAAAATGTGAGAACTTAATAAATCACACATTTACCTGAGTGTGGGTACGTCCAATTTTGATAATGTGAGCAAATGCCTTAGCCTTGGCATCCAATGCCTTGTGGAGTTCTTGCAGCCCTGGCAACAGAACCTTATGTATTTCAACTGCAACAGCTATGTGCATTGCAGTGGGAAATGTGTCATTTGAACTCTGAAAGAGTTTCAAAATTAGACTAACATTTACACATTTTAAATATAAGGTAGCCATTATCTTACATATTAATTGAGAGAATAATTGAAAAAATTTAATTTAGAAGATAAAAGAACTTCATAAATTTTTCCTCACTAAAATCAATTTAATTTAAGAATACTTTCAAGAGGTTTTAACGAGACAAAATTTAAAACTATTGGACAAACAAATGAGGAAAATGTCATTCCAAAGGATGAGACAAGAAATAAAAAATATTAGTAATAGGTAAAGTCTGAGATGAATCAATCTTGAATTTTCAATGCTCAAGTATTACTCCCCTACTTTGCTGAAACGTGATATTTTTAAGATGATGTGTGTAAATCTCATTTCTTTCAACACAATCATCCTAGCATTTCATAGGAATTTATGCAGTTTTAAGATTCTTAAGCTCTTAAGAACAAGTGAACCCATTTCCCATACAAAAAACTCAAAATGATAGCAATATGTTTATAAATAATTTGAGTGGTGAATATACCATAGCAGATTATGCATTGCGGTGGCTCTTTCAAATAGTTTGAGGAATTGCACAGAATATTTATAAGAAAGATTAAATAGTGGTGCTAAAGGGACAGGCCTCAATGAGGTTCATCCTCTCTATCTTTTCTAGGTTCATTAATTTATATTTTTTCTAATTGACCAATATTGTCACTTTATCATGCACCTAAATCTTGAATATGGGCAAAATTGATACTTCAAATTTCCATTTCACCTTCAACTCATTAATAAGGAATTGTAAAATACAACATAGTATCTCAGCACACTGGGATCTACAGTAAATCTCAATTAAATTGCTTCTATCTAAGATCCCAAGTTTTCTTCTTTTTCAGTCCCTTCCATGACTAACACACACAGTAAAATACCACTTAAGATGCTTTACAATGCATTTATAAGGCAGACTTTCCCTGGATGCACTGCAACCCATCATAAGTATAATATCCTCTGCCTAAGCCAACAAACCAAAAATTGTCCACATTATTCATTCTTGATAGTCTATCTGGTGAAATTTCCTTATTGTAAGGCAAAAAATAACAAAAATTAAGAACAAAAAAGAAGATTGACTCTTTGTAAAAAAAGCAGGTTGTTCTTAAAAAAATATGCTGGGAAGGCGACCAGTATTACACAACAATAGTTCGCAGAAAATCTAAATTTCTACAGGTGTGGCAAGTAAATCAAACTGAGGAAGATTCCCCTTTTACAATGTGAAATACTGATTTAACAATTAACAAGCCAAAGAAAGGCCTTCCTTCTTTTCTCGTCTAATTGAAAATTAGTAACATCCCAGGTAATACACTATCCCACTTATAATGCAGTTTTCAATTGGTTCCCCAAAAAGTATCTTAACTGAGTTTTGCAGTAATATATATGCGCATGTTCACTATGAGGGTTGGCTGAAAAGTTTCTAACCCTAGATTATTCAGAAATCTTCCGAAAATTTTCAGAAAACATGTCGAGAAATGGCAAAATGTCCGAAACTTTTCAGACCACCCATGTACAAATCCCTCTACCAGAGATTAGCAAATAACCTAAATTTTGAATATAATTGTATTTTTGTTTGACAAAAATTTTGAACTGAATCAACATTTGCAAAACCTCCCTTAGGATACAAAGTTAAGTTATGGAAAAATATGTTTCCATTACTTTTTCTTTTTTTTTCATTTTCAATTTTCTAATTAAATTTGCAAGTCTCATTTTATATATGTACTTTCCAAAACAAAACTAATTCAATAATCAAAATAACACCTAGTCTAAAACGTTCTATATGAAAAAAATTGCAACGCTCCTTATCTGAAGATAAGCAGAAGACAAAGAAAAAGCAATTAATTTTTGGAAAATTTATGAGAAACAAATGGATATAACATCAAAAATTTCTACAATTCAAAATTTGAATAATTTATTGAATTTGATTTGAAAAAACTCACTTCACACATACACCATGTACAGTGCTTAAGCCTATTCAGCAGAAAAGCAAATTTATCTGCATGGATAAACATGTTCACTTAGAAATCAATGCTTCATCCACATAGATCATCAATCATGAAAGACTTATCTATATGAGCACCAATCAGCTTTGATGATGACGGATTAGATTCAAAGAGAGAATTCTTAGGAGATATACAGTAGTCTCAATACCTGACTCTTATTGACATGGTCATTTGGATGAACAGGATCTTTGCTTCCAAGTTTTCCTCCCAAAATCTCAATAGCTCGATTGCTGATCACCTCGTTTGTGTTCATGTTGGTTTGAGTACCTGATCCTGTTTGCCAAATTACCAGCGGGAAATGATCCTTGTACAAGGAACCACTAATCACCTGAAAAAAGATTATTTTACTCATATAGTAGCACTTGATTAGCAAATATCCACCATGAAAACTTCATATAAATTTGACTGTAATCCCGCTGAAATATTCCTTATGCATTTTCTGTTTTCCCTCCCCTATCAGTGTGGTGTCATAATTATTTTCAAGGAAATTCCCTCTATGCAGCAAATATAAAATAACTAGTAATGTAATTTATTTAAAAATAAAAATATTACAAATTTATTTCACATATGATTCCTATGGGAATTCCCTTTAAATATAAATAGTTATTAGCATATTTGGTGGGGAGTAAAAGGAACATGCCACTTTGAAAAACATCAAAGGGACTCTCTGGTTAATAATCTTGCTGTTTTTCATAGCATTTGCATTAAAAATAAAAACTGAATAATGTAATGTATTGGAACAACTTCTTTCTTTTTTTTGCAAAACAAAAAACTACATTCTGCTCTCAAATATTTTAGTAGATAGAAACACAAACTCAGTTTGGCACATCTAAACTTCTTGGCTTGCACTTGACTTAGCTTGGCTTCATAAATTAATTTGTCCTTATATATATGATAATAAGCTCCTGAGAGAACTCAGACCACTGTTTCCTTGTCTGATTTGGCGAAGTCTTCCTATTTATTCATAATAGTTTTTTTACTCTCATGCTGTGAGTGGTATACTGATTTAGCCCTTTCTTTCCATTGTAAATATTAATAAACAGCAGAAAAATTACTATAATGGCCAATGATAATCCAAGCCTTTCCTTTTTCAATTTTTTTTTCCTGTAAGGACAAAAATGACAGTCACTTGAACACCTTTTAGATGATTTTCCTTTGCCTTCTTCAGACTGCTATCCCTTCATCACATTACCTCAGTGGCTCGTATCATTTCCAAGATTGCAGAACAAATTTTAACATATGCCATCGCAAAGCTCTCTGTAATGATATGATAAAGACACTTAACCTCTTGCTGTCTTCACCAATCATCTGAGCCACTAAATTTCATGATAAAATTTGAGAATAAATCACCTAGTATTCTTTTAAGCCTAAAATTAAACCATCTTTATTTGAGAAAATGCTTTACAGCATCCATCTGAATCTTTCTTTTATGACAAATAATCAGATGATTTTCATCTTCTCCATTGTTCACATACTAACAACATCTATATCCTAAAATGGATCTCTGGATAGTAAATTACACCCATTCCTAGAAGATGCAAAGGATCATTCTACACTTAACATTTTAAATAACAAACAGTGAGGGATCAAATGGTTACCTCATCCGCTGCTTTGCAGATAGCTTCTGACACCTTAGGATCTAGTCCAAAATTCTTGTTAACAATGGCTGAAGCTTTTTTCAATATCCCCATTGCTTTTATTACTGGCAACTGAAAGATAAAAGCCAAGGTCACTATTTGAATCAACACACATCTCACCTGACACTAACTGCCATTATGACGAACACATTAGCACGTCAAACAAAAACATTCAATGTAATCATATAAGGAATTCAGCTTTAAAATATGGCTCCATAGATGGGAATTCAATCGCACAATTAACATCAATTAATATATAATTATCACCCCCATCCCTAAAATAATTACAAAAGTTAAAGCCAAGTGAATAAACAGCCTAAAACAAGCTTAATTGCTGCTTTCATACACGATGAATCTAGTACTTTGAATTCTCATTTTAATCTGAGCTGATTAGATGAATTAATAGCAACAAAAATAGTACTTTACTAAGATACAATCTTATACTATATCAAACTACCATATTGTAATGTAGCATACTACATGCAGCGTTACATTCTAATGACAAATTCCACATCATGTCATCTGTGGCAAACAACTAGAAAATAAATTACCATTATTATTATAGTACATGAAATATTAACTTCACAGGCTTTGGATGCATAGATTAGAGTTGAATTAGGGGAAATAATATTCTCTGAAAACTGTCAGATCATTTGTGACCAATGAAAAACTACCTATTTTTGTACCTCTTTGAACATGCCCTTTAGTCATGACTCTTCTGTTTACTTTCAGATTTTCTTAGTTGGTTATGCATGAACTGCTAATGACAAATAGCTTCAATGTTAAATAACTCACTATAGTATATATGAATAAATGAATGGTGTGGCTTCAATTTTCACTCAATGACCAAATATGATTTACTTTTCAGTCCGTTAAATTATTAAAATTATTTAAATTGTTCAGATACATCAGGTTTTAAATTATCATAACTTCTGAAATTCATGTGTGGTAAATTTAATTACAAAAATAGCAATAAAAAGAAATTATTATAATCTAAGTATGTAACGATATGCTGCAAGATAGAGGCAATCCCGAAGAAAAATATTTAGCCATATGAATAGTTTCAGTCATGGCAATGAAAATGCCAGGATGATCCTGGAGCAGAAATATAAGCCTGATCTATACTCGATTAAATAGGGAAGTATGTAGTTGGGGGTGCATATTCTGTTTCGTCCAGCAAATTGTGTCGCTTAAATTTTAAACTTGGATGAAAGTGAACTAGTTGTTCTGATCTGAACTTCTGATCCTTACTACCAAATCATTGTAAGAATACACTCGGAAAATTTAGTATTAGCATTTCATCACTCCACTAGGGACTGTACATGATAACCTTGGGACGAGAAAGAGAGTTATAAAAGATTATTTTGTGAATTATTGTAATATGAGTCATACATAATAAAAATATTTTCCGGAGGGTGCCGAAAATTTTCACCAATTTTGTGAAGCCAATTAAAAAGAAACCTTTAAATTAACATAAATAAATTTTTGATGATTAAATGTAATACATTACCGGCATTCTTTCCGTTTCGCCACCGATCGGAAAATTCATTTGAGATCTTACTGTTTGGGCTCCATAATACTTTTCATTAGGAACTTGCAGTTCTCCGAACGTATCCCTTTCGATGCGATGACCCTCCTTCGATGAAAAAAATCGCAAAATGATGAATAAAGCCAAAAATCAGACATACAAAGAGTATGCTCATACGAAGCAAACTGATAAGAAGCCTTTATTCATAACTGTGAACACATGGTAGATTTTTTAATTGCACACTTATATAACAAATTATATATTATTAAATGCTAATATGAATTAAATACATCCCAAATGACAAGAAACGATTTAAATTCCAAATTTTGCTGTTAAAATAAAAATTGAAAAATTTATTTATTCTGGAAACAGAAAAGATGTCCTCTTTCGATGCAAGTGATCAAAAGAAAATAATGGAAGACAATATTAATTATAATTCGCAGAGTCTGAGTTTTAAAAATAGATAATCAGTAGCGTAGCTTCCACTTCAGAGCGTCTCTCTCACCATTTTCACGGCGCTACAGCCGAAGGATGATTGAAGGACTCTGCCTATCAATCGTTCATTCTTCAGCAAATCAGATACCCCGTTTCCGAGGCGGGGCAACCGGATTAGGAGAGTCATGGCAATCCTTCGTGACCTCGAACCTTGGGGGACTTCAGACGACGTGGGGTAGCGACTGCAATTGCAATTCTAGAGAAGGTCGATTACGTCGACTGTTACTCTGTCTATCGATCATACTGGTATCGAGGACTGTTGGTGAATTCGATTGCGGAACTTGAATAAAAGGTTTCATTCTGAAGATGGCAGCACAAACAGCGTAGCAGAACAAACTTAAAAAAAAACAATCATTTTCTGTAAAATTGTTGGTGTTTTTCCTGCGATACTCTTTGATGAAGGGCTGCAAAAAAGATATAGCAAACCTGGTAGTTCTTCAATGACTACTGTGTCTCAGACGATGACTGTGCGTATAAATTCTTATCTCCTCTGAAAGGCTCATATTTATATTGCATAACTTTAACATGTGTTAATTATGATGTCGAAATACAAACTGAAGATTTTTACTATTTCTGTTGATGTTCAGTAGTGAGTTTTTCGATTACAAACGTCGACATCTGTCATTGTTTGATTTGAAATCTGCCGGATTTCGACGGCATGTCCTAGTTGACAAGCTTAAGACCGGACTGGGTGCAAGTTATCTAGCATAACCCCGGTGATAACAGCTAAAAAGTATCCGATGAGCGGTCTTCTTGGTTGTTGTCCCAATCAGAGGCCGGCAATCGCGAGTAGTGTTGTTTAACTCAGTGCAGCTGAAGATTTGCTGTGGTATTTTCGCAAAATCTCTATTTAAAGTGTTGGAGCGGCACTATTTTACGTTGAAAGTAAATCGCAAAATATCAGAATTTTAGTTTTAAATTGTTATTTTAATATCATTTTTGCTTTAATTATAGTATTTGGGTGCATCATGAGTTTCATTCCTCTGGTAATAAATGGAGGTGAGGAGGATACCCTCTGAAATATCTTAAAATCTGCAGCATTTATTCTTTAACCTGTGGATTTCACAAAAGCCTTGTAATATGGATCCATTTGGGTAAGTAAAATTTAAAGTTAATTTTTACAAAATGGAGAGTTGTTCCTGTATTTTGCTGTTTTTAATGCCATCGCCCACATTGTAGGGTTGCGTTTCTGTGTAGATGTGTGTTACGGGTAGTATTTGTTATTGTCAACAACATATACTGCATTCCAACCTATGTTGTGTGGATGATGATGTTTTTTCCAATCAAAAAATGTCATCCCGATCTGTACTGGCGAATCGAAGGCATATTCTTCCATTGGCTTCTAGCAATGGTCAGCATGTGGAGTTGGTCTGCCGGTTATGATAGTTAGTATTGTGCTTGTAATATTAAATATCAGTTGTCGCTCCTATTAATGTAGAACATTTCGACTAACGCACTTTCTTTTGCAGTTGTAGAAATAGGAGATGACATTACGATATGCCTTGAAGATAGGACACTAGTCATTGCAAATCATCAGTCAACAGCGGATGTACCACTGTTAATGGCCTCATTCAATGCGAAAAAAAATATTTTGCCGAATCTCATGTGGATAATGGATAGAATATTCAAGTATACAAACTTTGGAATCGTTTCAATCTTACACCAAGATTTTTTTATCGTCTCCGTAAGTCTTGGATTTTAATGTTAAGCTAAAGTAATCGCTGTGATTAACATATTGGGCACCTCTTGTGCCAAAACGTCAGTAAAAAAAATTGTTCAATCTTTCTCTTTAAATATGACGCAGGGAAAAGATAAGAGAGAAGCATCCCTCCAAGAGTTAGTGAAGCATATAAAAGACGCTTATATACCAAGATGCCGCAAATGGATGGTTTTATTTCCTGAAGGTGGTTTTCTTAGAAAAAGAAGAGAAACAAGTCAAAGGTAACCTCATTTATGTTTACCAATTATACTGATGCAATAATTCTCAAAAGTTTAAATAGCATCTAGTTTTTGTTTACTCCTAGACAGATTCAAATTGTTGTATTTCTTTTTAATGATTTCAGTTATCATATTAATATTATGAATGAATATATATCATGGAAATATAAATATGATATTCGTGTGATAATGAATATATGATTATAAAAATGAATTGTAAGAAATACTCTTCTAAATGAGTCATTGCTTTGACAAGAAAAATTTTGTTTGATTTATGTATTCTTACATGATTAAACAAGAAGAGAATGAAGTTCTTTTAGTATTCTCATTTATAATTTTGTGTAATGGTGAGATTTATCGTTGGACTCAGTAAATTTATAAATTGAAAATACTTAAATTATGCATAAGAAAATTTTATTATTCCTAAATACAAGAAATTGAAGTATTACTGCTGATGATGCATTTTAGATATAAACACATTCATTTCCAGCATTTACGTAATTTAAGTTTTCATCCATCTTATGTAAAGAAAGATCTCTTTAAGATTGTTTTAATTGGAACTAACGTTTAATAAACTAGAGAATGTTTGCAAATCTGCATAGTTTCAGTGACATCTCTCTGTTTGTAGATATGCTGCCAAAAACAATCTCCCAGTTTTGAATCATGTTTCATTACCACGAGTGGGAGCCCTCAAAACAATCATGAATGTTGTTGGTCCATTGGAATCTGGAAGCTCTTTCTCTCTAAATAATATATGTGGTGAGTAAAGTGTCTCATCTAACACTATTTCAGATGCACTCTATAACAGAGTTAAAATTTTAAACTGCATCACTGTGTTTTGAAACATAAAAACATTACAGTCAGAGCTGTAGTATGCTGTCTGATTTTTATAAAATAGTGAAGTATATCTTTTTGTATTTCTCACATGTATCCCACTAGTGTTATTCATTGGGCATTAATTGAAATATTGAGACCATGACCAGAATTATAACTTAAATTTTTGTAGTGCTTCCATGATGCTGTTTACACTTTCCTGATGCTTATATGTTTTATTTATTATGTTCTCTCAAAGTTTCTAATTCCTAAATTAAACATTTCATGTTTTCCTGTTTAAAATTATATGAAAGATGTAATTTATACTACACATTAAATATATATTGGAACTTAATACACCTTAAGTTGAAAAAAACAAGCAAAATAAAGTGCTGAAATATACGTACGTACATATATAAATAAATACGGTTACATATATTTAGGAACAGAAACACAAAGACTTAATAAGGAATAAAGTTCACTTATTATTAATAATTAAAAGTTATTTGGGAGAACATATTTGACAGGTTTGAAAAATATTTTGTTATCACTTCTAGATCATAATATATAACAAGATAAAGTGCAGAGAGATTAATTAATTTAAATGGAAGAGCTAATACAATAAATTTTGCAAAGTATACTTTTGATTAATTACTCATCTTAGATTTTTTTCTTGAATACAAATTATTCTCAGGATATTTTTGCTAAATTTTTAAGAAATCCATTTTCTTTTGTAAATTTTTATTCTTGATACTCCGTTTATTCTACAATTTTCTACTTAATTTTGAAATCTGCCAATAGTTTTATGCATTAACTTAAGGAGGCAAACTTCATTTTAATGAAAAATTTATTTCAAACTGAGAAAGTAAATAGAATAAAATTTTTTAAGATAAGTAAAGATATTAAGTTGTTATCTCATAGTGAGATATTTTCTGCAATCAAAGTACTGTTTGAAAAGGGAACATATTATAGAATTATATATATGAGTGTGTATATATATATATTAATTCCTGTTGAAAATTCCCCAAATACTGTATCCTTTTTCTGTTTTGCGTATAAAATTGAATTTACAGAACGCAGCAGACCTTATGAATTGAAGTGGGTGTTGGATATCACGATTGCATACCCAAATGGGCAACCTTTGGATTTACCGACCATCGTAACTGGCCAACGGGAGCCATGCAAAACATTTCTCTTCTACCGACTCTATCCATGTCGTGAGGTAATTATTCTTATCATAGCTGCATTCAATAGAAAGATATTAGTTCTGAATGATTATATTTTTCATATGAAAATGATAATTTTGAGATGGAGTGCATTGAACTCTCAATCTAGTATGTTTTTCAAACTTAGGAGTGAAACTTAAGATGTAGAAAAATGTAAGGTATGGAAATGGAGATATGTAAAGATATTTGCTCAAAATAGTGCAGTATTTAGGTGTCTTTTCTGAACCTTGTATCAGTCTGTTACTTAAGCATACGTTTTAATTGTAATTTTATCAATTTAAGTCAAATCTGTCAGCCACATTTCTTTTGATGATTGTTATGCACTAAAAAACAAACATTATTCACAGAAGATAACTTAAGAGAGGTGGAGTTAACCTCTCCAGTTTCTGTAATTTTCATTCTCATAAAATAAAATCTAAGTCTAGACGAAGGCTAGATACTTATGATATATTCATGATGCAGCACTTCCAACTCTAGCTATGAGGACTGTATTTTGACTTAGGTTTGGAAAAACATGAAAACAAGAATTTTATGTTAAAACTATGTGTGTGTGTATATATATACCAGTAAAAGTCGCTTGCATACTGCAAGCTATCAGTTGAATGCAGTATCATATCAAGGAATGCCTCAAAACAATTTGGTTCTTGGTTCGATGCGAGAGCTTCATTCCGATTCTACCATGCATTTCAAATGGGAATAACGGAATCTTATTTTAGGACCTTCCCGATAAGATACTCAATTGAAACTTTGAATCACATCAGAGTGGGACTTATCTAAAATTCGTATGCCATTGTCTCTCACGAACGGGTCATGTGTTCGACGCCAGGCAGTCTTCGCGCGAATTCTCGAAAATTGTTTTGAGTCCTTAATCGGAGCTATAGAAGAGTGAAAATCACGGAGGTTGGAGACGCCATGGTTATCTATTGTACTAACTGAAGAAATTTTACCAAATGACCATTAGTTCGATGCCAAGTGGGTGCAAAATTCTTTGGTATAAAATGCATGGCAGTTAATTTTAACAATTAATTTTAATGCTTATTCGATTACCGGGAATGATATAAAATGGAAAGTACATAGAGGCAATTCATGTGTTTCATATACACGCTGTTGGACATTCCTCTGACGGTTCTTGCTTCGATGCCTGAGCGTCATTTCTATTCTACCATGTATTTCAAAGGAGGAAAGCATAGTCTCATTTGAGGACCTTCCCGATAAGATATTGAATTGAGACTTTGGAACAGGTCAGAGTGGCACTTATCTTACATTTAAATGCAATTGTGTCGCACGATCGGGTCCTTAGTTCGTCGCCAGGCGGTCTTTTGTGCAAAGTTTTCAAATTGATTTGAGGCATTACTTGGTATGACACTGCATTCAACTGATAGCTTGCAGTATTCAAGCAACTTTTACTTGTGTGTGTGTGTATATATATATAGGTATTTCCAGAGAGTTTGCTATGTATAATAGATATACATGAGTAAAAGTTGCTTGCATATATAAGTGTATGTAAGTAAATACATATCCATGATAATTTCCATGGATTTTCTTTTGTAAACTATTTTTGTTAGCATTAAACAAAACTTATTAATGATATTACTAAACACCATACAAAACAAGTTTATCCAATGAAAATAAGTGAGGGTTGCAAATTTTATGTATTCACTTACCAATTGGTTTACGGTAATTCCTGTTTGATCATGGATTAATGCATGTTTGAGTATAGATTGATAGTATTGAGCTTTTTCTTTATCTACTAGTCGAATAAATAACCCAATGGATTAACAGCCCTGAAATAACCCATGAGACTGTGATACAACTTCCAATTACTGTCTGACCATTCCAATGAGTGACACCATCTTGCTCTTGTCACACTTGAGCCATCTTATTTTTTTCATGCTGAAATGAACTAAATTTCAAATGATTGAAACCAATTATTATATGTTATTTAGATAGCTGTCCTTTTCCAATTTTGGTATTTCAATATGGTGAACAGGTTTTATGTTTCTGCTCAGAATTTGTATCATCTCACATTTTTTGTGCGCTTCACAGGTTCCTCAAGACAATGAAGCTCTGACCAAGTGGCTTTATGATAGATTTGTAGAGAAGGAACAGATGTTGGAAATTTATTACAAAACTGGAGAGTTCCCTATGAAAGACTTTTGTGCTGAACCTATTCCACCTCAAACAGTGTCACAGGATTGCCTTCGTTTCCTCATCCTTCACCTCTTTTTCATCACTTCTTCATACTTTCACTTCCACCTCTTTTCATATGTTTTCTCTCACTTCTGGTGAAGTGACCCAAATACAGCAGAAAATCCAAAGTCCTGACTCTTAAGTTTTAGGATAACAGCGGGAAAACTATTGCTGTGTAGCTTTTGTGTGAAAGTGTGCTCATCATTAGTGATTCTCCACTGAGTTAAACTCAAAAGCGGTTCCTCCTCAACCACTCCACACGGTATACAGCATGAAAAAAATATCCTCAAAGATCTCAGAGTTAAAGAGTTACTCGGTACATCAAATTGTATTGGATTTTCATATGATGGTAGAGCGGAATTATCTGGATCATGTTTAAAGATTGTGAAATTGTTATGTTTTAACACAAGTATGCAAATGCCATGTTTTCATTAGCTTAAGTTTGCAACATTTCATGAATGAATTGTCATTTGAGTGCGGAAAAGATATTGCAAATCATTCTGGCTTAGAATTAATTGCTGTAGTGTGAAATGACTGCCTAATCGGAGACTAACATAAGTAGCTGCACAATTTCCGAGTTAATTTAATGAGAGTCTGTTGGAATTGATGGCTGATTTCCATTTGAATCGTGAGGTGTTTACTCGCTGGTTTAACGTATGCCCTCGTCATAAAACTGGATGCCTAAATATTACATTTAAATGGTGCTAGTTGTGCATAATTATTTATGCTGAAACGTGTCCTCTAATCAGTGTTTTTCTCTTTGAAAAATACAAATCTTATCTTATTCAGTTGTAATTATTTAATGTCATAAAGGAAGAACATTCCATCAGTAACTAAGAAATTGATATAAGTTTAAACTATCTTCCCCTGCTATGGCCAAATAAGAGAGATTTTTATGAATCAAGAGACTCTATCGTTCTAATCATTCTTTAACATTTTTCTCATATTTATTCTGAATAATAAAAATTCTGAATTATGCTTCACAGCTCCTCTGGGAATATGAATCACTGAAAAAGAAGCAAATCCAGGTGTTTTGGTTGATAGAATAGTATTGCATTTTGGTAATTTTTACTCCTAAAGGAGGAATTTTTAATCTGTACCACACTTTTTTGATTCTATACCTGTCTGTGATTGAGAGAGCCCCTCAAATATTAATTTTTAGAATTGATTTCTTACACTTTATGTTATACATCCAAATTTACTTTTCTTGCTTTCAAGTTATTCTTTTGAAAATGTTTGGTTATATTATCGATTTATTTGGAATCTTTGATAATTTTGGCATTATTTGATATCAATCATGCTTGAAACGATCTTTTTGACCTAAATTAAGCTGAAACTAACAGCTGAAATGTTTCTTACTTCTTGGACTGGATTAGCTTCGCAGCACCCATTTTTTTAAATCATGCTTTTTTGGTGCTTCAGTAACTTGCCATGAAAATGTGCTTTGGAATATCCATATATTGCATTGTGGGTATCATTTAATATTCCATGAAAAGAATTTATATATGTACGCATATATAAACAGTCCTGTTTATAATGTTTGATTCGATATTTATCTGAGATATAATAATTTATTCATAATGAGAAGTTGAGACAGTCACTGAGTACAAGACTGGTAAATTTTAATTTCTTGAATGACTGAGGGTTGTCTTGAAGGAATAAGCAAGCCTAAAAGTTGCTGTCATGACTATTTCATGACTAAATCTAATCCACTCTGTAAATCTAGGAGATTGGGATGTCTTAAATGATATCATGTTTCCTCTATCTTATTTTTTAGGTGGAAATATTTTTGTTTTGTTAATGTATGTGTTTGTTCTGAAATAGCTATGGTGTAGTGACGATGAAGCAACAAACGATGTATTCACGATGATGTGTATGTCAATATTTGTTCTACTTCCATTAATTTCTGTGGTCACTTTCAACACATGCTTGGCATGCATCATGTGCATGAATAAACCTTGATAGCAACCTGAGGGATTGTTGATTAAATTAATTATTGTGTGTGTCATAATTAGTATTAATTCATATATTTTAGTGTGCATCATTATTGCCTATAATGTTAGAATAAGTCGAGACTGGAAGCAATACATGTTATGTGATGCAAAATTATGTTTTTATTAAAAATGATCACTCACTGTGGCCATCAATAGAAATCTTAAATTCTTTTTAGTAATTGTATTGATTTATATGAAATGAATTGTTTGCTTCGCATTTATGCTGCCTTAGATTTTTCTTGGAACTTAAACATGTAGTTGCAGTTATCCTTTTTTTACATCATAAAAATCTTCTGAGTCATCTTTTAAATTGAAGTTATACCTATAAATTTACTGTTTTCCGGATAGAATTGACTAAGCCAACAGCAAATTCCTTGCTGTAATTTATAACCTCCTGAGTCATGAAAATTATCTTTTATTGCATCTCTTACTAGTTGCACCCAAAATTGTTTTTTTCATCTGTCTATCGTTAAATTGTTTATAATTCTCTAAATATTACATTGTGCGGCATTTCTTAACCTGCAATACATAGTATTGCATTACATTTTCTTGCTCATGCATTTGATTGTATCACATTACATTGTATTGTATTACATTACTGTATTGCATTACAATGTATTACATACATTACAATGTATTACTTTACATTGCATTGAATTACATTGTATTGTATACAATGTATTGCTTTACATTTTATTGCTCTAAGTGTCCTCGCTGTCCTTGGTTGCCTATCAGTGAAAGAACTTTTTCTAGTCAAGTAACTTGAGCCGTAGGAATGCCCATCTTGCTGTGAAACAAAAGTAGTTTATAATTTAAAAATTTCAGATTTACATGACCAAATGGCTATTTTTTCTTCTTTGTGAAAAATGTTGGAATTAATTGCAGTTGACCTGAAATCACTTCACTCATGATCATAGGATTCATTTTAATATGTTCAGTGTCCTCCATTAATACACGAATTTGATATCATTTCCCTGTGATTCAATTAATTTGCACTCATCCTTCGGAGCTTGGTCTCGATTTCTCCATTTCTTTCAGAATGGACACTCAATGTTTTTCCTAGTAATAGTGAAGTTTTTATCTTAATTTGGATGCTGAGTGTGTTCAGATGGTCTTATGCAAACTTTTCATAAGATATGCATTTAATCCAAAGGATGGCAAACCAGTATTTTGGCTTAATTTAGACTCCATTACCATCAATAGTGTATATGTTATAGTTGATGAAAAATAAAAATGTTATTGTTACCCATTTGGGTAAATGGAACTTATATGCTGGAGTCTTTTCATTTTATATGGAATATATTCTGTTAAACGTGTTTACATCATTGACACGGTAATAATTGTGTGTTTGTATCATCGAACAAACTATTTCAAACTGACCAATGTACAGGAGGGAATGCTATCTTGAAGGTAATCTTTTGTAAAATATTTGAATCTGTCAAAGTGTTTCATGCATTGTATATGAGTAATGATTTATAATATATATTAATAGAAACAAAATCCAAAATTGTGAATAGCAATTTTGTGATTGGCTGTGAAGTTAAAACCCTCCTTTGTTGCCAATATATTAAAAGGTAGTGCAAGTGCTCTGGTTTTGTAGTGGAAGTCCAAAATTAAAACATCAAATAGGTTTCTATTTTGTGTTAAGATGTTACCGATAAGACTGCTAAATTTCATTGTAATCTGATTTGAGTACAATGGGTGAAGAAAATTCTTATTGAAGTTAGTGTCACCAATGAAATAACAATATGATGAGTTGTAGACTACTATTGGCTCAGGATGTGGAATCGACGTTTGCTTTCTTTCTTCATTTTGAAATTTGTGTGCATGCAGTCGCAGCAGATTGGTGACCTCATTGAGTATGAATGATTCTTTAATCTGCTGATTAATTTCCACATGTAAATTGCCCACCACTATGACTGGCAGTTTCAACTATTATAAGGAATTGGAATTGCTCAATAAAAATCTAATGAGCTACAATATAATACAGTTGTTTTTATTTCTTATTAAAATTAAGTATAATTTTGGAACACCTGGGGGATTGGGACCATATTTGTGTTTCATATTTTTACTGTCAATTTCAAAAGAATGGAGAGGTAATCCAAGAGATCGTTTACATTCAGAGGATTTTGAATTTTGAAAAGTTTTGAAACAATTGAAAATGACTTCTAAGATCCATAGAGGTTTTATAATAATATAATCATTGAAAAATATACAGATAAACTTATCTTACAATCATCTTAATTACTTAACTAAATGGTACTTATTTTGAAGATATAATATCATTTGGAAAACTCGTACCATGTAAAGAAATATATTATGGATTGCATCATTATATTTTGATTTCTTCTTTCTTCTAATTATTCCAGAGACAGTTTCATCTTCACTTTTTATCACTTTTATAAATAAAGCCGTATTTAAGGGAGATCCATGCATTTTAAAAATTTCTTACAGCATGCATATAATTTCACTGGATATGCTACAAAGGTATAGTTAAGATCATTTCCATTTTATTTACACAAGTTTTATACTGGATTTACCTCAACCATTTGAGAGCTTCAGTTCATAACAGCAAATTAACATTCTTAAATTTCAGTTTCAGAATACTTTCTGCATAAGGTAAATTACAGTTAGTGTATGCATTGAAATAAGTGATGATAATGCATCTTTTCAGAGAGATAATCAGTTACTTCTGCTGAAATGGTTTTAAATGAGAGTAACTTAATCACAAATGCATATAATCTATGAATTTGGCCAAGATGATGTGGAAATACATAACTGAACACAGATTTATACTTTTCCACAAAGGTTTTTATTAAGGAACTAGTTTCGGTATATTACCATCGTCAGGTTCAAACAAAACTGAATCCTCAAACTGCCGAGACTTACATTGTAATTTGGGTGATGACAGACAAAAATACAGTGTAGAAGAGTTGGACATAGACATGCATACAATAACAACCAATCAGGAGGGGGAATAGGAGGGGAAAGTTTACTGGTGACTAAAGAATGGGGAGAGAGTGGATTCCTTTACGAAATTACTTTCATGGAAAGAAAAGAACCTCATTACCAGATGAATTTTTCCCCTTGCCTCTGTAACTGATATAGAAACCCCTTGACATGTGGCCCTCTCATTTAAAGGCTCCATTTCTTATAGTTTGCAAAACCTTTAAAAAAATATAACGTGATTCCAGGATATAAAAATAATAACATGATAATGAAATTTCTTGCCAATTCAAAAGATAAATTCAAAGCTTTAGATAGACCGGGAATACATTAACTAAATTGTAACTATTGTGATGGAATTTATATTGGAATGACAACCTGCAATTTTAATATCACAACACAAGAACGCCACAGAGCTTTCCTCCATAAATCTCCCTCCTCCCATTTTGCTAAACACCTCTTCAAAAATGGTCATTCAAGTGATTTTTCACCAGAAATTCTTCACTTTCAAAGTAAAAGTTCTCAACTCAATGCCCTGGAACAACTTGAAATTAAACATCACCTCTCCTACCCCAATTGTTCCCTTACTAACGAGTATCTTTTTCTTTCTCCCTCCCCTATCTTGAAATCCGCCCTCTCCCCCATCCTTTAGTCACCTGTAAACTTTCCCCTTCCACTCCCCCTCCTACCTCTCCTATGTCCAGCTCTTCTATATTGTATTTTTGTCTGTCATCACCCAAATTACAATGTAAGTCTCGGCAGTTTGAGGATTCAGTTTTGTTTGAACCTGACAATGGTAATATACCAAAACTGGTAGTTCCTCAATAAAAACCTTTGTAGAAAAGTATAAATCTGTGTCCAGCACAAATGCAGACTTCATATAGTTTAAGATGGGGGTTTGGCTCATTTCTCAGTACCATACAGTTATTCATTTTGGACTCAAATATGCTGACATTTGTGTCATTTGTATTATCAATATGCTGTTCTCCCAGTTTAGATAGCCTTCTGATACAAAGTCTTTCCCACAGTAGCACTGGAATGATGTCCTATTCCACATAATTTATCATAGAGGCATTTGTATGCATCAAAACCAAATGCCTCTTGAAAATTGGAAAGTGGAGCAGCATCATATAAATGTTACCTTGCAAAAACACAAAGGAGCACCCAGGTATTTCAGTTGTCATCACAAATTTACTTAACCAAACAATTGAAGTGACTCTTTCAAATATAAGAAGCCAAGGAAAGAGTAAATCTATGAGATATCCAAGAAATATTCTTGGGATATTGTGTTCTTATTAGTTGCAAGAGACAGCAAATGGTGCCTAATTAGTTATCCCTGTCTCTTCCTCATCGTCTGTCTGTGGAACCTTTTTGAAGGATAGGTGTGTTTTGTGTCATCAACTGTATTTGTCGCTGAATCCATATCTCTCCCTATCCTCCTCACTGATGATCCCAAGCTTCTCAGCCAGTCATGGCGATCAGAATCTCGTAACCTTTTCTGTACATCTTCAAGATACCGAGCGATCACTTCTGTAGTAGCTCGAAGAAGGCTTACTCCAATTTTTAACTTAAAATCAACAACTCTTCTAAATATTCCCATAAGAGAAAAGGGACTGTCATCATATGCAGCCTCCCAATTATAACTCGGAATCAGATCTTGTACAGGATTAACATCTTTGTTAACTTCAGTTGTTGCAGCTTCATCATCACCAGAAGAAACATCTGTTGATGATTCAACGTGAGACCCTTCATCCAGAGAACTCACTGTTGAATGATCTTTGGCATCATCTTTAGACTGCATAGTAGTGTCAACTGTGGGAGGAGTTTGCCCTAATTTGTTGCTATTCTCCTGTAAAATTGCATCTATCTCATTCTCTGCCTCATCTGTTGGTGTTATGTTTCTTCTCCTTCGAGGACCTCTCTCAAACTCTTTCTCTCCATTTCTGACGCTAGCCATAACATTTTGGAAAATGCTGGTGATTATTCCTCCATCCTCTTCTTCACCTCCATATACTCCTCCGCTGCCATACACAGTCAGTCCTTCGGCTGTGGCATCGCTTCTCCTCTGCAAACCACCTAGTGAGGGCAATAGGAAATATCCAGCCAATCCCGCAGTTACTACCAATCCCAGTAGTCCGACACTCATTGAGGGCATAACTTCACGGGCTATGAAGTTGTATATACGTGTTGATAGTGGTGAGGCAGCACTGCCTTGACCACCTTCTTGAGGACTTTCTTTAACTTCAAGCTCTGTTCCACTGACAGCCTGCTCAGTGGCTGGTTTTTTAGATGGGCGACGTCTTCGGTTCTTATTCTTCTTCCTTTTGTTACTTGGCCTTCGGGGTCGGGGCGTTGTTGTAGTTACAGATTCTTCTTTGTTCACATCGTTTTCTGCAGCCTCAGTTTTCTCTATTTTTGTTACCTTGGATTGACCTACTACTTCTTTTTCAACTACCTCTGAATTTTTCGGAAACACGTCCGTATTCTTCTCCTTGGGATTAGTCTCAATGGTTTGATTTTTCTTTGTTGGTGGTGACCCAGTTGGCGTAAGGGTGGTAGTAATTACTGGTGCAGAGGTTGTGGTAACTGAAGGAAGAACACTTGTGGTCGTTGCAATCGTTACTGCTGTTGGATTTGGTGTGGTTCTCTTCTTCTCGACAGCCATAGTCGAAGGGGTTGTAACAGGATTGGTTGTAGGGACATTTCTCAGGGTTGTCGATGGTGGTTGTCGGGAAGAAATCTTGGGAGATTGGGGCCTAATGAATCCTCCGGGACGAGTGCTGTCATTTGCCGGATTAGTGGGTTTTGGGGTTCCATTGAGGCTGGTGGTCGGCTTCCTTGGAGGAAATCGCGTCGGTCGATTCATGGGCATAGCGATTTTCCATTTGACGGAAGTGGGAGTGGTAGGCGTAGTGGATGCAGTAGTGGTTGCTGCAGAGGTTGGTTTTCTGTTTGCCAAAGTGCTGGATGACGCCGTTGTGGGGCTTTCATCGGCTGGAGAAGTCTGTTCCCCTAGCTTAGTCGTAATTTGTGTCTCTTCTGTCGTCGTAGAGCCGTGCTGCGGAGGATGTCTACGGGAAGGGAAAAAGTTTTCGCCCATGGGATCGATCGGTTTCTTACCCTCTTCTTCGTCACTTAGCTTTTGGACTTGAAGCATCAACTTCGGGGGCGTCCTCACATCTTGAGCCCATCTGATGGAAGTGGTAGTCGAGCCTTCGGGGGTTCGAGACTCCACCACGTCGCTTCCTTGAAGAAGCTGGTTGGCCACAAGAGCGATGGACTGTCCCAGTGTGGTCGATGGAGAATTGGCTGAGGGCGAAGGGGTTCCGTCTTCGGCGGCAGATCTCTGGCCTTCGAGGCGAAGCTTTCTAGATGAAGCAAGCGGCAGATCTACGCCCAATCGTCTTCTGTAACCGTCGAGAAGAAGAGACTAAGTACTAGCAAAGATCTGTTTGTTAGTAGCCTTGTTTGTGTTAAACTTGGAGGCTCACTTTAGAACCCGCACCAGAGTTTGTATACGCATGGCCAGTCGGTAATCGAACATTTAAAGATTTTCAAAATTAAAATTTAATACATGTTTCAATGGAAGAGATAGTTATTATTTTTCACCGGAATCCTGCAATGTAAATGGTTATTTACCGGCGATGGTATTCATCGTTATATCACATACTGCTATATAAGCGGATGACAAACTCTGACATGGAATCCAAGGTAAACCAAACTCGAAGAGCAAAATAGTTTTTGTAATTATGAATGGGAAAGGTTAAGATGGGTCGTAACTAGAAAAAGTCTTTAGATTTAGATTTTACCTCAAGCGGTTTATTCGTTAGTAGTTTCATACATGTTTAACACAGAGAAGTTAATACAGTTAATTATGATATTCGTGCCACGTAAAAAAATAAACTCAACATGCGAGAGTAAATAACTGATACTCTTTCCCAGAAGACCAGTTAACGTTTTGTTAGTAACATGCAAAAATAGTTTAACATGTAAAGAACAATAATATTCAAAATATAAGCATATCAGAAAATAAATATTTTGATTAAACGGTTTAATAAATTACATATAATACGCGTAACACATATGTCGTAGCGTGGCACAAAAATTAAAGCTCCAATTAACTATCATCCTTTGGCAAGAATCAAAAACTATACTAAAATATTTGAAGCATTTTGATTAAAATATCCTTACAAACTACAAATCAGTTTGGAAACTATCTGCATTGATAAAGCAAGGTAACTTATCCTCAATAAGGATTTCTGCTATAGATCAAGAAACTAGCACAGTTCTTCTTGAGTTATATCTTTGGTAATAGGCGGAGAAAGCCACTGCCACTAATTCTCGGTTTCCTGACTGCTTGTGTCACATTTTTAATGTGATTTCCTCACCTTATCTCGTATATCGCAGTCTCTTACTGTGTAAAAACGGAGCTAGAAATTTGATAACCAGATAAATTTCAGCTAGTGTGTTTGAGGGTGTGTAGATAGTTTTCGTGGTCAGTAATTGGCGCTATTGGGATACTTCCCCAAACTAAAACTTAAATTAAACGGAGCGAATTTTTTTCGTAACATTATTACAAGTATCTTGTCCTGAAAATTCTCGTGCGCTCGGGAACAGATGTAACAACTACTTTGTTAGATCGAAGAGGAGCTTTTTCTGGGAACTTTCAGAAACGTTTTTTGAAGCATTTCCTCAAACGATGAACTTAACACACATGAAAACATAGTTGTGGAATTCACAAAGGTGATGCAAAATGTCGCTCCTACTTTCATGTAATTATCGTACTAAGTCATTACATGGACAATTATCTGGTTTCCTCGATGTGGGAACAGTTGACTTAAAACATTAATAACAAACGGAATAAATTCCATCTTCCTTCATAAAGGATTTATCCCTTTGGCGTCATATACCGAAGAGATGCACTCCGATTTCAGAGAGAGAGAGGCTCAGGGCTACTGCAATATGTGTATTCTGTAGTCATTTTATAGACAATGAAATGTAAAGCTGTAAATGTGTAGCACAATGATGAGGACACGAAACAAAGTTTTAATTTGCAGTGCAATCATGGAATCAGTCTATAATTCCATTTTGAGACAAACTACTCCACGAATAATTAATGATTCAACGTATTAGTCATTAACGATCAACTCTGTGATATTATTATATGCGCATCGGATGGTAGATAAGCAATAAAACGTTACGAAAAAACAATTCACGCCTACGTAGTTGAGAAGTTGAAAAGGAAGATTGAAAAAGTGCTGATGGTTGCCTTTAATTGGAATAAGACGTTTAGCCATGAGAAACTTTTTGCCACCATCAGTAGTTATATTTAGTAGATGAGAAGTACTTTAATTTGACGAATTTTGAGGAATTGAAATCATACTCTTAGTTGTGATATTTCTAAGATTTTTTTCTTTCCGTTAGATGCACTTTATTGATATCCTATAAAAATACTCTAGGAGATATTTTATCTCTAATGATACTCTATATATTAATATTTTAATGCGAATTTGATAATGAGACCGCTAATTTGGAATGAGTTTGAAAACCAAAAGGTCTATTCTTTATTTTGGTCGGGAATGGTAATTCTTACCAGGCGAAAAGGCACTTACTTATAATCCCTCATGAATTATATATGGGATTACATTCACCAAAACGAAACGTTCATCGCTGCGAAGGGCAGCTAGACCACCTGCAGGCGGATCTGAATCCATCGATTGCACTGAAATATTCTGAAGCTCTTTGGTAAGATGCATGGAATACGCGAGCAGGTATAGTTAATATTAGCAAGAAATATTCTTAAATTTTCATTTAACTAAGTTAAAAATCCTATGAAACTTCCTTACATTTTAATCCTCCTTTCCAGAAATGACAATGACCGCAAGGAAATTCGCAAGGAAGTCTCTCTTTCGGGGAAAGTTAATACTGCTGAGAAATTTCATGTAAATTCCTAGAAACCCATGGAGAAACTGACGTGAGAATTTATCGATATGACTGGGAATAGAACCGCCCACTTTCCGGGTATGGTTTTTCCATCTGCCAGTGGCGCACCTTGGCTCGAGTCTCAGTCATGTCGATGATTTTTCACATCAGTTTCTTTCTGGCTTTTCGAGCCGCGCGGCTTACTTACAAAATTATCATCCTTTTTCTAGAAATCGTCTAATTGCAGAGCCTTCATTGCATCATTGAATACATCTTCGAGAGAGAGAGTGGCGGTTCTCCTCCGCCAAATGTACCCTCGAAAGATGAAGGGGAAGAGCAAGGCGAAGAGGCCGAAGCCACCGGTCATTGCGGCCACCAGAGGGGCGACGAATAACAGCCAGAAAGGACGGTTGAAAGGGTTCATAAGGAATAGCAGTGAAGAGAAGAGACCGGTGGAGGAGGATGACACGGCGACAGTGGATACTGAATTATCCGGGGGGTCATTCTGAGTGATCTGTGGAGGATCACCTTCCTCATCCAGAGGAATCTCCGAATACTCCTCGTCCAAGATTTCAGTCGTTTCTTCGGGAATTTCGTTTTCAATGTTGTCCTCCGTCGCCGAAGAATTCTGCACGCCTTCGGTGAGCACGGGGTCGAGCACCGTGACAACGCCGGAGGAGACTTGAGTGGGCAGCTGCGGTGCCGATGGTTTGATAATTATGTACGTGGGCTCTTCGATGGGTAATACTGGTTTGGAAGGGTCTTCTATCCAAGGATCTGGCGGTTCGGGCCAAGGATCGGGGGTCTCTGGCCACGGGTCCACGTCTTCGATCCAGTAATAGGGAGGAGGCGTATGTGATGGCTTCTGGACTGGCAATCCGCCGTTCAGATGTTGGAGAAGGAGGGCATCCAGGGATTCTGTATGTCCTCCTGTTTCAACGAGGGGCTTCTGAGGTTCAGCCGTGTAGTCTGCGTGGTAAATGATGTGATGGGAAGGAACGTGACCACTTCCGTAGGTCGGCGGCTTATATTGACCGTTGTGATGCTCGCCTCCTCCATGGTGATGAAAATTTGAATGATAGATGACCATCGGTTTCTCGTGGTGTGATGTTTGGCCATCTGACCATCTCTCTGTCTCTACTTTGGAATTGTTGAGAAGTTTGTAATAAGTGGAGACGCGATGGAGGGAAGAGAGGTCATCCAGGGAGCTCTCCACGAATCCAGAAATAAGATCTTCCACTGAAGCCTCAATGGACGGTTTTCTTTGCCTTTTCCTAACTTTCACATTCCCGGCTTTGTCGCCACCTATTGATCTGAATTGGTTTCCTTCTGCGCTACGCTTTGAAAATATCCTCTCTCTTTCATACGTCTTCGGTTTGACCAACTCGAGAGCCTTCGACGTCGGAATCCAGTTTCTTTTGCACCAGAAGGTGAACCTTTCAAGATAGCATTTCCTTCCGTTCTTACCCCTGAAAATAAAGCGATTTTCTAAACCTTTCGGTACTCTTGTATATCGTCGGAAGGAAGGAGGTGATGCGATGGGAGAGTGCGAGAATGGGGCGCCCACGTGAGGGAGAGCGTACCTTCCGCTCAACTGTGGGTCTCTGACGGGTCGCCACGCATCTGGGGCGAAGAATGATTCCTCCTCTGGACCACTGCGGCCATCTGGAGACACTTCAACGTAACCTCGCTGCTCCGAAGGGACGTTCTCCGCTGCACAAGAAAAACGTGTGTTAGAACAGTTTGTACAAAATTGAGGCATCTCCTCTTCCATCCATCGTGCAATTTAATCTAATAAAAGTAGACGAAAACCGTATAAAACACATGCATAAATTCTGACGAAAAAATGAAGGAGAAAAATTAATTTTAAGTTTATAAACATTTTAAAAATTGAAATTAAAGTTTATTTACAGTTTAAATTAAAAAATTAGGGAAACCATAGTTGGATAATGAAAGATAAGAGGAGCTTAGGAAAAAGTATCCACAGCCAGGGGTGGATTTTAGGCGCAATTTGCGCTAGCTGATTGTTTTTGGATCCTAAATAAGACTATGTTCATCACCTTTCAATGAGTCCCAAATTTAGTTCAAATTTGTAGAGGTGCGAATCACGTCTTTCGCTTCAGGGAAGAGTTTTATGTAGAGCAAGTCTACATCAAATTCTTAAAGAATATACTGCGTAATTTATGTCACCGTATAGTCTAGTCTTTTATCATTCATAATAACTCATGGAAATACTTCTTATAATTGAACATTTTCTTTATTCTTGCGGTGGTGAAGCAGCTGAATATTCTACGGCGTGTATTTTATTAACAAAATCGAATTCAAACTCTCATAAATGGGAGCCATGGTGTAATATTTGCGACTCCACAGCAGAATGACACTCACAAAGAAGGGGGCGTGAAAAAATGCAAAAACACTTCATAATTGAAAGATGTCAAAGCAAATACCCTTTTTATGAACTAGAAATAAAAATACGGTACAAATAACAAACACTCCGAGGATATACACTAGAAATAATATAAAATGAATAAATAAATGAATGGGGTCTTTATTATGTCATCTACACTCATCTCTCGATAGCAAACTTTATGTCTGTGGTCTCTTTCTCGATTTCTCCAAGGCATTTGATCTTGTAAACCACCAACTACTGGGTCATAAGCTTGACAGAATAGGTATTAGAGGCCCTCCAAAAAACTGGCTGCTCTCTTACCTGCAAGACAGATCTCAACAAGTAACTGTCTACAAAGATGGTGTAAAATACACTTCCCCTCCCAAAACATTTAATCTTGGAGTTCCTCAGGGCTCTGTACTTGGTCCTACTCTATTCTTAATATATATAAATGATCTGCCTGCTCATATAACTGGTATACCTGGTAGCGTACCTATTTTATATGCTGATGACACAAATATTCTTTTTTCTTCCCCATCCCTTGAATCACTTCATAGAAATTGCAGTCTTGTTGCTAAGAAAATACAAACTTGGTCACTCAACAATTTCCTCAAACTTAATAATGATAAGTCTTCAGTTATTCACTTTGTACCTAAGAATAAGACATCTCAAAATTTAGATATTTCTTTAGATGGCACTGTTTTACCACAGACTGATTTTACCACTCTTCTTGGTGTGCACATAAACTCGCACCTTTATTGGGACTCTCATATTGAATTTCTCTTAAAAAAACTCAGTCCAGTTTGCTTCCTCATTCGCAATATTCGTTTTACAGTTTCTATGGATGTCTTATTATCTATTTATTATGGTCTTTTTTACCCACACATTGTATACAGCGTACTGTTCTGGGGTTCCTCTTGCCATTCCATCAAATTATTCAAGCTCCAAAAAAGAATTTTAAGATTAATTTCTAACACAAAACTTGATGCACCCAGCCTTCCTCTTTTTCAGCAATTTTTGATTTTACCTCTTCCTTGTATTTTTATTTTATTTTCAGTTCTATATGTTAAAACAAATCTAAACAAATTCAAAACAAATGCTGACATTCATAACCATAACACTCGCAATAGTAACAGTCTCCATATTTCCTATGTACGCACCACTCGCTCCCTCAAAAGTCCATTTCATCTTTCCATTATTTTATACAATGCACTTCCTGAAGAAATTAAAAACATAAGCTCAGTTTCTTGTTTCAAATCAAAGGTTAAGAACTTTCTATTAGGAAAAATGTTTTATTCTGTTGATGCCTTTCTTTCCAATGATTGATTTTGTATTTGTATTTTAATTTTTTGTACTTGTTTTTTTAAATTTATATATATATATATATATGTTTTGATTGATGTATTGACGAAGCCTATATCTATCTGATCTTTGGCAAATAAATTATTATTATTATTATTATTATTATTATTATTATTATTATTATTATGGGACTATAAAGTCTCCTCTTCCAATTAACCTAATGTTAATATTAAAGACACCATATATATAGATTCTAATAAATGTGATTTAAAATTGATGAGATTAATTTAGTTTTGGACCTAAAAATTTGCAAGTGCAGCTAAGGAAAAGTAATAAAAAGAAGAACTACACCTACAGAGAAGGAAGAGTGAAAAAACTTCACAAACCTACAGAGAGAGTTAATTGAAGGATAGTAAAATAAATGCAGATGCAAAATTAGAACAAGAACGTAATATATATAAAATACATGGAGAATTTGTAACGAAACTTTTTATAGTCACCAAGATTTACTAAAAGTTCGCAGTTGATCGTTATTTCAAATCAAAATAACAAATACAAGTAAATGATAAATGATGGTCACACTGTTATAGATTATTATAGATTAATACACGATTTAACTCGGAACATTATAATATAAGCATTATTTAGTAATTCAAATATAGAATGTACAGTGTAATATAATAAATATATGTAAAATATAAAAATTTTATAAAAAGAAGGAAGGAAAAACGAAGAAAAATACGATAAAGTAAATAAGCTAATATAAATAAGAAGATATACTGCTAAAGCACAGTAATAATGGAGCAAAGATTTCAGAACTGTCTTAAAAGTGTTTTTAAATAAATTTAATTACTCGGTCAACGAATTATTATTGGTGTAATGATTTATATATAATATGTGTATGTACGTAAAATACAGATTTTATTTTGTGCTCTTGAATGTAATCGTGGCGAAATAAAATATTGTTATTATAGGAAATTATAAGAGCATAGCTTGAGAAAATTATGAAGGAGACAATTGAAGATCGACAGCGAAAACCGGAACGAGAATGATTTGATGTCCTCCTTTTATTAAGGAGTCTTCAAGCGGAGGATTCATTTTGAGCATATTTTTTGGTAAGAAGCGGACTAGTGAAAATAATTTCCTCAAAATAAGAGACGTAAAAGGAATAAATTATTAACTCCGCAGAAAGAAATGAAAATCGTGCTCAGTGCTCAAACATTCTCTTATTGCGTTGAAATGTAATGTGGTTATCCGGACGGACAATATAAGCAAACCTAGCAACGCTTAAATTAATTTGATATCCTTATTCCGTTGTTTTAACAAAAAGACAGGAATCATGTCAAATTAAGGGAAGACTTAAAATAAATAAAGATTATTATACATAAGGAGAATAGAAAAGTCTTCCTTTATCTTGGAATCCATGCAAACATTTCATAACTATAGTAATCAAAGTGTAGCCAAACGAGGATTGTCCTTTTTTCAATTACATATATTTGATAATCAAACCCCTGTTACGGAATATTTACCAGAAATTTTTATTATTGCAATTTCATCACACAATATTGTTTACTAATTAGAATAGTCGCAATTAAGTAAAATAAATCATCGATAGAAAGATTTATAATTTTCCATCACAGAGATGTTATCATTTCAGATTCTTCACCACAATTCCAAAGCCAGCAGCTGCAAAAGGTGTTGCTTGGAAATTGTTTACCTATATTTCTTTTTAAGTTTGTTCAGTCGTGCGAAGATGCAATTACGTCCTCAGTAAAGTTTTTCGACAAATTTATTTCCAACCTAACAGCCGTGATCGCTCAAAAGTTAATGAAATCACTCATCAATTTTTAATCCGTAATACTTTAAAGTCCAAATCGAAGTAAGTATTGTATGAGGAAGGAGAGATATTTCAAGGTAAAAAAAGCATTAGTAATCTTTGGAATTAGAAACTAAATAATATATTATTTTTAAGGAAATAACCTTCTATGCTGTTCAAACTTGAACTTAGTAAATGCAATTCCAAACAATAGAAGTCATCATTCCCAAAAACATGGAAAAAATTGCCCCAAAATGCTGTCTGAGGTAACAATGTAGACTCGGTATTGGTTTAGAAACCAAAACAAACAAAGACTAAGAAATATTGTCGGGTCAGATCTTCGGTGTAAACCGATATATCCTTAGCAACAGACACCGGGAAAACATCGAATCCTTCAAAGACTAACTACATCAATGTTTTGTTTGGAAGCCATATATCAACTTTACAAGGAATATGATGATAGAAATTACCAGAAGAAAACTATTCGTATTGTCTTTCAGCTATATCAAGATATTTATCAGGGATAATTATATTTTGAGTGAGGAGGTGTTTAAGGGTGCGAAATAGAGGAAAGTGGGAAGGAATAAAGTTAACGGTGGAATCCTTTTGTTTTCTTATTTCCGATGGAAAAGATCCAGGTATTCTGGCCGAACTTTGTGGAAGAGCAATTCAAAAACAATACTTCCCACAATTTTTATTTTAACGATCGGTTTCGATAATCCTCATCGATATCAAATCGAAATCAATCTCAAATATCCGACTATAGAATACTGAGAATGATGGTGGTGATCGTAACCGGTTCTTTAAATAAAAGTTGAGAAAAATACTTCTCCAGTTATAGTTGATTAACTATAATTCGCTCTTTGGATGATAATTCGAAATCAAAATATTTTGACCATGTTCCCATTGCTTCAAATGCGGAAAACATCTTTAAGTGAGTGACAGATGTTGCTTACCAGGAAGGTGAGGCTCTGGATTTCTGAATATCCTAGCTCCCTGTGCTGAGGCTACGATCAGCAGGCAGGTGCAGAGCCATGTCTCCCTGCTTGTTAGACTCATGTTTACCTGAAGAAGGAAGAAAGATATAAATATATGCATGAAAATCATAAGTAAACTAGATTCGTTAAAAGTCAGTCATAGGAGTGGACATTTGTAATTTCCTACAGTCGATAGTTGGATAGAATACCCTTAGTCTTGCCTAAATAAAGACCTTTTGATATAATTATTACTAAATTTATAAATAACTAAAACTGATATTTCGTAATTTACAGATGTATATCTTTTTGAATGAGAATGTATGTAAATCATTCTGATATGTTCAGAATACAATTTGATAATTTTAGATGTTTTATGCAATTTTGCTGTTCACTTCTCAACACCTTCTGAGGAGGTATTTTGGCTCAGGGGGACCTGATTGTGGATATTGTAAAAAATAAATAAATAAGTATACCATACAATTTTACAAATTCAGAAAACACCTGATTAGCCTACTAAGGATCCGGCTTACGGTAGTATTCCTTAACTTTAATCTTTATTTCTAATTACTTTTATAGTAATGAATGTATCATTTAGTGATATTTTGAGCAATAATAATTATATTGTGCAAGAGACACAGGAATTCTCCAAGCGCCGAAATCGGCCAACCATCGGCGGCAATACTTCGGAAAAGGTTATCACCCACGTGGTCGCCTGTTTTCAGAATTGCTCGATGCGCATTTGAAGAGCTAAGCTCCCATCGTCAGGAGTGGCCAAATGGATTCATTCATTCAGTATTTGAAGTATTGCTGCCGATGGTTGGCCGATTGGAGAATTCCTGTGTCTCTTACTTATTGTATACCGAGCTCCTTCTCTTTTCTTTCATTATATTGTACGTTATTATAATGGAGTTTTTCCTTTTTCTCAGCGTTTCCATCGCTGAAAAATCACACATTTATTATTATCATTATTATTTTTATTCTTTTTCTTAATCCGTCGACATTTAAAATTCTAGATTGTCGATGAGTCAATCGAAATCAATTTTTTAATGAAATGGTGATTTTACACCCTTTTCCGATCGACGAGGGTACTTCGTAATTTCGACTAATTCTTTTATTTCTAATAATCTACTCCATCTTCGACTTCCTTCTAATTTAAATTACCATTTCTACGGTGTGTATTTTTTGGTTGCGTCCACTCACCAGAAAATCAGTCATCATCATATGTTGAATTTTCATAAAATTTCTCAGGATGTAAAATGAAATTTATTCTTCTGAAAATTTTTAATGATAGTTTAAGTAAATTTTTCTCTTTCTAAATCCTGAAGAAAGACAAGTATTTTATAAACATCGATTTTTAAGAAAGTTAGCGAATTAAATTCAGTAAATGTTAACGTTGATATCAATAAAATTTCGGTTACTACAACATGAATCGGGTTCGGACCCGCTGTTGAAGATAATCTTCCCGAGACTTAAAAAAAGGAATTTACCGCCATCATTAGAGAGGCCAAGAGCAGCTAACAATATAGTGCGCTGATTGGCTATCGATTGACACTGAAAATAAGTCCCCTCAACGAGACGTGTAAACAATTTCTGTGTTATCGGAGAGCATTCTGGATTATGGAAGTCCATTGGAGATACTCTGGAGCATCAGATTGTAATTTTAGCTGAATATAGTATTAAATTACCGTAAAACCCTGCGCTATTCGAAGACCAAGCGAAATCCGCGTTTTAAGCGGGATAGCGTTATAACCTGGTTGTGAATTGCATTATCTTTAAAGAATGGTCTTCGCACATACTCAGGTCCTGGTGTTTTCTTCCTCAAATGAAGGGAACCCCTATCTACGTTCTGCTCTGAGAAAAAAGTGATAGAGAAGATCTTCGTCAAATCAGATCTAATGGTGGGATATAAATTGTTCGAAATATTTCGAATTCATTCTCACAAAATTAGTCACTCAAACGACGAAACTCGCAAGGAACCCTTACAGAGACAAGAGAGAGGACAAATGATTTTAAAATGTCTATTTAATGAGGCAAAGGAACATAAATATAGCGGGTTACAATATTTAAGGGGAGGAGAAAAATCTGCAGTTCATGCGGATAACAGAGCATCTTAAAGACTAAAATTATGAGGTTTTCAAAGGGAAAGAAGAAGTTAACGATAAGGGTGGATGGGCAAAAACTAGAACAAGTGGATCAGTTTTCATACTTGGGCAGCCTTCTTTCCAAGGATGGCAGATATAGTTGATGCTTTCTGACGATACTTGGTGGAACTTTTCCATATTAAATATGGAAGAAACAATTTGTCTTCGTCTACAAATTTTATTTAAAAAAACACGACCGGTTTCAAGGTTACCTTATCTTCAGATGACCGGAATACATTTAGAAGCAGAGTATATATATCATCTTTAAATCTATACTTCCTCACCTCCCTCCCCCTCCCCCGCATTCATCCCTCTAACACCCTTCACACCCCTTCCCCTCAATCTCCTTTCCTTAGTATATATACTCTGCTTCTAAATGTATTCCGGTCACCTGAAGATGAGGTAACCTCAAAACTGGTCGTGTTTTTTTAAATAAAATTTGTGGACGAAGACAAATTGTTTCTTTCATATTTATTAGGATGGCAGATGTTCCACAGAAATTAGAAAAAGGATAGCATTAGCAAAAGAAGCTTTCATGAAACGAAGGGAACTGATGACAATGGGACTTGATAAAGGAATCAGGAAGAGATTGGTAAAATTCTTGGTGTGGAGTGTAATGTTGTACGGGTGTGAAACGTGGACGTTAAGAAAAGAGGATTTCAAAAGATTAGAGGCTTTTGAGATGTGGGTATGGCGTAGAATGGAGAAAGTAAGTTGGGTCGATAGAAAAACGAACGAGGAGGTTCTAGAGATGGTTGGGGAGAAAAGAGTAATGATTGATGTAATTAGAAATAGACAAAAGAAATGGGTGGGTCAAATATTGAGAGGAGAGGGATAAACAACACATAACTCAAAACAATTTAATTATCCCAGAACAGATGGGATTTCAAAACAAACACTCTACAATACACCAACTCCTCAAAATCACCAACACAATAACACAAGGAATCAACAATGGCAAAAAAAAACTCATGCAGTCTTCTTGGACATAGAGAAAGCTTTTGATAAAATTTGGCATGACGGCCTAATATTCAAACTGCACACACTTAACTTCCCCATCTATCTCACAAAAATTATACACAATTTTTTAAGTAACAGAACTATCCAAATAAAAATACACAACACACTATCAACAAGACAAACATTAACAGCAGGACTCCCTTAGGGATCCACCCTGAGCCCAATCCTCTTCAATTGCTACATCAACGACATACCAAAATCCAAACACATAAAAAACTACCTCTTTGCAGACGACACTGCTTTCACAGCCACCAGCCCATCTCCCAACACAGCCATACACAGACTTAACATCCACCTCAAAAAATATGGGAAATGGTGCTAAACATGGAAAATAAATATAAACCCATCAAAAAGCTCACACATACACTTCAATATATTTAGAAACAAACACACAAAGACACCAATAATTCTAAACAAAACACCTGTACCAAAGAAAACATCACACAAATTCTTGGGAGTCACACATCTACACTATCATGGAACACACACATAAAAAATGCACTAGGAAAGCCTATGCATTAAAAAACAAACTGACTCCCCTTCTCAACAATAGAAACAACACAACAACCAAAACAAAACTAAGACTCATACATGCCATCATCACACCAACACTTCTTTATGCGGCTTCAGTCACCTTCGACACCACAAAAACAAATATACAAAAAATAGAAACATTCTATAATTCACTCATAAGGGCAGCCACCTACACTAATAGACTAGTAAGACTTAAGAAAATTAAAAAGTATCACAAATTAGGAAATATCATTGATAAAGTAAAAAAATAGTAAGTAAGTTCAAAAACAAATTACCATTCATAAATATTAAAATCATAAATAACCTCTGGTGCTCTGCCCCTAGAAAAAAAATAAGATTAAAAGAAACTACAGACATAAACAACCTGTAGTAACTAAAAGAAAGACAAAAAATACTAACATATTATAAAAACCAGAATAATAAGTGAGAAAAAAATATATAAAATAGAAAAGGGAAAAAAAGGTGGCACCACCAACTCTAGAATTAAGTTAGAATTAAACTAGAATTAAGTTATATATAAGGAAAACAAAAAAATGTCATAAAAAATCAATAATGTACACTAGGATTAAGACTAGGATGTCATTCATTTTCATTTAGGATAACATTTTCATTGATCCAAGCTAAGTGAGAGATGTTAGATTCTCCTCTGCATAAGTTATTCATTCTCCTCTGCACAAGTTATAATATATTATCTACTGCTTAGTTATGTTTCCCCGTTGAGAATCAACGGACGCTTCAGCTAGTCTAATAAAATAAAATGAGGTGTGTGTGTGTATGTATGTTCGCCTAAAACTCGAAAATCATAAATGGCACAACTTTCAAACTTTCAGGATTGTTAAATGTACTCCCCGCGCAGATAATAGGCTACTTTTCATTTATTTGAACGTCCCCAGTTCGAACTCAGAAAAGAAATACCGTTCTCATGAGAAATGCACGTAAACCACTGTTTTATCGGTTGCAGGCTACATTTCTTTTGCAAAATTTGATTAGAAGTAATACGCTTACGAAATCGAGAAAAGCACCAAAAGAAAGAAAAATGAATAAAAATTCTTATTTTGGTCGCAAAATATCGTTATCTCGTCGAAATGGCGAGAATTCGGTTAAAATAAACGGAAATTTCGTGAAAATTTGAGGCTGTAAACAACAAATCCCCTTGACGACGAATGCGATTGCGGAAACCGAGGTATTGCGTTTTCCGTAAGAATACACGGTGATTTGATAATATGACAAAATTTCGTTTAGGATAACATTATTATTATTATTATTTATTAGATTCTCCTCTGCAAAAGTTATAATATATTATCTACTGCTTATTTATATCCCCGTTGAGAATCAAGGTGCGCCTCAGCTAGTTATATATAAGATTCTATTGCGTTGTAAGAAAAATACGCATTTCTATCAGCAATTAAAGATATCACGCATTTGATTGCACAAACTTTTTCTTGAAATCATTACTATGAGGACTAAAAGCTATAATAGAATGGATTATATTTGATACATGATTAATAGCCTTCCAACAAGGTAACCAATAAATTATTGCATCAAAACAAGAGGTTTGATGCTGTAAATCTATAAGTGAATATCAAGCAAAACTCGCCTACGAATTCGAACTAACCTAACCTTAATTACTGTGAAATGATTTGAGTTGCATTTTCAGCATGTGCTCGTTTTGGCTCATTTGCTTAGTTAATCCTCGCAGAAATATGAGTTTGACACCATGTTAATCGGCGGGTGAAAATGGTTGATAAGGTCCTCAGACGCATGCCGCACCTTCCATGACGCTCTTTCTCGGTTATGGGATGAAATACGAATCAACACGCTTTTCAAATGTATTTTTTTATAGTTAACAAGCAAGACGTACAATTCACATATATTTTAGGTGAAAATTAGGTACAAAAAACCCGGATTTCATGGCGGGTGAGAGAAAATCTGTTGTAATTTAAATAATGAAGTTTTAATGGCGATGCATACGCCTATTATCCATATCCATCAATATTATGCAATAATACTAGTGTTTAAATCTAGACATGAATTTAAGCATTCTTAAAAAAATAAAAAAATAGAAAAAATGGACATCGTCCTCAGCCGGATTACCGCTCTCCATGACGCTTTCGGTTTTCATAGGATATAGATATTAACACGCATTTAAAAGGAATGTTTTGTGCTTTAAATGTTGAATTGAACTTGTGTTTTATAGAAGTAGAAATTATAAGGGGAATAATTACCTGTACTCATTACAGTGATAATTAATTTAGCAACATAATACTGTTTCCTACAGATCTTAGGATTAAAATACTATTTTTGAATTCTCTACTTTATTAAATATTTGCAAAGTTGTTGTTTGTGTTTTTTGTTCTTAAATCTCTCTCTTAGACACTCAAAAGCAACATAATTAAGCTCACATCTGGCACCCTGAGGAATGCTTCTTTTTCAACAGACGTGACTTCATCCCATCAATGATATACGAGTACCACTTATATTTTCTTTAATGATTTGTAGAACAAAAGAAGAACAGAACTATATCCACCTTCCCTCTGAAAACGGCACGTCATCTGTCCTTATAAACCAACTCGCTGTAAGTGCAGTAGCCTGTATTACGAGTAGATTTCGAAGTTCACGTAATCGGTTCGCCATTATGTCATTTCGTCGGGGAACGAATTCGACTGATTGAAATGCATAACCACGGAGTGTAATGTATGAACTGCTGCTATTCTTCTTAGACTCTGCCTCAAGTATTCTTCTATTCCTGTCCTCTCAACATTCGATCCAGCCAATTCTTCAACAGACGCATGCTTCTCTCCTTCAGAAGTGTCGGCCATGTAGCGATGGAGGAATCGCCAGTGTTGTAAGTCAATATATTTCCAGTTATCGCAAATCTCTTTTCCACTTTTCAGGATAACATTATAGATATCACATAATTCTGGTAGCCGTCGGTCAGTACGACCGGACAAACACCCCGAAAGGACTAATATTTCCTTTCTTTTCTTTGTTCTTACTTTCTTTTATTTCGTTCTTGTGCCTGCGCTGATCCGAACGCGACAACTACAATCTAGAAATGGGCGAATTCGATCCGATCTACTTCAAGATCGATTATTTTAACCCGATTCTCGATTATTTTGAATCGATCTTTTAGAACCGATCTTTCTATCCGATTCGATGCATCCAACCGATCCATGAACCGATCTATGTGAATCGATTCGGACGTACGCGATAGAGGTCTATTTTCAGCAAGTTTACGACTTTTATGCTGGATTAAATAATACTGTACAAAGTAATCCAATCATTATATTTTTAAATTTGCATTATGATCATATATATTTATTAATGTGATTGTCTTTTCAAATTTCAATATTTTGACGGACTGATTCTAAAGCTTCCTATCGTCTTATAACTGTGCGAATTTTCGTTTACTGTCACTTTTATAATAGAAGATGCCTAACAAAACTACTTTATAATATCTTCTTATTATCAATACTCAAATTCTAAAATTAAGTATAACTAAGAAAAATTGAAAGTATACAAGAAGTAGAGGAAGACGATGTTGGGCCGAGTATACTACTATAGATAGTGAACTTGATAGAGCACTGAGGGACATGAAGGGGAAGAAAGCAAAGGGTGTGCACGAGATTCCAGTAGAATTTCTTAAGAATCTGGGGGGAAAGGATAAAAAGCAATTCTATGATTTATGTAGGAAAATTTACGACGAAGGAAATAGCCAGAGGATTTTACAAAATCTATCCTGATTCCATTACAGAAAAAGAATAATGCTCTAGAATTCCGGGATTACCGCACAATTAGTTTAATCTCTCATGCTGCAAAAGTAATTTTAAGGGTCTTAAACAGAAGAATCGAGGGCAAAACAAAGGAATTCATAGGGAATGATCAGTTCGGTTTTCAGAGAGGGAAAGGGACGAGGGATGCAATTGGGGTTATGAGGATTCTCGTAGAACGAAGCTTAGAATTTAAAAGGGACGTTTGTGTATGTTTTGTTGATTTTGAAAAGGCCTTCGATAGAGTTCAATGGCCAAAACTGATGGTGATACTAAAGAAAGCTGGGTTGGATTGGAAAGATAGGCGTTTAGTGCAAAATTTGTATTTAAATCAGACCGCACGAGTAAGAGTTGCTCATGGGGAATCGGAATGGGCAGAGTTAGGGAGGGGAGTAAGACAAGGTTGTCCTTTATCACCATCTCTTTTTAACTTATATGCAGAAGAAATTATCAAATAAGCGTGGGATGAAATAGATAAGGGAATAAAGGTTGGTGGGGAAGTAGTGAAGTCAGTAAGATATGCAGACGACAAAGCTATTGTGTGCGATTCTGAAAGGGGTTTGCAAATCCTAGTAAATGCACTAAACGATAAGTTTGGGATGAAAATCAATGTAAGAAAGACTAAAATTATGAGGTTTTCTAAGGGAACGAAATCTAAATTAACGATAAGGGTGGATGGGGAAAAACTAGAACAAGTAGATCAGTTTTCATACTTGGGCAGCCTTCTTTCCAAGGATGGCAGATGTTCCACAGAAATTAGAAAAAGGATAGCATTAGCGAAAGAAGCTTTCATGAAACGAAGGGAACTGATGACAATGGGACTTGATAAAGGAATCAGGAAGAGATTGGTAAAATTCTTGGTGTGGAGTGTAATGTTGTACGGGTGTGAAACGTGGACGTTAAGAAAAGAGGATTTCAAAAGATTAGAGGCTTTTGAGATGTGGGTATGGCGTAGAATGGAGAAAGTAAGTTGGGTCGATAGAAAAACGAACGAGGAGGTTCTAGAGATCGTTGGGGAGAAAAGAGTAATGATTGAAGTAATTAAAAATAGACAAAAGAAATGGGTGGGTCAAATATTGAGAGGAGAGGGATTATTGAAGAAAGCGATTGAGGGAAGAATGCTAGGGGAAAGACAGAGGGGAAGACAAAGACAAAAGTTATTAGACGAATTAAGGGGTGGGATAAGTTACCGGGAATTGAAGGAGAGGGAATTAAATAGGGAATGTGGGGGCACATGAACCTACCGAAAGGTAGAACACTTTATATATATAAGAAAAATTGTTCAAACTTAATTGTTAAAAATAATACGATAATAACTTAAAATCCATTAAATGAAAACTTTATTTACGTAACGTTCAACTTAAGTAATATCTACAGGATAGATATTACAGATGCTAAAAATCCAGTGTAACTTGACCATTCCAGCCAATAAACGTCGTTGTAAACGATTCAAAACAGCTAGTAAGGGATAGCATAACCGATCTCATCCGATCCGATCCGATTGGATCGATCTTTCGAATACGATCTCGAGCTTGAATCGATTCAAAGCAAACGATTGAATCCGATTCGAGAGATCGATCTTTTCGTTGAAAACTCCCATCTCTACTACAATCTGCGATTCAAGATTAGCCTTTTTCTTTACGGAGCAAAGTTTCCGCGCAAAAGATTGTTGCACATAGATGGCTCTCACCTAATCCTTATAGAAATGGAATAATTTCCCCATGGCTCAGAAACTTATATCAAAATCGAACGACCCATGTCAGCTGGGTTAGAGACACCTCGCGCTTGCTCGAGCATACTGGCTCGAGTTTTGATTCTACCGCCAAATAGTTGGAATATTCCTGGAAATTTCCGATTAGGAGTTTTTAAGTTCGACAGTAGCGTTACGTCCGTGATAGAATCCATCGGTTGTAATTCGCTTCAGGAGAGGAGAAACGATTACCGTAGGAAAATTTTCAAAAAGTTCCTCGGTTCCGAACTTAGGGACGAGGTGAATGAAATTTTGATTCCGGTAAGGAATGAGCGCGATCTCCGAGAGGCATCAACACAGCGTTATAAGGAGGAAATGGTGAGGATAGTTATTTTTGGTCGTTCTTCCCGCGAGCTATTAGAGAAACTAATAGGGTCGATTAGAATACTAAGATGGTGTCATTACGCCACTGCCATACGCCCTTGGCGGCCTCCGGGATATTTATCTAAAAATCTAAATCTAAAGTACAAAAGAGTGTCCAGTGAGGTGGCCAGTGACGCGACGCTTTCTTAAACGTAACGTGCTGATCCGTGCAAATATCTCAGTGAAAATAAATTTGATAAATTCAATCCGATGTGCGGTGCACACTACATTTTCGTATGGCAGTCCTGGGTGTGCTGAAAAATATACGAAAATACCGTATGCATTTAATTTGGCCTCATTTGTTATCTTAATTTTCTGTGATATTTTATCAAACAGGATTAAGCTTAATTTTTAACTTTCTATTACACCATATTAAATACAAAACAATCTATTTCTGATCTATTCGGATTTTAAGAAATCGTATGTTTTAAAGAAGGAATGAAGAACGTGCTGTGAGATACATTTTGTTGAAATGTGCTTTGCTTCAAAGGAAAACGAAGACGGGAATCATTAAAGGAAGGCAACTTGAAGGTAGGCTGTGATTGCTTGAAAATTTAAAGAATATTGTAAACCACTGATGTAGATGTTGATTTCCTTTTGTTTTTTGCATTCGTCGAATTCACATAACACCGCCTTTTCATTATGAAAATTTTGTTACTTTTTATTAAAGGAATGGGCAGTATGGTACTATAATTATTTTAGTGAGTTTTAATGGGGTAAATATGAGGAATTCATGTACTCATCTTCGGCTTATTCATATTAAAAAGTTGACTATTTCCCGAATAATATCGATAGGTTTTCGGATTAGTGTGGCGCAAGGAGACTCCTCGGATGTGAAGAGATAAGTTCCTTAAATGAAGACACAAAATATGATAAAAAATTAATAGAGCTGCGGACGAAAAGTTTTCTCTTCCATTAAAAGTAAAAAGAATTTTCATATCTTTAGAATGAAGTGCGAAAAAAGAATACTTTTCCTTTGGATTGGCAATGATAATCCTGCGAATCGTGGCAGTTTTAAAGAACATAGATAATAGCTTATCGAAGAAAAGTGAAGAAGTGGCGCGAGAGGGGCAAAGTCGAGTCAGCAGTTCATTCGAATGATGATAAAGTGGTCGTAAATGATAAAAGGAGGGTACGCACTCATCAGCGGTAGAAACAACTTCATTGAGACCCCTCCTCTTGGGATCGAACCGAAAAAAATCGTCTAATTTCGCATTGAAAACGGCACCGAAGTAATGAAATTTTTGGGCCCAAACAGAATACCGTTATTGATTCGAGTCGACAAGAAAGAAACAATTTATTTACGTGAGGAAGGTTTACTAAACATGTGAGTAGGACTAGGAACAGACTAATAATATTTTTTTATAAAATTATTATATGTATTAGTAGAATTTCCGAGTTAATGTAAATGATAGAACAAAATTTCAGAAGGACCTTATATAACAATTTTCAATGGAAGTGGCTGGCAAAAGTGAACGGATGCCTTTTTCGGAGCAAAAATATTACGGTCCTATGCCCTGACGATTATAATGCACCTCCTAGTAAATTTGGTTAAATAAATAAAATTCGTCGATGACGATTTTAACATGAAAAAATTACGCATTAATTTTTTATGAAGAACTCTTCTCTTAGCAACCACCATATTGAGATTTTGCGAGATATTGTAGTTTTAAACCACAAATTGGTTCACTGCAGGTGAGTTTCAGAATATTCTCCATAGTTTTAGTAGTTGTCTGTCTGCTTGTTCTCTGATCATTTTTAGACACTTCATCTTAATCCGTGTCATCGATCTGAAACATATTTTGAATACTTGGTCTTTGGAATCCTAGAAACATCCCAGTGCAAATCAAAGTTTTCATTGTCAAAGCCAACATCTAATTTCCTTTGGCGTGATTTGGTTTTATGATTGCTTATTGAATTGTTCACATTTTATAATTACAGAGAGATCTCTAGATAGATATTGCTGGCAGTCATTTGAGGGGCAAATAAAAAAACACAATCCCTGCATTCAGCCTAATGAAAACCAATCCAAAACCTCCCGAAGGCAACACTTCATAGTAAGTTATTTGACAAACAGTACTATGCTATTACAACAATTCTGCAAAGCAAATTACAATTTAAAGAACTATACATAGCAATGCAATGGTATGTAAACACAGTCTTTCAGTTATTTATTTATTTTCACTCGTTTATCACGCTAAATCTGCTTCTTCTCGGTAATCCACGAATCGTGTTTTGCATTCCGATTGAAGAGCGGCGTCCCACTTTTCCATTGGAGGCCGACGTCATAAGTGAGTGACGTAATGATGGAGTGACGTCATCCGCATCCGGGGTTAACAACCGGCCAGTGTGTTGAATACGTCACAGGATGAAATAAGTTCATTCCACATCATTTGCTGCAGAAGATATTGAATCTTGTATTTGCTGATGAAATGTTATAAAATGTGGAGCAAGTGCTGAGGAGGCCCGTTCAAGGCATTCCCAACTGATACTTATATTGTATCCTGTCTAAGACGTTTTCGGGGGATCAAGAAAAACAGCGGGATAGCGTTGTAGCCGGGACATTGCAATCTTTTTATTTCTTTTTTATCAGAAACAAAATAGAAGCCTTTTTTACCTTTAAGTTTGAAATGAGCGCTTTAAAACGAAAGGGAATCTTCTTTAGTTTACTTGTCACGTCCCGTAATACTTTTCACATTATATTTATCATAAATGGTCTGCTTTTCGTTTGCCTTTGTTTATACATTTTGGTAAATCTTCACTCTAATTTTCAGCAGGATTAAAGAAGAATAATGTTTGCAATACTAAGGCTGAGGATTGGCAGTGGACGGCGTCTATTTGCATGTCTACATTCAGTGTTTTATTTTGAATGAATTTCAGTAAAGAGAGGTTCATGTTCAAATTATTTCTATTGAAATGGAGCAAATTGAGTCGGGAATAAAAAGAAACTCGGCGTTTGACGTCAGGTGAGCGTCTTAAGCGGTATCTTTACAAAGATTGAGACATAAATGTCTGTCTTATAATCTAATGAAACGTAATACTATCAAAATACATACGCATTATTTGACAGTAGTATAAGAATAAAGTGTGGAAAGACATGTTTAATAAGTCGGAAAACCATCAGAAGGAAAATATTCACAATGAAGAGGGAGTGAAAAAAAGTGCAAGCCAACAGAAAGTTATATCAAAAAGAGGAAATTATTTGGAAAATAAAATAGGAAGTGATCATAATTAGCAATGGATATATAAATACTGCAATATTTAAATGGAAGAACAGACAAATCTTTACTTGACTTTGATGGATACGAATACGAAAATCTTAAATTTAGAGATAAATTATGTCTGTTGATATTTTATGTAGCATTTTATAAACTTTTGATATATTTACGAAACAAATAGGTTTTAAAGTAATCAGTTTTATATTAGTTAGTGTAGTATTAGTTTAGTTTCCATATTATAATTAAATTACTGATTTTTAGATCATGTCTGTATTGTAAATTGGTTACTATGCAATTTATTTTGTATAATCATATGCATACTAGTGTAATTATTAAATAATAAACATTGTTATCATTACATGTACTCTGCAGATAGGTATAAACCAAGAGGCAAAGATTGGTATCATACGATGAATCGGAAGTTGTTTACAAGTAAGACCGAGTACAAGTGATGAGTAGTAATATTGGAAACAAAAAATGGGCAAAAAAGCAAAAACGCTTAACGAGGTATGCGATAAAATAGTAAAATATGAAAGAAAATGAATAAATAGCTAGGGAATTCAGAAGTAGATGAAAGAACAAAAGGTAAAATGAAATGAAACTAAAATCCGTGACCATCTTAATCAGACATATTATCATAATTGTTAAAGATACTTTCGTAAGTGATCACTGAAGTTGAAAGTCCGACTGCGAGATATGAAAATCCGAACTGCCGTATCGGTTGGTTTAAGAAAGTCATGATCTCGCATTATATTCACTCGACACAATCTGTTGACGAAGTTCATTTCTTTGGAATTCTTGTGGAATTGGCTGATGAAACTTTCAGCGATAAAAATTATACAACAACACTTTCATTCACAGTCTTGCATTTCTTCAGTTTCTCCGTTATTCAAAGTTCGCTCTCCTCTCTGAATCAGCAGAAGTAATTGATAGCGCTCTCACCAATTCCTCATTCTTCTAAATATCTTCTATTTATTAATAATTCCTCTTTTGTCGTGTTTATAATACACAGCGTCGATTCTTTTCATGTTTATTAACGTTAGGCGTTTACTATATGTAAACACAACTTTGGAATAGGGAAAATAAAAGGTTTCTTGTTGTTTTAACGGTGTTTTATTCAGCAAATTTCCTAGTTCGCTAAATGGATAAAAATATACATGGTCTGAAACGTTTCCGACATTTCGCCATTTCTCAAAATGTTTTCTGAACATTTCTGAAAATTTTCTGAAGATTTCTGAAAAATCTGGGGTTGAAAACTTTTTAGACCGCCATCGTATATGTGTTGGTTGTCCTAACATTACAATATTTTGCAAACTGTTGTCCGATTATTAATATCGTTCGTCAATTATTGTTTAATGAATTGTCGTACTGATATTCATAACTACTACTATAGATATTCTTTATTATTATTATTCATACATTCTGCGCGAGCACTGCGACGGTCACCAAAACAACTCCAGATGTGGGCAATTTTTGTATTTTAAGAAAATGCTACGCCATTTTCATAATATCACAACTTATATTTCATTACTGTTGTGAAATTACACAAAGTGATGGCTTTTTATACCGATTTTGTAAGAAAATTTTCAGTATAGTTGAAAGTGAGAGTGAAGAAGCATTCAGTATCAAAATCACAAACATAGTTATCTAACATATGTACGAAGTATAATAATGCTTAAAATATACAAAAAGAACGAATCAGAATCGTATTTGTTCGTTGTTCCTCTCAAAACACGAGAGCGTAACGGAGGACGGTGCTCCGCCGCGCGGATTTGGGCCTTGCAGCGATGTCGAAAAGTCGACTTAAATATTATTGGGGCATATTGGGGCAAGAGTTTATTTCAGATTCCCATTAAGGAAGGTTTGTAGCTTATCGTGGTGTAAATAACTCCGTGTCACACGGTGTCTCAATCTACTATTTTCCTCGCTTTATGTAAACATTTGTTCCAAAATAAGGGTCGGCCATTTTGTAATGTAAAGTACATAAATATTCAACAGAGCTCATTGAAACTAAGTCTTACGAAGGACAAAGAACATATTTATAATATAGCATCATATTTTACTCGATGATTTTCCTAGTTTGGGTTCACAATCGACTCGAAGTTGAAGAATTTCGCGAAAAATCGGAAACGGGAATTTTTCGCAAAAATTGGTCAATTTTGACCTCCTGTATAAATTTAATGCTAAGGATCCAACGTAAATGACCTCCATAGTTGTATGCAGAATTTATTCTAAATCAATCATGCGAAGTTTCGAGGTCCGTACTCAAGAAAAGCGTTTTCGTATTTTTGGCCAGCTTTTTTCGATTCTAGCCCACTGTGCAGCGTAATAATTAGTAACAATGTAATCATGACAACACTGTTGCGTCAGAGTGTCACAGTTCTTTCCTTATCGTCCTGGATGAAGATAAATGAAGTGCTTCCCTCCTCATCACTTTAACATTTTATTACCCATCTGTAATATTAATATTGAATAATATTCGCGCCTCCTCAAATGCATCGTAGCGTGAAAGCGAGTGACATCTGTTGATGTGCAGAGTAAACACGGGCGCTCTTCGGAAGCAACATAAATTGCAAGTATTGATTTTTTTGAAGAAGTTCTTCGGACGAAGCCCTCGAAACTCAAGAACGTTTAATCGTAGCTGTTTTGCTATCCTTCTTTGTGCGACTTCCTAAAATGTTAAGGGCGGATTCTTAGCGAGAAAAAAATTCCCCGACTTTTCGCAAAACACGATTTACAAGCGTTCGACAAGGGGTTAAAAAAAATTCAGTCCCAATTTTTTAAGGTCTCTGTCGGTATTTATTCTGGGTCCCTTCACCGATAAAAATAATGTTTTACAGAAAAATACTGCGAAATGAGTTTTGAACAAATATACTTAATTTAACAAATTAACTGAGGAGGTTCTAGAGCCTCTTTCCCGATCTCATAGAATAATTAGGATAACGAAAATGGATGAATTTATAGCATATAAGAGTAACTGAAAAAAAGTTTCATGAAAATGCTGCATTGATTAATTGTTGGGCATTTTCATGTTACGCCATAATTAATAATTGTGATCAACTCATACAATTTTGATGAGAGACAACCCGCTCTCAAACTAGGCTATAAATTTTGTAAATGTATCTGTAGGGAATTGTTTTGTTTTCTGGCATTAATTTGCATGGCAGCGAGGAGGTTTCAATCTAACTACCCAATAAAAGTAATAATTCGGTCGTGGAATATCCTTCATCAAATTGCGAAAATATTTATAAAGTGAATGCATATTTTGTAGCTACAAACAACTAAAACTTAGAAGAAAGAATATTCAAAAAAGGGATTAATTTACGAAATAAATTCATAGAGATTACGTTTTTAAAAGATTTGGTCGATACTACGCTTTCTCCCTATCAAATAATTTGTTCTGAGAAAAATGAGAACTATATCGTATTCGATTCAGTAGTAATGGATTATATGGTAATAAAATCATACGTACTAGCTGAATTGCCCATTGATTCTCAACGGGGAAATTAGATATAGGATTAAATTAGTAATGCTATTTGTGTAGCGGTGAAATTATCCCCTCCAAAGGTTCTAGAAGCAGACAAAATCAGGGGTTTAGGACCCTCCGAGCCTTTAGGTTGAGCACTTAATTATTTGTATAAACGTGTGCATTTAAGCTTTCACTCTATGAAAATATGCCAGGAACGATATTTATAATGTTTGGAAAGTAAATACTTATAATATAACTCTAGGATTTCATTATTATGCATGTAATATTAATTATAATATGATGGAAGTTGCTTTTATACGAATGCAGAAGGTAAAGGACCTTTAATGACCCAAATAGGTCCCAAGTAAACCTTTACTGATACATTCCAATGCAACTGTTTTCTATTACTCATATTCCAGAAATACTATATATTACTTATTAGTCATTATTTAAATCCAGTGGGGTTTAAATCTCCTGGAGGAGAACTTCGTATTATCTTGGAAACTGGAAAATGCTGAGGTGTACATAAATCACATATGCTATCATCATACCAGGATACGATAATCAATTATTTGGAAATTGTTACAAGAAAACATTACTGAGTCTGACTCCATGTCTTGAGAAGATATATCTTAAGAGAGATGCAATATATAGTCTGTAGTCGAACCCATACGAATTTCGATAGTTATCAATGCATGTTACGGGAGCGTCTCCTCTAAATTTCTAGTGCAGAAAAAGAATAAGGAAGAGTATCGAAGAAAGTTCAGTGTATCCCGTTCATTTCTTAAAGAAGAGTGATTAAAGTTCGGTCCAGATTCAATCAAGAAGAGGACAGCTTCCGGTATAAGACTTAATAGGACTTCTATTCAAACGCTGCATTGTCGATTTCACAAAATTAAACAAAAATTAAAAACGTCAAACAGCTGAGTTCTCCTAATAGCTCCCAGGCAGGGTACAAAAGAATCCAAACAGCTAGATTCACTAAAATATTTTCCGAATTTACAAATATTAACGCAGGAAAGAAAACGCTGCTTTTCTCCATAAGAATCCTCGATATAAATTGGGGAATATTAACTAAGGAATAATTTAAGTTTATTTTGTACACACATGATTATCCTCCTTTGCCAGAATGTGTGGATAGTCAATAAAAAATAATATACTCAATAGTCTCGGCCGTGATGTCTAACATCTTTCACCCCAAAATACAGTGTAAGAAACTCAGTAGACTTTGCTCTGAAAATGAAAGACTTGACACTTCCCAATAGTGCTAAGCTTGTGTCTTTTGATGTAGAGAGTATGTTCACCAGTATTCCGGTGGATGATGCAGTGAAGACGCTTTCCGAAACTTTAAAACGCAGTAATGTGGACGATTCAGTGTCAAAAGATCTAGTTTCTTTAGTGAAGGTATGTCTAAGCCAAAACTTTTTCCTATTTGATGGGTGTTTTTATGAACAAAAAGACGGTTTGGCGATGGGGTCGCCCCTATCCCCATTACTGGCAAACATCTTCATGGACTCCTTAGAAGAAAAGCTGTTTAAATGCAACTCGTTGTTACTTAATAATATTATCTGTTGGTTTCGCTATGTTGATGACATTTTTTGTGTATGGAATGGCACCCATAGACAACTTGCCGCTTTCCTGGCAATTTTGAACTCCCTCCACCCTAAAATTTCCTTCTCCCATGAGACCAATTGTAATAATATCTTAAACTTCCTTGACCTAACATTAACTCTTAAAAATAATCAGATTGATTTTAGCAGCTATCGTAAACCCACTTATACAAATAGTATTATTCCTGCCTCTTCTAACCATCATTACTCCTATAAATTAGCCTCTTTCCATAGCCTTATCGATAGATTGCTTTAGATACCCCTTTCCCCCAGTAACTATTCCCGCGAATTAAGAACTATTAAAGCTATAGCCAGTGCCAATGGATACCCCACCACTTTAGTTGACAAATTACTTTCACGGAAACAAAAGATCCTCATTACCAGAAGAATTTTCCCCCTTTCATCTATAACTAATACAGAAACCCCTCGACGTGTGGCCCTCTCATTTAAAGGCTCCGTTTCCTACAGTCTGCAAAACCTTTTTAAAAAATATAACGTGATTCCAGGGAATAAAAACAATAACACACTAATAAAATTACTTTCCAATTCAAAAGATAAATTCAAAGCTTTAGATAGATCAGGAATTTACAAACTAAATTGTAACGATTGTGATGGAATTTATATTAGAATGACAACCCGCAATTTTAACATCAGAGCACAAGAACAACATAGAGCTTTCCTCCATAAATCTCCCTCCTCCCACTTTGCCAAACACCTCTTTGAAAACGGTCATTCAAGTGATTTTTCCCCAGAAATCCTTCACTTTCAAAGTAAAAGTCGTCGACTCAATGCCCTGGAACAGCTTGAAATTAAACGTCACCTCTCCTACCCCAATTGTTTCCTTACTAACGAGCATCTTTTTCTTTCTCCCTCCCCCATCTTGGAATCCGCCCTCTCCCCCATCCCATAGTCACCAGTGAATTTCCCCTCCCACTCCCCCTCCTAATTGATTGTTATTGTTGTACGCTAATTTCCTCTTCTACATTGTGTATCTCTCTATAATTAATGTATCTGTCAATAATTACTTTGTAAGCCTCGGCGTTTTTGAGGATTCAGTCTGTGCGAACCTGATGATGGTTATACACCGAAACCGGTGTTTTCAAATAAAACAATATGTGGAAAAGTAAACATCAGCTTTCAAAAAATAATATATATAGTATTCATATACATTGCCCAACGTCATGATGAAACCACGTAAATATTATGGAACGATACATTGCTGACTGGCACTCGCTGTTCGTACTGTTATATCAAAAATTATTTATTTATTTATTAGTATTCTGCAAGTAGAATTATTTCTGGTGGCAGCCCCAACCATTAGCTATAAGCAGCATAATTAAAACCCCAAATCTCTATACCAGACATTACACAGAGAAATATTCCACAATTAACGTTACTAACCACACAGTACAGTATTCAAACACCAGAAAACTACATCAAGCTATGATTTGGTGTAGGAACCAAAGGTAAGCACCAAAGTAATGTTTTATCAACTAAAACAATGCGCTCTTCCTGACTTTCGTAGTTGAGTTTTTATGTATTCGATGATTCTTCCGCAAGGGAAAACGGAATTCAAATAATATTTACTGAATGATTAAAAACACCCAGACCATTACGAAAATCAATATCAAATCAAAATAATCCATCGAACATTATGCAGTTTGTGAGAATCACCCAAACGCACTGCTTTAAAATCATTGCTATAAAATCGAGTTTGCGTAAAATTGTGTCCCTCAAAAATCTTCCTCGACGTAATATTTCTTCGTCATCTTGACCACCACAAACGAACGTATAAATTTCATTTTGTAATTCGGTTTGATAAAGAAAAACTCCAATATGGCTGTAATTTTGTTCCCCCTATTTAAATATCATAGTTTTCATTCGCTGAAATCTCAGTAAATCACCTCCTCTTCATAAATTCTGACGTTAGTTCCTACCATTAATTCGGTATGGACTTAAAATCCACGTGTACTCTTATGGGAGAAGGAATGTACCGGATTCAACAATCACCTTGGTCGTCAGGGGGACTGGTTGTTTTACTACGGTGAAATTTTTACAAAATTTTCGTTTATTTTGTCATAGTTCTCGTAATTTTGATTCAAAAAGTGTAATTTACGATGATAATAAATTCTTCATTTCATTTACCTTCGTTTGGCACTTTTCTTGACTTCGTAGGACAATTATTTCCAATTTAATTCTGTAAAAGTAACAAAGCCTGCAGGATACAAAAATGAACATACATGCATTCCTTATGGAAACGTATTATGGAGTCCTGGGTTCGAACCCGAGCCTTCATAAAGATAAGAATAGTTTTCGTGGGACTTTCAGCATATTAGAAATACAATGCAGTTTGTCTCATAGCTCTATGACAAATAGTTTCCAAAATAAGAGGGGGAATGGACAGACAGACGGACACTCCGTTAATCCTCTATATATTATTTTAAAACATATATTAGCCGCGTGCATGCACCCTCTGGGTGCAGTTGTTTGGTCTGGACCAGACTTCTGGACTGAGTCTGGACTATGAACATGTACTATCATTCATTTTTAATCATTACTTTCATATGGACATATCAATCATAGTGTATTCTTATGGGAAAACGCAATACCTCGGTTTCAACAATCGCATCCGTCGTCAAGAGGACTCGTTGTTTATAGCCTCAAAATTTCACGAAATTTCCGTTTATTTTATCCGAATTCTCGCCATTTCGACCCGATAACGATATTTCACGACCAAAATAAGAATCTCTATTCATTTCTCTTTCTTTTGGTGCTTATCTCGATTTCGTAAGACTATTGTTTCTAATTTAATTTTGCATAGGAAATGTAGCCTGCAACCGATAAAAGTGAGGTTTACGTGCATTTCTTATGAGAACGGTTTTTCTTCTCTGGGTTCGAACTGGGGCCGTTCAGCTAAAAGAAAATTTTGCCACATTGTAGGGTGCAGCAGTCTACATCGAATGCACGTTTCAGCATCGCTCTAGCTCTTGGCATTGGCGAGAAAAACGCTTTTTGTAGACAGACGGACCGACAGACAGACAGACACCGTTACGTTTTTAATATATATAGACTAGCCGCGCGCATGCACCCTCTGGGTGCAGTTGTTAGGTCTGGACCAGACATCTGGACTATGAGCATGTACTATCATTCATTTTTAATCATTACTTTCATATGGGAATATCAGTCATAGTGTATTCTTATGGAAAAACGCAATACCTCGGTTTCAACAATCGCATCCGTCGTCAAGGGGACTCGTTGTTTATAGCCTCAAAATTTAACGAAATTTCCGTTTATTTTAACCGAATTCTCGCCATTTCGACCCGATAACGATATTTCACGACCAAAATAAGAATCTTTATTCATTTCTCTTTCTTTTGGTGCTTATCTCGATTTCGTAAGCCTATTGTTTCTAATTTAATTTTGCAAAAGTAATGAAGCCTGCAACCGATAAAAGTGTGGTTTACCTGCATTTCCTATGAGGATAGTGTATTCCTATGGGAAAACGCAATACCTCGGTTTCAACAATCCTTTCGGTCGTCAAGGGGATTGGTTGTTTACAGCCTCAAAATTTCACGAAATTTCCGTTTATTTTAACTGAATTCTCGCTATTTCGACCCGATAACGATATTTCACGACCAAAATAAGAATCTCTATTGATTGCTCTTTCTTTTGGTGCTTATCTCGATTTCGTAAGCCTATTGTTTCTAATTTAATTTTGCAAAAGTAATAAAGCCTGCAACCGATAAAAGTGAGGTTTACGTGCATTTCTTATGGGAACGGTTTTTCTTCTCTGGGTTCGAACTGGGGCCGTTCAGGTAAAAGAAAATTTTACCACATTCTAGGGTGCAGCAGTCTACATCGAATGCACGTTTCAGCATCGCTCTCGAACTGGGGCCGTTCAGGTAAAAGAAAATTTTGCCACATTGTAGGGTGCAGCAGTCTACATCGAATGCACGTTTCCGCATCGCCCTAGCTCTTCGCGTTGGCGAGAAAAACGCTTTTTGTAGACAGACAGACAGACACCGTTACGTTTTTAATATATATAGAAGATAGATAGATAGATAAATTTTTGGTGACCGGGGCTTTTCTCCCTTATTACTCCACCAATACATATAAATGAAGGACCGTTTGAAAGGAAAAGTTTTCAGGTTCCTGCTAGAAATAGTCAGACAAATTCCACCATTTGTTAATCAAATTGAAGTAATATTTTAATCATCGTGTTGCGTCCTGGACGAAAAGATATCCGGGTCGCTATATACAAGATTTTTATGTTTACATAGAGACGTTTGTAAACAATTTTTAAAATTGGATAGAGATTCGGTCTTAAAATGCTTGAATCAGGTTTCGCAAGTAATATTATAGTTTCCATGAACGAAGAACTCGACGTCGTACGCATCTATATTTTAATAAACCGATATAAACTTGCAACTTCTGGGATCAGAACGACAGTCACAGAAACATGAACAGTGCTGAATACAAAGGTCTCTGTCTCACTTTTGCCCGGTATTATATATTTATGCTTAGTATGGTATTTACATAATCTAAATTGGAATTTAAACTTAAGTCATGTTTAGCTGAATGGTGTGTATAATAAAAGTGTTTACATCCCTCTTTAGTTAGATGCCATTTTGAATAGGAGATTCCTTGAATTAGAATATTTTCATACGCGTCGCCCTTTGCCCATCTTTCATTAATTGAATAATTATGATTCAGTGAATGGGTAAGATGCAATTTTACTGCAGACGAGTAGCAGTTATTTTGATATTTTTGCGTTCATAGAAAATCTAGGGAATAAATAAGTAACGTGGATGCAATCGGTATATTTTGTTGTTTTATCTTGGTTATATACGTTTAACCTGAAGCTTTAAGTTAAACATCATTACTGGTATACAGGCAGTTTATGTAAAGCTGTTGGTGGTGTTTTGATTTTTGTTTAAATTCGTTATGTGATATATCCATCGAGTGAATTGAGGTATTCGTTATAAAATAAAATGATGTATCTTTATAGTGATGACGCGTAGTATTCATGAATATATTGCTAAAAGAAAGTTTTTAAAGCATTTATGACATTTAATATGATTAAATACCTCTCTTATAAGTTAAGGATTCGTTTAGGTTCAAATGGTAAGGCATTAGAGAACGCATGACCTTGAAATTGCCATTAGAGTTTCGTTACTGTATATGTAGATAACGATATCTATCGTTAAATTAGATATATATGGAAACGAATACAAAATATGAAGGAGTGTATTTTTAGTGTGTTTTAGTGTTTGTATATTCGTTTGTAGCGATTAGAGTGCTTGTTGAAATGTATTTGCATGTAATGAAATGTAATGTAAATGAAATGTATTGGGGAAATTGAGTATCAGTGTTCGTCTGCGAAATTTTCGCACGGGGCAACTAGTTATATATAAGAAGATTTTTCTCCATTTTGTAAGATTAGCTTAATTCTAGCTCGTCTCTATGAGTCGTTTCTTGATCTGATTTCTAGTTTACATTATAAGATATTAATAGTTTTAAACTATCAAAATGTGGAGCGTAGTATAGAACCAGTCGATCCAAATAATCTACACAAGGAAAAAAGGACCTGCTCAAAGCTACAGAGAGACAGTTGACCAAAAAATAACAAAATAATAGAAAGCTCATTTGGCTCTGAATACTAAAAGAGTGCCCAATCGGGAAAAGTGATCATGGCGCCTAAAATATCTGTTGAATACAGAGAATTCAATCTCTATCCATCAGATAGAGAATAACTGAGCCGCAGAAAGAGCGGGAATGGAACAGGGCGCGATTTCTCAGATGAGCACAAGACTATATTCGAAATCGTAAATTATTCTCATAATTACTTTACCTCTGGTATTCCCGTAAATTTCGAATCACGCCGTAGTAATGGATGCAAAAAAACATTGTAAACACAATGAATTAATAATTTGAAGCACTGCCGATCAACGGTTAAAAAATTAAACAGATATTTAAAGAGTAATAATTTTAGTCTTTCTTCTTTAGAATACATTTTAAAAGAAATTATTACATGATAGAATATATTATATATAATTCTTTTTGTATGACGATATTTGGAGTCTCTGTTGCAATTTCAAGAGATTGAGTCTCCTCTCTACTGCACAATTGCAGATTTTCTTGAAAGCACTTAAGATCACGTCACATCTGCTCTCTCTATTATCTGGAAGCGGTCAATATTATAAAAAATGAAGAAAAATACTCTCTTTCCTTCACACATAGCCAGAAATGCTATATGAAGTTTATTTTCGCTGCTAAGTAAATTACTTAAATTATTATAAAATTATTTAAAAATCAAATTTCGATTTATAACGTAAGAGAAATCTTCCCTTCCCGCTTAGCAGTTTTCTCTAAATTTAACTGTATCGAGTGAAACGTATTCATACTTTTATTCCAAACGACGAAAGCGAAATATCTGTCTGACCGATGATTCAGTCTGTTCGATACATGTATATTTTCGTCTATATACTACATTTTAAAAATTAAAGTTGTTATTCTTTTTCTTTCAATACTCGCATTTTCCTTGTTTGTTTATTGTATTTGTAGTTGTATACTTTTTATTTTACAAATAATTTCCTCATATCTTGGATTTGACGTAAGTTTGCATGGTTCACACCCATGAGACTGTTCTTGCGGTTATGCAAAACCTTTTTGCCTTTTTTAAGATCATAAATTATATTTCTAGATTTATAAATCGACTCTTCACAAAAGCGAATAAAGAATCGGTGAGAAACTTTAATAACCTACTCACGGATTCCCTCGCGATAACTGTTTCCGCTTCTCTTTGCTAACAAAAAGAGGGAGTGATAGAGGTCGTTTTTATCGATGTCATCCGAATTCCTCAACAAGAGGGAGGAACTTGGCGCTAGATTCTTCGGGAATTTTCTCTGCAGGGTTTCGCCCTTCTAGAAAGGCATCTTCTGCTGTAGGATGCTGTTTTCTTTCGGTTCACACGAAATACATGACACTGCCATCAGCAGTGGGCTTCATTCAGATGCACCTCGACTCGCTATAGCCAATTGCTCGCCTCATTTGATAGACCAAAATATTTTTTACATCAGCTGTATCGTACGCTTTATATTATCTCTAGAATGATTCCTTGTAAATCTCTTCTTTGAAATGACTAATTTTGAGAGAATGAATCAAGATATCGCGTACAGAGCAGATCTCATCGTCGGAGCGAATACCAACTCTAAGTGAGATCTTCTTCATCACTTATAATCGAAGCAGAACGTTAGATTAGAAATACGTTTCACGCAATCTCAGGTTAAAAAGCATTCCGGATGGGCTGTTGAACGTAGTTTTGGCCACTGCTGTTAAAAAAAATCGTTATTCTTCCTAAATTGTTTATCTGGTAAAATCTGCTTGGAGTGAAAGATGACCAAGTAACTACTATGCTCTTTGAGAGAGCCATTGTTAAAAATATGACGTAAGACAACCAACGCTATCCCGCTTAAGACCTCCTCTTGAAAAGTGTCTTAGCCAGGTTTTAATGCATTTACCTTCAACATATGCACTTTTAGAGTAAATAAAACATAATTTCCATTCCGCCACTTAAATTTGAGTTTTATTCGAAGTTTTACATATATCGTTTCTGTTCAACAGTCTTGTCGCACAAAACATGGTTCGATTCGAAATATCAAATATTCGCACTCTTGTTTTTGTAATGGATCTTAAGCCCATCTTCCCCATCATATATAAACTTTAGCTAGCTATTCCAGTATATTTAATTTTAAGTCAATTATCTATGGTATATACATTAAACTTGCGTTATCAACTATCTTTTTTTGTTTATGAGGATACCATAACGGTTTATTGAAGCATTTGGCGAATTCTGATTTGGGGAGATTCATTTACCGTGAATTGTCACGTTCACTGTGACGTTTTAAATAGTGAAAGAGTTCAGCGTTTTCGACTGATGAATTAATGTTCAGATATGATTATGATTTTTACGTTTGCAATGAAAACTGAAGAAATTATTCCGATGCAGTTCTCAATTGGTCGAATTTCTTAATTAATCTAAGCATTAGAATTATAAAAATATTACGTTACAGAATCTTCACCACGCACTGAAAATTATCTATTGAATTGAATTATGATATACAGAACGCATTTGTCGATGATATTAATTTTCCATGGAACCATTTTATGAAAAAATTCAGGTCATTACAGTCGAATTTCACCATGTGAAATGTGTATTTTCGTCTCGCCTCTACTTAAGGATAATTTCAAAATTAATTTAACCTTTTTACATCATAGAATTTCTTTAATTTATAGACGTGGATTATTTTTCTATGCTTCACTTTGATTTCTTCAATCCAAAACTAAATTCATTTTATTTTAAAAATAAAGTCAATATTGGCGAGCGTGATTTCGTTGGAGATTCTATCTTATATAATTAATCTCAAGAGAGACACACTTTCCACACAATTTATTTTACGACCGGTTTCGTAAGCGGATCTTATTTTCTATTAATTTATATCGCTTTTATTATTACTTATTAATATAATCTCTATTACATCGGAAATGGAAGAGGAGAATTTCACTTAAAACGCCAATTATTTATTTGGAATCCTTCTCTTAAATCCCAGAATTATCCACGTTTATTGCAATATGAGTGATGCTGATGATAATGGCTATTCCTATTCATTACTGTATAAATTTGCGTGGTTTTTAAGAGTTCTGTCCTGGGGCTCCCGGATGGCCGTGTTGGCGTTCGACTTCCATGACCTCAGCTGTCGAAGCACTTTTTACAATACTACTACTACTTTAAGAGTTCTGGCTCATTTTGGAAAGAAAACACTTCAGCCAAAGCAGCATTCGCGGATAACAGGGTCTTAATAAAGGATTAGTAAATTTAAATTCGTTGGTGTGTGGGGTTTTGCTGTGTGGTCCTTAAGAAGAGAGGACATCAAAAGATATCCCTTTTTTCTTTATAGATGTGGTGTAGAAGGGAAAAATTATGTTCGATTAAAATAAAAACAAAGGCGGAGAGAGGATTTTGGTTGAAGTAATTAAGTGTTGACAGAGAAATTGTGTTACTGTGATATTAAGAGCAACTTCTGAAGAAGATAATTGAAGGTAAAATAGACTAATTCGGACTCAACTTTGTCTCCATCATAAGGAACAATAAAGAAAAAAAATGATAACGTAAAGGGTTGAAACTATAGTCGTTTGATAATAGCATCGTGGTAAAGGTATTTTGTTATTTTTCCTTAAGAGGGTAGAATGCATAGGAAAAGGTAGAGAGGCAAAAGATTGGAAGAGTTGAGGGATGACCAAGAAGTGAAGGAGAGGGCCTTGAATAGGGAATATTAGGGCAGATGGACCTACCGAAAGGTAGAATTATAAAAATATCATGAAGAATGGCAAACTCTTCGCTTACTATTCTCCATTCTAAACATGGAGGCAGCGATGGGGCCTTCACTAATCAACAGAAAAAGGTTAAAAATGTCCGTCTTCCGTGTAAACAACAGATATGGATCGGATTCCCATTTCCTTCTTTTTCCCAATGTTCATTTTCTAAAAGAAACCTATAAACATACATAAATATCAACGCATAAACCCTAACATTCGACAAGTGAGAAAATTTTTCACCAGTGAAGGTCTCGAATTATATTAAAAAAGTCTTCTCAATGGATACGTCTTGTGACGCCTAAGCGTCCTTCCTTTTTGGGAAACCGTTTCGCCTCATCCCCTTCCGTCCACCTAACAAACCGTTAACTCTCTGAAGAAGGTCTTTCCTCTCTCTATTAGGAAACGCGATAGACTGATGGAGATTTTAACGAACGGAAGAAAGTGAAATGGAATGCTCTCGTGTAGCTTAATCCAGAAACCCGTTTTAGTTACTTGCCGAAATAGTCGGCCTCTTCATTGGGCGAATCTTATCCCCCCCGGCGTCTAAGGATATTTCACAAGCAGAGGATATTTCCAATCCAATTAATTTCCATCCGAAAAATTTCCAACCGAATCCGAAAAAATTCTAATCGAATACAAATTTATTTTAACGGAGTATTATGTTTCTGTTCTTCTTTTTAGTTTCCTTCCACAATTTTCTGCATGGATTTTGTTTCGCGTAACTGTACTTCTAACCAAAGCTAATTTAATAATCAAAATTAATATAATTGCTGAATTGTACCTACTTAAAAATTTACTTCGCTATTTTAGTGAATAACTAGCTGAAAAGCCCGATGATTCTCAACGAAGAAATTAAATTTTTTATGTACATACCATATTGATTGTGTCTTGGATGTAGTTATGGCTCTTATTTAAATTTTAAAGATTAATATACCCTCTCGATGAATTCCTCTACGTATGATATTAAGTAGCATCCATTGAATGTTTCATCTTATTTCACCTATATGTTTTTGGTCTTTGATATAGAAGGTAAAGCTTCTCAATCGTTACTCTGAAACTCAATTTGATGATTTTTTAAAAATAGAGTTAGAAACATAAATGCCTTCTATGAGTTATTTTATGATGTTGATAAATTAATGCGTATATTTCTGAAAATAACTTTCAAACATCTTTACAAAAATGCAATTAATAACCAATTAAACTCAATTAATTTTACCTAGAAATATCTTATATTTACTTCAAATATGTAATAAAATTATTTGAATATATATTTCTATGTAAATGCAATATTTGTTAGAAAATTAGATTTGCAAGATTAATATTTTAAACATTCTAATTGAAGTGCCTATTAACTCTCAACCGAGACCATTACGAAACCTACAATAAGGATGAGTTTTGATTAAATATACATCTTATGAACATTTTATCAAGTTTGTATGATGATTCTTTCAAATAAAAATTTCTACGTACAAAAATATAGCATGAAAACTATTAAAATGATCTCCATGTGCTTTTATTACGCTTAGATTACGCTTTGATCTGGGATCGAAACAGGGACCAATATAGCAGATGAAAATAAATATTCGCTCTAAGGGATCATAATTATTATTATATTTGATTTTGATATTATTCTTACGGGAAAATACATTAGCTCAGCTTTAACAACCGCATTGGTCGTCAAGGGGATTCGTTTTTTATATAGTAGCCTTAAAATTTCACGAATTCATTCATTCATTTTTCTTTCTTTTGATGCTAGCCTCCATTTCGTATGACTATTACTATTTCCGATTTACTTTTGCAAAATTGCAAATGCAATAAAAAACAAAGCCTGCAACCGATAAAAGTGAAATTATTGTGCATTGCTTATGAGAACGGTTTTTCTTGTCTGGGTTCGAACTGGGGACCTTCAGATAAATGAAAAGTAGCCTATTATCTGCGCAGGGAGTACATTTAACAATCCTAAAAGTTTGAAAGTTGTGCCATTTATGGTTCTCGAGTTTTAGGCGAACATATCTATTATATATAGCTAACTCTCCGGATATACCTATATATATACGAGTAAAATTTGCTTGCATACTGCAAGCTAATTGGTACCAATTTAACAATAAGTTCCCCTTACGGGTATCATCTTCGAAGCTTATCCAGCAAAATTCTTAACAATTGCCGCAATACATTTCTTACGTTAGAAATTTTCATCCATCTGGCATTGAACTCACGGTCATATGCAACCTTTCTTCCACTGGTTCTATAGAAAACTACTTCATACGCAAACGCTGTGATTTTGAATGGTCTCCTGCATAGAGAAAAGCCTCAAAACAATTTCTAAAAAAATTAGTGTAAATGACCGCCTGGCGTCGAACACAGGACCCGTTCGCGAGAGACAATGGCATGGAAATGTTAGATAAGTGACACTCTCACGTGTTTCAAAGTTTCAATTCAGTATCTTATCGGGAAGGTCCTAAAATGAGATTCCGTTCTTCCCGCTTGAAATGCATGGTAGAATCGGAATGACACTCTTGCATCGAACCAAGTACCACTAGAGAAGCAGTGGACGTCATGAAAGAATCTTCTCAAACGCCTCTGTCACCATTCCGGGTTTTATCTTTGAAGCTTATCGGGAAGGCATTTAAAAAATTCGTCCAAAATTTCACCAATGCATTTCTTACGGAATCATTTCGGACCCACCTGGCGTCGAACATACGGCCATTGGTAACATTTCTTCCTAAAGTACTATGTAAGACCATGTCATCTGCAAAGACTGTAATTTTGATTGCTCTATCTCATCGAGAACGGCCTCAAAACAGATTGCAAAAATACGCGCAAAAGACCGCCCAGCGTCGAACTCAGGACCCTTCCGTGAGAGAAGATAGCAAAATAATATTAGATAAGTGCCATCCTTACTTGTTCCAAAGTTTCGATTCAATATCTTATCGGGAAGGTCCCACGCCTCTGTCACCATTCCGGGTTTTATCTTTCCAGCTTATCGGGAAGGCATTGAAAAAAAATCGTCAAAGATTTCCGCAATGCATTTCTTATGGAAGAATTTTGCATCCACCTGGCGTCGAACTCACAGTCATTTGGCTACATTTTTTCCATGAGAAGCATAGAAGACTACCTCAACTTCAACCTCCGAAATTTTGGTTACTCTATCTTAACGATCAGTGCCTCAAAATAATTTTCAAAAATCCGCGCAATGCATTCTTATGGGAAAATTGCGATTTTTGGGAATTTCTGGCATCGAACCCATGATAGCTAGCGTCGAAGTCTGCATTATTCTGGCATCTAGATTGTAGGGCCAGTACGTCGAAAAAATCTGACGTCGACAGCGCTTGTGGAACATGGTCAGAATTCGTATCCCCTATATATATATATATCTATATATATATATAGGTATATCCGGAGAGTTAGCTATATATAATAGATATATATATATATATATATATATATATATATATATATATATATATATATATATATATATATATACACACACACACATAAACCTTATTTTATTAAATTAGAAGACTACGATAAGCAGGGCAGGTAATTCCAGCCAGAGACAAACGGACAAAACTTAATGTATTTCATCGAATATTTAGTCAATTTGATCGATTTTGGTATCAATATAAAAATACGTGAACAGTATGGAATTAACACTCACGAAGTACTTGTTAGTCATATAAAAATATAATAAAGTCGACTCTAAAATATGCAAAACGGTGATGAGCTTGAAGTGACGAAACTTTGATCGTAATATCATTATTTCACTGAAGCAGAAAAGATATTAATCTTAGTTTGATTTCTACTTCATTTTGTGATGATTCTAATTGATATAACTCTCTTTGAATAAAATAAATCTTGAGAGATTTTCTTTTCTTCTTCCGCACGGCTTATTCACTTCACCCTCCTCCTTCTTCCAATATTTCTTTTATTGCATTAATCATTATTTACTTTTATTTATATTATTCTAAGGAAATCTACTTTGCAATTTAAACCCAAGTGTTGCACTCTTGACTAGTGTGATCTTCATCTACACGTTGTTTCGCGCCAGACACACCAGTATGAATTATCACGAGCTCCAACTTTTGTTACGCTCAACAATCTCAACTTTGCTCTCCAAGACATTTCAATTCTCTTTCAGTTAGTTCATTCCCTCTAAATCGCTCACTTATAACTACTTTCCAGTTTCTTAATTTTTTCTACAACTCGAATTTTTCTACAACGAATACTGAATTCAGACGACCGTTTTGCCGGAGTTTCTTCTTCTTTTGACCACTGTTTCCTATAAATTTCTTCCTAGATTTGCTCTCTGGACTTCGATTTCCATCCATTTTATATTTATAATTCTTCTGTACATCTATATCTTCTTGCCTGGAGCGGATTTAAGCTATTAGAGGCCCTCTGGTAAAACCGAATCATCCCACTGAGAATGAAGAGATAATTCTCTTTTATCTCATACGAAATACAGCATATATTCAAACTCAAAATTAACATTTCATTTGTCTTGCGGATTTCTAAGACGAGGGAGTTTCTAGATTTCCGTTACTTCGGGCTCAGGTGGATTAGCACTCTTGACATCCACCTGTTGCCTCACCCTCATGCATGACCTACACAATCAGCATATGTCATTCATAAATTAATCATTCATAAATTAACAAAAAAAGACACCAGAGTTCCAATTTTCAGTGCGTTAATTCTCTTTGGTATTTGTAAAATAGCAGATTTATATTTATGAGAAGATTTTCTGTCGTTCTAAATGATTCCCTTCACCCAATCAAAAGAAATGAGCGATTGAAACAATTACAATAAATTCATGGAAAACAATTCGAAGATTCATTCCTAATGCATTGAATCCCTGTTTGTAGTCTATCTTTGTTTTTTTGTAATTAAATAAATTTTCTCTTTTTTACATTTTTACTTTCAAGAGGCGACTCTAGCGTATTGTGAACATTTAATGATTAAATCATGGGTCTGAGCATATTTCACTTTTCTAAAAAATCACCGATTATGAGATTTGTGGACTCAATATACATCCATGCTCTCCATATGAAAAACGAATCGTTAATTTAAATTTAAATAAAGGATATTTAATCCCTTAAAAATGAATTCTCGGTCTATCCAAATTACAGACATTAAAAGAGTTTCTCCACTAACCGGCGTTCTTCAATTCAGCGCTCAGTTTGTTTATAAAAACACAGCTGCAACTAATTTTTGCCTTCAACCGAGTCCGCCAAAGATCATGAAAATATTGGTTTTATTATAAGAAAAATGAGAAGGATTTTCCGAACCTTATCAGAAAAACGTGAGGTAGTGGATGTTTCCGTACACTGGTATTTTGTAATTTAGCAGTTAAATTGGGGACTTAATTACTGAAAAACCAATTAAATAGGTGTTTAAGATAGAAATGTAAGCATTTCACAATATGTATTTCAGAAATTCGAACGACGACTTTTGGTATCTCATACGAAAATTAATTCCTGAAACCGATACAACTATAGAGATTCGGAATTTATATTTGAATGTTATTCGATGACAAGCTAATAAGTAACCACGTATCTATCTATTATATATAGCTAACTCTCCGGATATATCTATATATAGGGGATACGAATTCTTAGCATGTTCCATAAGGGCTATCAACGTGATGTTTTTACGACGCACTGGACTCACACTATAGATACCGGAATAATTCAGACATCGACGCTAGCTATCATGGGTTCGATACCAGAATGTCCCAAAAATCGCAATTTTCCCATAAGAATGCATTGCGCGGATTTTTGAAAATTATTTTGAGGCACTTATCGGTAAGATATAGGAACCAAAATCTCGGAGGTTGAAGTTGAGTTCGTCGTCTATGGTTCTCATGGAAGAAATGTTACCAAATGACCGTGTGTTCGACGCAAGGTGGGTTCGAAATGCTTTCGTAATAAATGCATTGCTGAAATTTTGGACGATTTTTTTAAATGCCTTCCCGGTAAGCTGGAAAGATAAAACCCGGAATGGTGACAGAGGCGTTTGAGAACACCTTTCATGAGGCTCGCCGTTTCTCCAGAGGTCGTTGGTTCGATGCAAGAGTGTCATTCCGATTCTACCATGCATTTCAAACGGGGAAAACGGAATCTTATTTTAGGACCTTCCCGATAAGCTATTGAATCGAAACTTTGGAAGGAGTCAGAATGGCACTTATATAACATTAGTATGCAATTCTCACTCACGAAAGGGTCCTGAATTCGACGCCAGGCAGTCTTTTGCGGTATTTTTTGAAAATTATTTTGAGGCCGTTCTCGGTGCGATAAAGCAATGAAAATCAAGGTATTTGCAGAGGAGGTGGTCTTCTATAGCAACAAAGGAAGAAATGTTAAGACACGGTTTTATCTCGGTCACACTGAATAATGTAATGACGCTCCGCCGATGAGGCAGATTTTTTCCAACCCAATGTAGTCCGCCTCAGACAGTACTGTTTACATTATTCTTCCATATTCTGGTAAAAATTGCCTCGCTGTACCGTGTTTAAGTAACTAAAAAAGATTATCTTTGTACGAAAAGCAGACTATTCTTAAAATGTATAGTAAGAAGGCTGTTACACAACAATATTTCGCTGAATCTCTAGATATCTACTGCTATGGCAAATAATTCAAAGAGAAAACGATTCCTTTTAAAGGTGAAAAAGTCAAAAATTTTAGAGCTAAAATCCCTTGCCTTTCGTTTTCTGATGTAAACTTAATATAAATGAGTATCCCGGCAATAGCGCTATCCCGCTTATAACTCGGTTTTAAATCGTCTTAATCAGGTTTATCGTATGTTTTATTCATTTGTCATTTTTAAGATCACATACGGCATCGGAAGACTTTCTGTTTGATGAGAAAAAAAATATTCTTGCCTACGAGTCTGAAACCTGCAATCTCTTAGTTCTTAAGAATTAAAACACGGAAAATGAGACATAAACAAACAGACTTGAAAATTTGGTGCAGACTGGGATGTCTTTTGCAGTAAGGTAGTATTTCAAGATGATAAAACTTAATTTAGTTCCCGAACGACGCCAGGAAGTATAAAAATTTTTCGGAGTGACCTTCCCTTGGAGGGAGGTGGCAAAGGAACCGTTATCGCAGCGGGTGAACTCCTCCGAAGAAATTGATCTGCATAGAGTCCATGTTTCCACTTTCAGATCAAACGCCTCAATTACCGATTTTTCTCACCCAAAAAAGAAAAAATAAGCCAGAATATTAGCCAAAAAACTTTTTTTAAACGCGTATTGGGATACTGAAAATTTAGGAGGAATTTCGGATGAAATTTAGAGAATTCGATCAAAATATGGAAAGAAGAACCTTCTGATGAAAAGTATCTACGCTATGATGGTAAATCCTTTTTGGTGGTTTCGATAAGTGAACAAAACATGTATTGTGGGGTTGTGAAATTAAAATATTTTTCATTATGTGTTCACTTTAATAATTAAGGTATTTAATACCGAATAACTTGATCTAAACCTAAGAACCCTTTAACCATGGTCGCCAATTCATTTTCTTTAACTCTCCGAGTTTAATAGAACAAAAACTCCGAAAATGAATGAATATTAAGAAAAGAATAACAAAGATTTTCATCCATACAAAAGGGCTGTTGACGCTGCGACGACAAACACGGCAGTTGTAGGTTCAGCTGTAAATTCATTTTCTAAAGTGTACTATATGAAAATTAATGGAGGAAATATCTTTTCCGGGGAAACAAAATAAACCGCCGTACACTTCCATCAAATGTTAAAAATTTCAAGAGAGGAGCACTCACGTTTTCCTGATGAACGGAGGTCAATGCTTCCCGAGGATGCCTCTCTGATTCTTGTGACGAACAGTTACGAACTGAGTCGCTGCGTACCATCTAACAGTTTGGGTCGGGGAGGGAGGGGGGGGGGCGCAGGGTGTTCCCCAGGGAATCGGAGGGGAGCCCTAATGAAATAAAATAGACTAACTACGCTTTGGCAAGAACCGTTGTAATTTTGCTGATACGTGAAGGAGGATTACGTCCAGTTCCGGGTTCTTAACGCGTGAATTCCTTCGGAGGAACTTGTTGCGTTCCTCATATTGTCCTTCCTAAGATTCCAGAGCCAATGATGCGATACAATGTTAAAAAAATAAATGAATGCCTTCGAATCTCTATGGTAAAAGAAAGATGAAGACTTTGTGGAATGATTAGGATGTAGGGGATTAACAGTCCGTTTATTAGTTCCTGTTCCCTGTACTCTCACTCACTTCAACAGTACCAATAACAGTTTCTAAGTCTGTTCTAACATTCCAAAGATGGACTACATGAGGAATAACTTTATTTATTTTCCCCCGCATTGCAGGAATAGTCTCATTCCAGTCCTTTCTGTACGCTGTTCTTTGATCTGACGATTAAAATTACAATTCATAACTTAAATTAGAACTTTTCAAAAACACTTTCCAACTGATTGGAAGAACTGGAACACGGTTTAGAGCATTTATTGAATACTCGTCAGCTAAGTATGCCAAACCATGCCTAGCTAAATGAGTAGTGATATAAGCAGTGATGCTGAAGTTATAGTAAGTAGTATATATAGTCTATGTTGGTAAACTTACATGAAGACTTCATTTAAAGCTCAAGAAGCAACGTGAAGTAGGCGAAGTACATTTAGTCGTAAATAAAAATGAAATATCGGCAACGTCCGGAAAGAATGTGTAAGATATTTTTGAACGCCAAGCTGAGGTTTGATGGTATAGATGAACCCTTCAGAAATAAGTTTTAAGGATACCGAAAATTAATTTCAATTGCCGGAAATATACGGAAGTGAAATAAGAAGACATTTTAGGTATATTTAAATTAATGAAGATGCTCTGTTTGAGGAGCTGCGCTGTCGTGATCGAGTTGCAATTTTTCTGATTTTCTTCATTTCAAAGACAAAATTAATCATTTCACCCCACTACGTAAAATTAATAATATGCTATATCATTAATGCACCATGCACCATTTAATCCTACTATACAATTCATAATGTGCAAAATTACTCACATATTGGTAAAACAAAAGCTGAACGTTTTCAATTTTTTCAATAAATAGTGGGCTTGATAATTTTGATGTCGACAATTTATATTTCTATATCCCAAGGAAAAGAGAACTTTTCCTTATATACTTATAGTTTCGCGGAACCTGGTAATGGTATTGCTTGGCCGCTTAAGATCAGAGGGAATCCCGCTTAGAGGATTTAAACACTTTGAGAATTACTTCCATGCGGCGAAAAGATGAATGCAATGATAAATTGTCACTGAAACAAGTCTTCCTCGCTACAACACAAGACATAGCGGAGCCGCACCTTGTGCAAGAATTTTCCACATTAAGATGCGTGGCCGCGCCACCGTCCTCACCAAATAAAGAGGCAACAGAACTCTATTTTAGATGAAACGGAAATGAATGCATAGACTGAACCAAGGACCCCGCAAAGGATCTTCAAACATTAACGAAATTCTCGCTCCCGATGAAAGGTTACGGGATGGGGCATTATTAGGAGTAGGTTCATTTCTTTCCTTTCCTTCCATTCCCTTTCCATATCGCACTACTCTTCTTTCAGGGTTTTTCATGAAATCCTTTGGCTTTTAGAATCCCGAATTAGCGAACGTTCTTTAATGTCTTCCTGTGTGATTTCTTGTTTCTGTATAAATACTTCTCAGTTTCTTTAATTCATTCACTTTCAATTCTATGAGGCTGTAGAAGAGTCTTTCTATGAATCTGTTAGAATTCATTCTTTGAAGGTTCCCAAAGAAAGAAATTATTCTTTTTCTAATTACATCTGTGATTTATGTAAGGGGTAATATTATTTAAACAGAATGGCCTCTCTTCCACCTGACCTTTAGAGATATTCTATGAAAACTTACAAAAGTAATTCAAAACTTATACCTACAATTAACTTACATCTGGAGAAAATAAATTAAATAGAAAAAAATAAACGAGAGATTAAATCATAGTATAGTATAAAAAATAAAAAGTAAAATGGTATCTATCATATATAGAGGATAACATAAAGTAGAAAGGTAAAACCAGAGAGTGAGAAATGAGATGACACTCTATGTAAGCACTTTAGCAAATTCTCTTTAACATGTTCGGAGGACTCCGTTTCTTGTCTTACGAATAGAGTGACCAAATGGATATCATTTCCGTCTTACAGTCACTTGAAAAATTAGCGTTTTTATCCCCTCCCTGATCTATAAACCTTCTGATTAAGGAAAATAATTGCAAGGAACGAATGTTAATTTTGAAATTGATGTACTAGATACGGCAATTATTTATAATTCTCATTCCATTACCTGTAGAATCGAGTTTAAATCAAATTTGATTTTCCAAAAAAATAATACAGATAATTAAATGTATGCAGTTTATAGGAGACATTCAATACGAGATAAAAGCAGCATAATCAGCAATTAAATTTTAAATAATCGCTTGCTACAAATATTCTCGTTTTCATTGTCTTGTTAGATTCATCATACCTTAATTCAAAATAAAAATGATTACTTTTGCGTATTCGGAAGATTTAGCCTCTCTTAGCCTCTAACAAATTTCTACCAAACAGATATCCGAACTGACAGTGCAATTCAGTTAACCTACCATTTTCTTTCTTTTATTAATTCCTGTCTTACAATTAGATGACATTCTAGCAGAGCGCCTTCAGGAATGTGACTTGTTTAATACCTCTCAGCGATTTGACGGCGATAAGACGAAAAAAGCTCCAGTTTGGTAATTTTGCAGTGACGAACATTGTTCATCGAATCGAAGTCAATCCGGTTCGAATTCTAAGTGAAAAAGATATATATTCACTCATCGCTAAATAGTATAACTGTCAGAGTAAGGCCGTATTGGAATGAATTATAGAAGAAGACTTGTTTATATATAATGAGGCGATAAAGGTCGAAACTTCCGAATCTCTAACCTTAATAAAACGTCTGACGTTGACTTCGGCGTGCGGTCGATTATAAATACACCATTTTTTCTTGTTAGTAGAGTTCTGTTGGCCATAATGCTTTTTTTCCGGGGCTAGGTTTTTATTTTTCATCTAAAATGAGCGTCTCTTTTTCCCCTGTTTTTGCTTTTCTCAAATAGAAGAACAGTTTGACCTCTGTAAAATAAAATGATAGACAGACTTACTTACATGCTTCATGAAGAATACAGGACTCTCTCCAAAAAGGGAAAAGCCAAGCACATCTTTTTTCTAATTCATGCAAATTTTGGGATATTTTAACCCTTTTTAATATTACCATCTTTCTATTTATAACTATCAGCATTGTCTGACTCTCTTGTGTGGTGATGCTTTTCCTTTAACGGAGAAGTGAAGTTTGCAAACTACAATTTTTGATTTATAAAAACTTGTGAAAAAATTTCAGCCGTGGAAGCACCTTCCAGAATTCACTACTGTTTCACCTCTTGAATTTTGGGCAATTGCATTCGATTGACTTCTTCCTACTCGAATTGATATCTTGAAGTGAATGAGAGGTAATTCAAAGATTTTTTCTGACAATTTGTTCAACTATATTCCTTGGAAGGATGATATATAGCTACCGCACGAAACATCGGTGTGGATAGAGTTTGCTTATTCAGTTACTGAAACATTTTCGCGTTTATTACATCGTTGTCACAGAAATCGTAAAATTCTTTCAATTTCTGATAAAAACTATACTCTACGATAAAAATTTACCATTGATGACTTTGCTTGAGTATTCGATTGCTCAAAACATTAATAACGACATTAGATAAATCTGAATTGATGAAATACATACACGGGAACACAGGATTACTTGGATTGCGGAAGCATTTGAAAACCTTTCTAAGATAAAAATCACCGTTGAATTTAGCAAAGGAGATTTCCAACGCGCTTAGTAATTGCATCAAAGGAAGGATTAGATTGCATCAAAGATAGAAGGCAGGCTTATTTCGGTGTGAACAATTGCATTCTTATTTTAATTGCATCTGGACACCTTCAATGCTATTGCTTAGTGGAACAAGTACACAGAGGTTGTTTTAATTTGCACTCATTTAGAAGACAATGATATTCGCGATGCGCACGCATAATTTCTCTCATTGGACGAAAGAATTCAATGGACCGTAAATGCATAAAAGAGCTTCCCTTCAATACAATCAACTAGAAGTGAACGTAACATAACAAATATTTATAAGAATCAATTTATTCGGCCTCTACTTTGTGTTAGGTCTTCATTATAAAAATGAATAACGACAAAGCACTCATACCAAATTTAATTTGCACGATCATAGTTTCAACCCTCAGATGACATCTCTGGTACTATAAAATCCGACGCGCTTTTCTCCCTCAACACGTGATGCCCTTCCACCGCAACCTGCTATCGTTCGCCTCATTCGATCCGTATCTCTTGTTTCTTGAGAGTCTCTTCCTTTGAATGAATTGAGAATAAATGAAGATATCGCGAGCCCTCTATATCTCACCGATGAGAACTCTTCTCCATCACTTTTTATTCATCAAGAGATTGTGATACCGCTGATGTTAAAATATTGTTATTCTTCCATAATTGTCTATACTGTTTCATTTTAGAGTGAAAAATTACCAAAATTAATTAACTTAGTAACGCTCTCTATGCGCGAAAAATCCATTCTTCAAAAATATGATTTAACGTAAACCCGACTATGACGCTATTCCAATTAAGAGGCGGTCCTCTTAACCAAGTTTAATTATACATATATTAAAAGGGGTGGGCGTCTATTTGACGGTTGGGTTGGGGTAAATGGAGGATGGAAATAGGATTTTCAGTGCTGCGGATCGGAGAAGGGGAAAAGATTGTCGTCAATGGTTAGAGTGCAGGATTTTAAAAGTTCAATTTGCTACAATTAGCTCAAAGGATAGCCTTTGTTTTGAAAATCACCTGATGATTACGTGACCCCAATCACTGTGTAATAAAAATATTGGTCATAAAGATATAAGTGCTAATTCGTTATAATTGAGAACAAAGTCAAGGCTGAATTAGAGCAATATTAGACATGGAAAATTATGACGCTGAAATGATTTCGAAGGCAACAGGGTAAACAAAATCGATATATTTTTAGCAACCGAATAAACAAACTATTCACATTAATATTTCGAGTAGAAACTATATATCAAGTTTACAAAGAATATGATAGTAGAAGATGATTTGCAAAACTATTCTGTTATTGAAGAGTGATTATTTTATTTACTATGAAATTATTTTATTATTCTGAAGGATCTCATTTATGTAATAACAGTCATACTTTTCTTATAATTTAGATTCAGTTCCGTCATTTTTAACGGGATTTTCACCAAAATCTCCTGGTAGATTAATAAAATATCATTTACTCCCGCGTGATTCAGGGGAAATTCCCGCATGCAGCACGGGAGGATCACGTAAGTCCCTAACTGTACTTTTTTGTTTGGGAACTTTCTCAAGCGGCCATCACCGCAAATTTATTTTTCCTCGCAATGAGGAAATGCTTTGCTTGGGAACCACACTTGGCCACAAATAATAATTGGGCTGGGAAATGAATTTTTAAAGGAAAGTCACTTTTAAAAGATAACTTACACCCGTAGAATTTGAAATCTCATAAAAGATTAGTAAATTGGGTTACTTTGGTAAATCCAGACTGTTCACGGATAATAGTGGTTATGTTTATCAACATTTTCCTAATATTCCATTAACAAGGATTTCAGAATTCATCCCCAACAAATCTGGGGATGGTATAATTTAATTCCGAAGGAAACGAATAAGAATAGGACCCCCCGCTGTAGAGAGTCAAGTGATAGAAGTAGTACATGTCTTTTACGCAGAAATTACAAAATTTGCCTCCGTAATGCTAAATAAATTGAAGATTGAAAAGAAAGTAAGAAAAGACGACTGCCAACTCATCTTTTATACAACAGAAGAAGTTCTAAAAATTATTAAAAGGGTTGAAAACGGTTGAGGATTATGACATTCATAAAATACTTCGCAACATTCGTGCTGACAAATAATGACGAAGATCTCAGGATTATATCGAGATATGCCAATTTACTTTTTGAAAATATCTCTATAGGAACCTTAGAAAGTCAGAAAAAATGTCGCCTAAAAAAAGAAGATGACGCATAAATCGGCTTGAAAGGGTCTTTATTTAGGCGAGATAGTGTTGAAAAAGTCTCTTCTTCCATCTCATCAATAGTTTTTATAAAAATATAAATAATGCATGTGTGAATAGAGTGGAAAACTTTAGACAACATAAGCTAAAAGATGTAATGGAAAAATGTATAATGTTGAAAAAATTTTAAATAACATGATAAAAATTACATAAAATGAAATGTATAAATGAACAGATCGAAATCATTCACCAATAATAATTCGCCGTATATTACTGAAATTAAATGTACCATTACGTACGAGTCTGATTAAGAATGACTGGAGTTCACTACAGTGCGATAGATAGAGAGCAATGTGTCGCTACAAATGAAGATAAGTCGCCCATTAGATGGAAAAAGTCGCTATATTTAGCTAACACATTGGTATCTGTAATTGAATTAAATATTATGTCGATTCCGATTAAATTAATGTCGATCTCCGATAAGCGGTAGCTTTAAGACCGTCCCAACTATCGAAATTTTATGTAAAATTTCGGCGTCGATCATTGCTACGTAATATGAAATTATTGTTATCATAATTATGAAACTTTATGTATCGATGACGCTTTAGATGATGAATTATTATGCTAAATTGGTCATGTAATAGAACTCCAGTGAAGTATTGCTTACAAAAATCTTAAATACTTAACCATCTACATCTCAATTTTACCATTGTGGTGTCCTCCTGCACATCTCGAGAGCTGTGGGTGCAGAGCAGTGCAAAAGTTCCGACATGACAAATAAATAATATCTGAAAATGTCGATAGATGTTACCGAAATAAATTCGCTAAAACTTAGAAAATGAAGAGAAATGTCACCGAAAAGCAGCTCAAAATGGCTTAAATTCGCTTTTGATAGTAATCTCAAACATTACATATTTACTTGAATATGGAGACCTTTTATTACGTAGTGCTGTTTAGATATTTTCATGTACGTTGACATTTATAATTTATTAACTAAGGTAGGAGCACATAATGACATGAAAACAGAAAAAACAGCTTATGGAAGTTCTAAATCTAGCAATAAAACATCTCCTTCCTTATTGCAATTAAAAGATGTAAGCGTAGCAATCGACTGCACAACTGCCCTGAGAATAATAAATGGAGTAAATAAAAATGAAGTCGAATAACAAATAGTCTTAGACTGGAGCGCACAAAATCTGCGGAAAAGCAATTAAAAAGCTCGGATTCATGAGATGAGATGAAGAGCGATGTTATTTCAATTTGGTATATGCGGCAAGTATGGGATCTAGCGGATGAAACGGGAACTCCTCGAGAAAGTGCAACACATACGTTCTGTTAAAAGAATGCAAATAAAAAGGCAATGACGGGGAATCCTTGAAAGCCTGGTTGCGATAGCTTGATAAATAGCTCGTATTCTCTTAGTAACTTCAGAGGTCAAGTAAGAGAAGGAACAAACAAAAGAAGTATCTCGACCCCGTGCTACACGCCGAAGGCGGCTTGCAGGTTATTTACGTAAATGTAGATACAATGAAACGGGGCTAACGGAATGTGTAGGACTCAATACTACTCTAATCTCTGATTCGCAATGATAACGTCTACTAATGCAAATCTATTTTGTTTTTCAGTTTCGTCAGTGAAACGTATCCAAAATAAACTTAAGGGAAATATTTTGTTGTTTTTGCAGTTACCTTTGAATTTTGTCGTAAGATTTGCTAAAAGAGAGGATAAAGCATTTCCACCGGGCACAGTGCCGTTATGCATTCATAGCGCTTCTCAGAAGAGAAGATAAAACAACATGCTGTGTGAATGCTACTGCCCAATCAGCATAAAACACTTCCTGGCATTTGATAGCCAAATTTGTCAATTTTTCTCTGAACATATTCCCTGTGGCTGTATAACGAAAATTAATTCTTTTTTCTAGAAAATATTGCCACTATTCATCGGGAAAGATTTAAGGAGGAAAAAATGAGGTATAGAGAGAAGGTTTTTACGAGTTTACGATAGTCTCAAGTATTGCGTAATAATGAAGAAAATTTGATTTTGCTATCTTTGGTGAATTCAGTTTACATGATAATAAATTCATAGTTCGAATAGTAAAACCCGCTTAAGACGGGAAACCGCTTTTTAAGCATGTAACCGTGGTATTTCAGATGTCTATTTTTTTTATAAACAGAAAGGAAGGGTTTTTTGACAATTTAATAAATGCTTTACGCCTTAAAAACGAAGAAGAATTTTTTATTGCTATAGTTGTAAATATCTAGATAATGCGTGTTGTGTAATACTGGTTGCCTTCTCGACATCATTTAAAAAAATAATAGTTTAATAATCCTTCCCCTACAAAGAGATTTTTAAGTTACTAAATTTTAGTCATTCCTACTCTATAATGAGCTAATATTTGACAGACAATTAGGGAAGAATAATTTTAACAATCTTCGATATTGAGGCAGAGAAATGATGTGCACTCTGGGACGAAGAATTCTGCTTTATAAGCCATAAGCGGTATCCTACCATTTGAAAAGGAGAGAGACAAAAAACCGCGTCTTAAGCGGGTTTTACTGTAATTAGCATACGCTTTATAATCTATTTAAATTAAGTTCCGTCATTCTTGAAGAAGTATAAATGACAGAATTGTGATGAATTGGCCACTATGGCGTGGATATTACAGCAGCATATTTTCTCAATCTGAGGTCTCCGAAAAAACTCGGGAATGATTATTCATAGAATGCGACCTTCGGAAGGAAAAACTGCAGCGGGAATCGGTAATGTTTTGGAGGAAAAGATGTGCCGTTAGGTGAGCGGAGGTCGTCGACATGGCCTTGCCCGCTTCACCTCAACACAAATGTATTCTCTGCTTGCTCCCATGTTATAAAATAGCTACGGAACTCAATTTCACTTTATTTTAATCTATCTATTCTGACCACAAGGCATAGATTTAAGTCTAAAGAAAATGCCTTAATGATTTAATTACTATTCATACCTTATTTATTCTTTATCATCTTGACAACAAAACAACAATCGGACTGATCGGTTTTGAATTTGTATCTCAATACATTTCTTACGGGAGTTAGTGACATTAAATGAATGAATATATACATGACATTCATTTTTATGGTGGATAATCTCAAAACCAAGCGACTTCGTTAATCTTTGCAAGGGTAGTGAAAGTTCTAGAGAAGTCTAAGCGCGCGACGTGAGAGACATAAACAAAAATATGTTTATGGATGAAATAGAGTATCTTTCGGGAAAAGATTTGAACGAAATATTCATTTATACAGCGTGATATATGGTATTACAATCTGTTGCATTAAGGAAAGCTCAACAATTCCATGAAAATAAACACTGAAAATTATTCTTATATCCAAATTTGGATCTCGCCGTCTCTGTTAACAGAGACGCTTGAACTGAAACGCATTTATACCACATTCAAGTCATATTCTCTTGATGCTGAAAATGCAAATCACTCTACGATATAACCAAATGATGCATATCATCCAGTTGTGCGGAAAAACTAGTAAAAGAATTAAAATAACTATGATGTGTACATAATAATAATAATCCAATGGCTGAAAATTGTTCCGATAACCATTATAGAGAATTGTTGGCCAAAAATATCATCCAAAAGCATAAAAATGAAAGATTATAGCTTTAAATTGGTTTTAACATCTCTTTGAAATAATTTTAAAATAAGTAGAAATTCTGTGTGTACGTTTGTCTCAGATTGGTTTGTACACAGTTTTCCCGATTTGAGTCAAACTTGTCTATTGCATACGTGTCTTGTGAAAAAGAAAGGAATTACTGTAATTTTATAATCCTTAACTTAGCTGGGTTCGAGCCAAGATCGCTCAGATAGATTTCCATACAGGATTCATGAACAGTTAATTTTATCGTTTGGAACCTTTATTCCTCTTGCGAAAATAAATTAGAAGGAACTGTTGGACAACGTATCATGAGAAACAAAATTAAAGACAAATTTTCTTCCTTATCGAAGATTCCGACTTCCATTCACGCAAAATTTTATAAAGATATTGAAATTTCCTGAAAATTCGTCGCTTAAGAAAGTGCTTTTGCTCCATTTCTCACAGCTCTCATTACATTGGAAAATATCCCCGTAAAAGGTATGGCGATGGATATCTTTATATGTTACGAGTAAAATCTGCTTACATACTTCTTCCTTTGGTACATACTATGGAAGTCTCTACTACAATACCATCTCATCTGCAAACACCGTGATTTTGATTGCTCCATTGCACCAAGAACGGCCTCAAAACAGTTTCCAAAAAATCGCGCAAAAGACCGCCTAGCGTCGTACTCAGGACTCTTTCGTGAGGAAAAATAGCAAATTAATATTGGATAAGTGCCATTCTTACTTTTTCCAAAGGTTTAAATCAATATCTTGTCGGGAAGGTCCCAAAATAAGATTCCGTTTTCCCCGTTTGTAACGCATGGTGGAATCGGAATGACCGTCTTGCATCGAACCAAGGACCATAAAAGGAACGGTAAACCTAATGAAAGAAGGATTTCTAACCCCTCTGTCACAATTCCGGGTTTCATCTTTCCAGCTCATCGGTAGGGCACTGAAAAAAATTTTCAAAAATTGCAGCAATGCATTTCTTATGGAAGATTTTCGCACCCACCTGGAGTCGAACTACGGCTATTAGGCAACATTTTTTCCATGAGAACCATAGAAGGGTACATCAACTTTAACCTCCGAGATTTTGGTTCTTCTATCTTACCGATAAGTGCCTCAAAATAATTTTCAAAAATCCGCGCAATGCATTCTTATGGGAAAATTGCGATTTTTGGGACATTCTAGTATCGAACTCATGACACCTAGCGTCGATGTCTGAATTATTCTGGTATCTACAGGGTGGGGCCAGTATCTCGTAAAAATCTGACGCCGACGGCGCTTGTGGAACATGGTCAGAATTCGTATCCCCAATAAATATCTATCTCTACTTATTAAGAGTAAAAGTTGCTTGCATACTGCAACAGTTGAATGCAGTATCGTACCAAGAAAGGCCTCAAAACAATGTTCAAAACCTCGCGCAAATGACCGCCTGGCGTCGAACTAAGGACGCAATCGTGCGAAACAATTGCATATTAATGTAAGATAAGTGCCATTCTGACCCGTTCCAAAGTTTCAATTCAATATCTGATCGGAAAGGTCCTCAAATAACATTACGCTCTCCCCCTATGAAATACATGGTAGAATAGAAATGAAGCTCCGGCATCGAACCAAGAACCGTCAGAGGAACGGCGAACAGCGTATATGAAACATATGTATTGCCTCTATGTATATTCCATTTTATATAATTCCCGGTTATCGGATATGCATTCAAAATAATTGTCAAAATTGACCGCTATACATTTTTTACCGGAGAATTTTGCACCCACTTGGCGTCGAACTCACGGTCGTTTGGTAACATTTCTTCAGTTAGTACCATAGATAACCACGGCATATACAACCACCGTGATTTGCACTCTTCTATCGCTCCGAGTAAGGACTCAAAACTATTTTCGAAAATTCGCGCAAAAGACCGTCTACCGTCGAACTCAGGACTCTTCCATGAGAGAAAATCGCAAAATAATATTAGATATGTGCCACTCTGACGTGTTTCAAAGTTTATATTCAGTATCTTATCGTGAAGGTCCTAAAATAAGATTCCGTTATTCCCGTTTGAAATGCATGGTGGAATCGGAATGACACTCTTGCATCGAACCAAGGACCATTGGAGAAAAAGCGAACCTCATGAAAGAATGTTCTCAATCGCCTCTGTCACCATTCCGGGTTTTAGCTTTCCAGCTAATCGGGAAGTTATTTTAAAAAATCATCCAAGATTTCAGCAATGCATTTCTTATGGAAGAATTTCGCACCCACTTGGCGTCGAACTCACGGTCATTTGTTATCATTTCTTCCTTTGGTACTATGAGAGACCATCTCATCTGCAAACACCATGATTTTGATTGCTCTATCGCATCGAGAACGGCCTTTGAAGAGATTGCAACAAATCGCGCAATAGACCGCCTAGCGTCGAACTCAGGACCCTTCCGTGAGATGAAACAGCATAATAAAATTACATAAGTGCCATTCTGTCTTGTTCCAAAGTTTCTATTCAATAGCTATAGGTATATCCGTAGAGTTAGCTGTATATAATAGAAGGTATAATAAATCTGGGAAATCTCGATAGGTAAGTGGGCAACGCATATGGCATTGGTATAAAGCCCTTTGTGGTCCCAAATTACCTATACTTATATATGATCCAATCCAAAATACCATAATATTAAAATCCCCTACATAAAGATGGAAAATGACAACTTTGAAGATATAAATGCAATAGCAAATTTTATCCCAGTCCACAAAAGCATCAGGAAGGCAATTAATAAACTGCAGAACTGGAAATCACAGAGATTGAAAAAATACAAAACTATTGGTTTAAATACTTAGCTACTGCTCACAAAAAGATAGCACAGTTTTTCAGTGATGCCATTAAGGACTCAGAGAGTTTACCTGTATTTTTAAATCAGGATTTAACTTATTTGTTGGTGGAATCCTACAAATACTTATAAATTTAGAGCATTTCATGCCTACCAACAATCTACAAAATATTGACATCAGTCATAGTATCAGAAATAGATGAGCATTTAAGAAGAAATAAAATAATGGCAGAAGAACAGAAAGGATAACAAATGGATGGTTACAGAACTAAACTCTTTTTATATACTCATGAAAATAATAAATTGTAAACATAGTAAACACCATCATCATTCAGCAATAGTAAGATTTACGTAGTGCCCAGAAAGGAAGAGGTTTCATAGATATGAATCTACATCAATTGCCAATTGAAAATTTAGGAAATTATTTTCACTCTAAAAAAGAAGTCTCAAATGCATAAAGCCTTGCCAGAAATAGAAATCAATAGCCATAAATATATACAAAAAAACATCTATAGCCATAAAAACACAAAAGGTAACTTAGCAGCAGAATGAAGCTAGACATGTGGAAAGCAAAAAAACAATACACAGTACATATGTTAACCATTTTTTGCAATTAGACAACGCAGCATCAAACAAATGTTTTGCTGTAACGGATGGATTTATGATCACCACACAAAACAGAGTAATAGAAACAAAAGACAACTGAAAGTTCATCATTAAGGAGCCAGATGTGAAAGACAAATGCCAAAGATGCAACATCCATATAGAAACAACAGAGTACATTGAAAGAGGTCGAAGTGTACTTAAAGCTAAGGAATACAATACATGATAACTTGAGCAAGCAAATGTATCATGATTAAGCACACTTGAAATCAAGCCTTTACATCCAGTTACAAAAAATTATTTAATTAAAATTTATCGCAATTGAAGCATAGCGTATATATCACTCAAGACCAAGCAATAGACATCTCTTAACACACAACAGGAAGGAATAACATATCTAATAGATGAAAAAACACTGCTAATAAACAAGGCAAGCATACAGAGAAGATACAGAAATACATACCCTTAGTAGAGGAAATGTAAGTAATACAGAATCAGAAATCAGTTAAAATTTTACGAATATTATTTCGGCAACTAAAGTTGTTCCAAAAATCTTGCATAGAAATTCGGAAATGATTGAGATGGAAAGCCATATTTATGTTCACCTCCAGATAACATTCATTGCATAACATTCATTGATACAGGCTGCATAGGTAGAATATTCATATATACAAATATTAAAATACAAATAAAAACAATATATGAGCCAACTATTCTGTGCATATAAATAGGCTAGAGAGACTCCAAAACAAAATAATCATAATAATAGGCTACAAGCTAGGATATGCTTACTTGGACATACCCTATGATTACATCAAACTTCATTACCCAATTTAGAACAGAGAAGGCAGTATTCCCACCTCAAATTCCTCACAAACCATCAAATTGATTCTGATTATCTGCACAGCTTGATCACACACCATACACCAGGATATAACCAACGCAGATCAAATCTCTTTGACATCCCATACTCCAGAACCAACTAAATGTACAATTTACCATATGATGAGACTAGCCAATACTAGTCAGGATGTGTTCCACACTATTGAATGCTAATTATATATATTTTTAAATTTTATGATTTAATGTTTTATGTTAATGCTCTTATTTTTTATCATAATCATCTTGTATTTAATGTTTTATTAATGCATTAATTATATTTGTAAAATTGTTTATATGAACTACAACCTTAATTACCAGATGATTTATCAGCACTTTTATTTTATTTATGATTTAATGTTTATATTAATGTTCTTATGTTTAATTATCTCTTATTTAATGTTCTATTGATGTACCAATTTTATTTGTAAAAGGGTGACTGCCCATGTAAAGATTTAAATAAATATATATTAAATGATAAAGAGAATGTTTCCCAGCCTCAGTGAGAAATATAGGAATTATATTAATAATAACCATATTTTTTTTTTCAGAGTGAGATAGTCTTGTGGTGGATTGCCAGGCAAGAGACTCATTGATCTTTTCTTACATCAAAAACTATGTCTTTATATGTATTGAAAATGGATTTTTAGGAAAAGAAGAGCACCAGATAGAGAATATTTTTTGGGTTTACAAAACACCCAAGTAATATCTTAGGAAAACCATAAATCCTGCAGGAAAACAGTCACACTAAGGGGGGTTTAATAACCTGCATAATTTGTTGATAGTAACAACTAGAATTTTAACCAAAGAAAGGGGAAAATGGGATAACATTACCAAAAAAAGTCTGAAAGATAAATAGTATGAATACAGAAACATGCATAAAATACTTACAAAAAGCAGATTCTGAATTTAAATAACCAGAGACAATGGTAAAGTAAATAGAAACAAAACAAAAGACTAAGATAGAAAGAAAACGAAGAACTTTTGTATAATGACCAAAATATTGAGAAAGATTATATAGACACTATTTAGGTAAGTTTTAAAATTATATCACAGGTAATGTCAAATTCTATCTAATATGAACAAAATGATTATAAGAAAAATAAAACAGAAAAAGTAAGGGAAGCATTTCAGTAAATATTAAAAAACCTTAAATGCTAATTGTTTACATAAAAACAAAGAGAAAGTATACAATAATATATACGAAGTCAGAGATATCACTAAGCTGGTTGGAAAGAAGGAAGCATTTAGAGTTACAAAATTATTTTCGAACAGTTTCAAATAACACAGTTATGTCTAGGATATGGAATAATGTGGTAAATTACGATAGACTTTTGGTTAAAATATTAAATCAATGAATACAAAGCCAACACAATGAGCAAAGAAAATGCAGAAAAATGAAGAATATGCAAAGCTGAAGGAGTAATAAGGTACTGCAGAGAATAGGCGAGGTAAAGACTATGATAGAAAGGATTAGAAGAAACAAGAAATAGGTTGCTAAGGAGAGGAATGGAAAGGAAATGAAAGCAAATAATATCAAATTAGATGGAAAATACATGCGAAAGATGCGACTGTCAGAGAGCAGAATGGAGGTGAAGTTAGTGATGAAACCTGTCGATTAAGGCAGACAAACATACATGAATGAATATCGAAATTTCAGAACATTTCTCATTATCAAATCTGCTTCATTTCTGACCTTTTACATTGAGAGAGAAGAGTAATTTCATCAGAGGCCCTGATGGGACTAAGCAGGCTCACTGAGAGATTACTAAGCCTAATGAACAAGGCAAAAGGTTCATTTTCGGGACCCCTAAACAGTGAGGCCCTGGCACCTAATGGTACAACCGTCCTTGGACGTGCTACTGCGATTCGTCTCTTTTTTATTACAGTAAAACGACCATTATTGATGGACAATGGATGGAACGATTAAGGTATCGAAGAATTTTTAGCCTTAATTCCCGATTCCACATGCGATTGTCTGGAATATTTTTAGTTTAAAACTCACTCTTCATCTTTTGGAACTAATAATATGTAATGATGACTTATTGATTGCTCAGTTTAACTAAAATTTATAGGCATAACAAAGTCTAAAGTTTTGATGTGAAATTATTTTATTCATTCCTACGTAAAAATGGAATCTTTGATTTTCTAACAAATTCTCGAAATAAACTTAAAATAATTTAGCTCTGCTTTGATTCATTGCTATTTTTACTTTTAATCTCTTGTAAACATTTTTAATGCACTAATTTAATGATAATTAAAATTAAGTGATTTGAAAAATAAAATGAATTCAAATTGTTTTACAGAATTTTATGAAGTAAATACGACAGATAGATAATTTAAATAAAGAAATGGCCCACTTTATTATATCAACACTTACCCAAAATTTGCAATAGAAACATCTATTTTATTAGAGAACATATTAATAACTCAACTAAAATTTTTATTAACAAATATACTTAATTCATAAAATAATTCCCCTAAACCATTAGTCACTAAATCGATAAATTTTACATATTTCAGAGTATTTGGAATCGTAACTAAATAAGTAGTTCAAAGATGTGACAGAGGCTAAATTGGAATGATTTTGATATCCTTTCATCACTAATTATGATATATCATGGCAACCTTCAGCTGAATGTTACATTCTTTGAAACTTTCACATGCTATTTTTAGCCAATATAACGCTTATCTTGTAACATGTATACTTTATTTGAGCATTTTTGCTTTTTAGCATAACTAAGTTATTTAACTGGGTTACTAAATCAATATAACTTTGTTTGGATTGATTGATGTATGTACATACATGTCCAGTGACAAGTCAACCGTTGAATGTCAACATCACAATTTCTAGAAAGGAGAAAAGCATTCATTCAGCATTGGACCCCCCAGGAAGATCGAAGCATTGTTTCCAAAATGTACATCGGGATTCTGAATAACTGGGACTGCTAAACGATTATCCGTTTCCCGGGAATCGCCCTTAGACGGTCGCCGCGTTCGGTGCTTGGAGAACCTTTATCTCTTAGATCACAATTTCTGCTTTCATATTATGCCATTTCTTGCTCAGCTATTATTCTATCTTAATTAGTTTTTGAAGAAAGAAAGTTCAATAAAAGACAAGAGATGAAAATTAAATAGTAGGTACAACTATCTGGAATTCTGAATTTAGTTTTGAAGTTATAAATTCCATGGGTAATTCTCATAACTGTATAACTTGACCATATATCCTGTTTTGATTGGGAGATTTCTGGTGAAAATGTATGGTCCTAGTCAATATTTATCTTGTTCCAGTTTTATGGAATACTAGGAGAAGCAATGTAAATTAAGATATGGGGTTTTCAACAGTAGAAATCATTTCAATGCATATTTTCATAAAATTTTGACATTTCTCAGTATGTTAGTTTTTTTTTTGCAACTCTGCTGCTATTGCCAATTTCTGGCGAAGTCCTGAGCTCAAAGGAGGTGCTTCACTAGTAACAATGGAGGACAATACTTCAATAAGGTATCTTTAGGCAAAATTGTCAACATCTCAGAAATGAAAAACTTGTTTTTCCCTTAAGGTAAAATTTTGAAACTAATCAACCATCATGATTAAGGTTACTAATAATGTTAAAAATTCTAGCTTATCTTAAATCTCTCCAATAACAGTGAATTAAAACTATCAAATCAACAGTAGAGTTTCATTTAAAACTTGTGTATAATCAGCAAAATGCAATATTTTCATTTTCAAGGTAGTATGTACCGTTGTTTATATTTTTCCTTTATTTACTTGACAAGGTACATATATTGTCAATTTGTTTACTGAAAAATAAATAACAATTGTTCTGAGCTTCGAATGGAAAGAGGTCTTGCAATCATTCGAGTCCAAAAATATTTTAGTAGAAAAGGAACCAACGGGTACAGAACGCCTTCATAGTACTGATACTGAATGCACCTATAATTCTTTAGCAAAAAAAATGGGATAACATAATGCAAACCCATGTTGGGTAAAGAGTTAGGATTTAACAGGATGAACCCTGGAGTAGGACCTAGAGTTCCACTGAGAAGGGCCCAAAAGAGTAAATAACTGTATCTGGCTCATTGGCTCAGAAGTGCTTCAGAAACAATGTATTCCTATGATGATTCCGCAAGCTGGCAACAAAAGGGCTGTTTCATTTGTGCATATTTTCCATTAAATCGTTGGAATAAGACTAAGACTTTAAGAAAATGAAGCAAGGGATGATCTCTTGGACACTAATCAGCAGAAAAGTTCTGATATAACCCTAGAAGACTTGGATGGGTATAAAAGTTTTCATTTTTCCATCCCCTGTTTATAGGCAATGATAAACAAGTGATTGAGTTGATACATGCCGTTGAATAAATCATGTAACACAATAAAATATAATTAATTCATCAAAAGCAGGCACTAATTGATAACAACCTCTTCTTATACCAGATTTATATTTTTCACATATTGTTCAACCACATTGAAAAAACGAATCAAAATGCATAAGTATAAAAAGCTTTTATCATATAAATGACATAGTCAATTCTTCAGTAACAATAAGCAGTACAAAATGTATGTAACAGTAAAATCTACATTACCTAAATACATGGATTATTAAAAAATACCAAATATCTTTTTGACAAGCATCTCAAACTCTAATTGAACTTTTCGAGCATTTCAACTTTGCAAAAATGTGACGAGATGAACATGAAATATTGAGAAAGACTTATGGAAAATATAAATGTCTTTTTTAAAAGTTTTGTATGGATTAAGAAAAGATTTCATTTACAAGAAAGACCTAAGTATACAGCCATGACTTTAGCCCTCTATATATTTAGCAGTAAAAAAGGAACTCTTGATTTAAGTTAGTGAGACAATACAATAGCAATAGTACAGATTCATTTTCATGGCTCTTATTACCAATACTCTTCATAAGATATGACATATGTAATCAATAATTAAATTAAATTATGAGCTTAGAGAACCCTTGGAAATGAAGGAAAAGCTGGAATTAAGAAATGCAGACGAAACAAAGAACAACTTTAGTGAGGTATTAAAGATCAAATAATCAGGACCATAAAAACAAAGTTCAACAAGAACAAAAAGAAATATTTTACAAATGCAGTTCATCCACAATTTATAAAATAAAAACCAGAAAATCCATTTAAAAACAAGGACAGTTTCCTTTCATTCTGATTACTTCATCTTACTCTTAAATGAATCTAAGTAATTCTTAACTGAGTTTTTCAACACCAAATGAGTAAAGAAACCTTTATTGTAATACAGAAGAGACAAAAGTAGAATACTTGGAGGGGTGGACGATTATTTATGAAAATTGTCAGATACCCAAAACAAACAATTATTTCAGTCTTCATAAAACAAAGAAACTTAGATTAAGAGGGGATCAAATTCTTAACCGCAATAGGAACAACATCATCAATTGCATATATAAATAAATAAAAAGGAAACAAGTTCAAAATGTATAGGAATATATTTACTTGAGCTTCTACAACTATGCTCACTATTTATTATCAAGTTATTCTCATTAAATATTTCACTTGCTTGAATACACTTTGCTTTTGATAAAGCTTTCAGTATCTACAGCAATGCAATCAAACACATTTTAGAATAAAATTTAAAAATTATATTTCCTGAATTACTTTGTCACTTCATTGCATAAGATTCATAATTTATCTTAGCAACAAATCAAATGAGAAAATGCTGATGTATAAATAAAAAATCTTTCACATTTCCAAACATGAGGATGATTAGTAAAGTTGAATAAAGCCACAGTAGATCAAAAACATGAAGGAAATATTTATATTAACGAAACAAAGAAATGCATGTAATAACTGAATTTTCATAGCTTAACTTCAACATCAAGCAATTATGATTAACATAGGCTGCTGGAGCTTAAAATTTAGAAAAAGACTTAAAGAATGGTGTGAAATTGGAATAAAGAACCTATAGCCATGATACCAAAAATGGTAATGAATTTATGAAACTCTTGATTTTGAAAAGTGAGTTTTAATTTTCTGTAGCAAAAAATATGTTCATTCAATGGAATCTCCCCATCATTTGAAAGAGATGTCACAAAAATTTGTAAATATTAAAAAATTTTAATTATGAAATATCAGTCCACTGACTCCAAGAGATATTCAATTTTTCAACTCCATAAAATCAAACGTAAACATTCTGCTGTACTGGAAGAAACATTTGTTATGTAAAAGAGTTAGAATATTACCCATATACCATCAAATTGCAATGGTGTATGCAGTGATTTGATGGTGTATTGGTAATATTCTAACTCTTTATCTTTTGCCATCAGTTATTCTATTTTTTATATTGTCAAAGTTCCTGTAGCTCATACGACATCTTTCCTTGCTAGACCTTGTGTGATGCGATTCTGAGTAGCTTTCTTATAATCAATAAAAGCTAAGTATGGCATACTGCTGTGACAAAACTGGATTACCACCTTATACAGTCCAATCACTGACAAACTTAAAACAACAGAAATATAAATCTTGTAATAAGAAAAAATACCTGAGGTTTTATTGTATTTAGCTAATTTACAATTATTATGTTTGTATTTATTGTACATTTTGCTTGTTGATGAAGTTAAGCTTTGAAGCCTTGCTCACTCAGAAAATTTCTGTGCCAAGAGGAATTTCCTATATTTATGCATCTAGAATATGGAAGTTATTGTTAACAAATGAAAAGTCTGAGATAGCCAAAACTATTTAGGCCATAATGAGAAAAATAAGTTTAATAGAATCACGAAGCACATAATGCATACTGTAAATCATGGAAACTAATAATTAATCATGACAACATGACAAAATGAAAGGTCTTTCTAAAAGTAGGGCTACTTAGCGAATAACATGATGTACATGATGCTTGGCTGTCATAGCTATGCATTGATGTACATGTGTGCTAATTCCAAACATGTGGTCCCATTTTCACATATAATGGAGTATTTGGAAGTATAAAACAACTTCCAACTAAACAATACCAAAATAGAACACACAAAAAATGTAATATTAAGAAAATTGCTACTGAAAGTGAAAAAAAATATTTTCAAGTTCATCTTCAAAAAAACAACAGTCATAACAAAACTTTAGTAAAAATAAATATATATACAAAATAAAATCAGTCCAATTTGGGAAACCTAATGGTCTCTGGGAATTCATAAGTAAAATATTCAAGATTAAGACTAACTTTCAAATGTTCACAGAATACAAAAATTGATCCAACTTCATTGGTTAATATAATTCTATTTTCACTGATTACTTTCATCTGAAAGAAGCAACATGATTTTAACTACACATTTAACAGTTTATTGATCGCCAGGTGACTAACTGAAATGTTTTATTGGAACATTTCCTGGAAAATAATTTTTTTCAATTGAATACTCGTTAATATTAATGAGATCAAAATGATATACTAAGATGAATTTTACTATATATTTAAATATAATAAAATTTGTAGATAATCTATGTGGTTTCCTCAATTTGAAAAGATAGGCAAATCTTCAATAAAGAAGACAGAGAAAAGGATAATATCTCCTCAAAATTAGAGTATTTAAAGGCATACAAGATGCACTCTCATTTTATCTTGGAAAACTCAAGAAAAATTTTTATCACCCCTCTTGAAATGTATGTTTGTCAAATTCTAGAATTCCAATTTCAGGATTTTATTAAGATCGTATATGCATTTCTATCTATCAAGGTTATTAGGTATCTTGATCCTTTTATAATGCAGAAATGAGTGAATCGGTAAAGAAGCCGAGCCTTCACATAAGAAGTGGGATAATTTTTCTTATTCTTACACACATATCATATATATATTTTTTAAAATTTATGGCTAAGAAAAATTATCCTGCCTCTTATGTGAAGTTTCGGCTTCTTTACCGATTCACTATATCTATTATATATAGCTAACCCTCCGGATATACCTATATATATATAAGAGTAAAAGTTGCTTGCATACTGCAAGCTGTCAATTGAATGATGTACCGTACCAAGAAAGACCTCAAAACAATAATCAAAACTTTGCGCAAAAGACTGCCTGGCGTCGAACTAAGGACCTGATGTTGTGAAACAATTGCATATTAATGTTAGATAAGTGCCATTCTGACCTGTTCCAAAGTTTCAATTCAATATCTTATCAGGAAGTTTCTAAAATAAGATTACGCTATCCTCCTTTGAAATACATGGTAGAATAGAAATGACGCTCAGGCATCGAACCAAGAACCGTCAGAGGAATGGCGAACATCGTATATGAAACATATGAACTGCCTCTATGTACATTCCATTTTATATCATTCCTGATTATCGTATAAACATTAAAAATAATTGTCAAAATTGACCGCCATGCATTACATACCGGAGAAATTTGTCCCCACTTGGCAATGTACTCAGGGTCATTTGGTTACATTTCTTTAGTTAGTACAATATGCAACCACGGCATCTACAACCTCCGTGATTTTCACTGTTTTATCGCTCCAAGTAAGGAAGACTGCCTAGCATCGAACACAGAACACGATTGTGAGAGACAATGGCATACGAATGTGAGATAAGTTCCACTCTGAGGTGTTTCAAAGTTTCACTTCAATAACTTATCGGGAAGGTCCTAAAATAAGATTCCGTTATCCCTGTATAAAATGCATGATAGAATAGGAATGACACTCTTGCATCGAACGTCGGACCATTATAGAAATGGTGAACCTCATGAAAGAATGCTCTCAAACGTCTCTGTCACCATTCCGGATTTTATCTTTCCAGCTTATCGGAAAGGCATTTAAAAAAATCGTCAAAGATTTCAGCAATGCATTTCTTACGAACGCATTTAAGACCCACCTGGTGTCCAACACACGGTCATTTGGTAACGTTTCTTCCTAAAGAAATATGGAAGACTATCTCATCTGCAAAGACTGTGATTTTGATTGCTCTATCGCACCGAGACCTGCCTCAAAACAAATTCCAAAAATTCCCGCAAAAGACCGCCTAGCGTCTAACTCAGGACCCTTCCATGAGAGAAGATAGCAAAATAATATTAGGAATGTGCCATTCTGACTTGTTCCAAAGTTTCGATTTAACATCTTATCGGATGGTCCCAAAATGAGACTCCGTTTTCCCCGTTTGAAATCCATGGTGAAATCAGAATGACCGTCTTGCATCGAACCTAGGACCACTAGAGAAACGGTTCACCTCTTGAAAGAAGGAATTCAAACACCTCTGTCACCATTCCTGGTTAAATCTTTCCAGCTTATCGGTAAGGAATTAAAAAAAATGTTCAAAAATTGCAGCAATGCATTTCTTATGGAAGATTTTCACACCCACCTGGCGTCGAACTTACGGTCATTTGGCAACATTTCTTCCATAAAATCCACACACAACTAACTAAACTTCAACCTCCGAGATTTTGGTTCCTTCATCTTACCGATAAGTGCCTAAAAATAATTTTCAAAAATCCGCCCAATGCATTATTAGGGAAAATTGTGATTTTTGGGACATTCTGGTATCGAACCAATGATAGCTAGCGTCGATGTCTGAATTATTCTGGCATCTAAGGGGTAAGGCCAGTATGTCGTAAAAATCTGACGTCGACGTAGCTTGTGGAACATGGTCAGAATTTGTATCCCCTATAAATAGGTATATCCGGAGAGTTAGCTATATCTATTATATATAGCTTATAATAGATAGGGGATACGAATTCTGACCATGTTCCACAAGAGCCGTTGACGTCAGATTTTTACGACGTACTGGCCCCACCCTGTAGATGCCAGAATAATTCAGACATCAACACTAGCTATCATGGGTTCGATACCAGAATGTCCCAAAAATCGCAATTTTCCCAAAAGAATGCATTGCGCAGATTTTAAAAAATAATTTTGAGGCACTTATCGATAAGATAGAGGAACCAAAATATCGGAGGTTGGATTTGAGGTAGTCTTCTATACTACTTATGGAAAAAATGTTACTAAATGACCGTGAGTTCGACTCCAGGAAGGTGCGAAATTCTTCCGTAAGAAATGCATTGCTGCAATTAAAAAAAAAATTTAATGCCTTCCGATAAGCTGGAAAGATAAAACCCAGAATGGTATCAGAGGCGTTTGAAAACATTATTTTACGCGGATCACCGTTTCTCAAACGGTCCTTGTTTCGATGCTAGAGCGTCATTCCAATTATACCATGCATTCCAAACAGGGATAACGGAATCTTATTTTACGACCTTTCCCATAAGATATTGAATCGAAACTTTGAAACAAGTCAGAATGGCACTTAAATAATATTAATTTGGTATTTTCTCTCACAGAAGGGTCCTGTGTTCGACGCCAGGAGGTCTTTCGCACGAATTTTCGAAAATGGTATTGAGTCCTTACTCGGAGCGATAGAATAATGCAAATCACGGTGGTTGTAGATGCCGTAGTTATCTATGGTACTAACTGAAGAAATGTTACCAAATACCATGAGTCCGATGCCAAGTGAGTGCAAATTTAATATAAAATGCATGGCGGTCAATTTTGACAATTATTTTTCATGCTTATCCGATAACCGGGAATGATATGAAGTGGAATATACATAGAGGCAATTCATTTTTTCGTATACGCTGTTCACCGTTCCTCTGACGGTTCTTGACACGATGCAAAAGCGTCATTTCTAATCTACCATGTATTTCAATGGGGGAATGCATAATCTTATTTTAGGAACTTCCTCATAAGATATTGAAGTGAAACTTTGGAACAAATCTGAATGGCACTTATCTAATATTAATATTCAATTGTGATGCCCGATTGGGTCCTTAGTTCGATGCCCTGCGGTCTTTTGCGCGAAGTTTTAAACATTCTTTTGAGGCCTTTCTTGGTATGATACTGCATTCAACTCATAGCTTGCAGTATGCAAGCAATTTTTACTCGTATATATATATATATACATATATATATATATATATATATATATATATATATATATATATATATATATGTAAGTTGAATGATGTACCGTACCAAGAAAGGCCTCAAAACAATACACAAAATTTCGCGCAAAAGACCGCCTGGCGACGATTTAAGGACCCGATCTTGCTACACAATTGCATATTAATTTAAGATAAGTGCCATTCTGACCTGTTCCAAAGTTTCAATTCAATATCTTATAGAGAAGGTCCTATAATAAGAATACGCTATCCCCCTTTGAAATACACAGTAGAATAGAAATGACGCTCTGGCATTGAACCAAGAACCGTCAGAGTAATGGCGGACAGCGTATCTGAAACATATGAATAGCCTCTAAGTACATTCCATTTTATATCGTTCCTGGTAATTGGATATGCATTCAAAATAATTGCAAAATTGGCCGCCATGCATTTTATACTGGAGAATTTTGCATCCACTTGGCGTCGAACTCACGGTCATTTGATAGCATTTCATCCTTTCGTACTATGGAAGACCATCTCATCTCCAACCTCCATGAATTTCACTGTTCTATGGCTCTGAGGAAGGACTGAAAACAATTTTCGAAGATTCGCGCAATGGTAACGACATTTGGTAACATTTCTTCCTAAAGTACTATGGAAGACCATCTCATCTGCAAACACCGAGATTTTGATTGCTCTATCGCATCGAGAATGGCCTCAAAACAGATTGCAAATAATTGCGCAAAAGACCGCCTAGCGGCGAACTCAGGACCCTTCCGTGAGAGAAGATAGCAAAATAATATTAGATAAGTGGCATCCTTACTTGTTCCAAAGTTTCGTTTCAATATCTTATCGGGAAGGTCCCAAAATAAGATTCCGTTTTCCCCGTTTGAAATGCATGGTGAAATCGGAATTTCGCTCTTGCATCGAACCAAGGACCACTAGAGTAACCAAACGGTAAACCTGATGATAGAATTTTTTCAAACGCTTCTGTCACCATTCTGGTTTTAATCTTTCCAGCTTATCGGGAAGGCATTTAAAAAAATTGTCAAAGATTTCAGCAATGCAATTCTTATGGAAGAATTTTGCATACACCTTGAGTTGAACTCACGGTCATTTTGTAACATTTCTTCCATTCGTAAAATATAAGACTACCTCAACTTCAACCTCCGAGATTTTGGTTCCACTAACTTATCGATAAGTGCCTCAAAATAATTTTCAAAAATCCACGCAATGCATTCTTATGGGAAAATTGCTATTTTTGGGAGATTCTAGTATCGAACCTATGACACCTAGCGTTGATGTCTGAATTATTCTGGCATCTACAGGGTGGGGCCAGTACGTTGTAAAAATCTGACGTCAACGGCGCTGGTGGAACATGGTCATAATTCGTATCCCCTATATATATATAGGTATATCCGGAGAGTTAGCTATATATAATAATATATATAATAGATATATATATATATAAATATATATATATATATATATATATATATATATATATATATATATATATATATATATATATATATATATATATATATATATATATATATATATATATATATATATATATATATATATATATATATATATATATATATATATATATATATATCTATTATATATAGCTAACTCTCCGGATATACCTATATATATATATACCTATATATTTATAGGGGATACGAATTCTGACCATGTTCCACGAGCGCCATCGACGTTAGATTTTTTCGACGTACTGGCCCTACACTCTAGATGCCAGAATAATGCAGACATCGACGCTAGCTATCATGAGTTCGATGCCAGAAATTCCCAAAAATCGCAATTTTCCCATAAGAATGCATTGCGCGAATTTTTGAAAATTATTTTGAGGCACTTATCGGTAAGATAGAGTAACCAAAATTTCGGAGGTTGAAGTTGAGGTAGTCTTCTATGCTTCTCATGGAAAAAATGTAGCCAAATGACAGTGAGTTCGACGCCAGGTGGATGCAAAATTCTTCCATAAGAAATGCATTGGACGATTTTTTAAAAATGGCTTCCCGATAAGCTGGAAAGATAAGACCCGGAATGGTGACAGAGGCGTGGGACCTTCCCGATAAGATATTGAATCGAAACATTGGAACAAGTAAGGATGGCTCTTATCTAATATTATTTTGCTGTCTTCTCTCACGATCGGGTTCTTAGTTCGTCGCCAGGCGGTCTTTGGCGCGAAGTTTTAAATTTGAACTGAGGCAGTACTTGGTATGATACTGTATTCAACGGATAGCTTGCAGTATGCAAGCAACTTTTACTCGTAATAGATATAGCTATATATAATAGATATATAGATATATATATATAGGGGATACGAATTCTGACCATGTTCCACAAGCGCCATCGACTTCAGATTTTTTCGACGTACTGGCCCTACACACTAGATGCCAGAATAATGCAGACATCGACGCTATCTATCATGAGTTCGATGCCAGAAATTCCCAAAAATCGCAATTTTCCCATAAGAATGCATTGCGCGGATTTTGGAAAATTATTTTGAGGCACTTATCGTTAAGATAGAGTAACCAAAATTTCGGAGGTTGAAGTTGAGGTAGTCTTCTATGCTTCTCATGGAAAAAATGTAGCCAAATGACAGTGAGTTCGACGCCAGGTGGATGCAAAATTCTTCCATAAGAAATGCATTGCGGAAATCTTTTTAAATGGCTCCCCGATAAGCTGGAAAGATAAAACCCGGAATGGTGACAGAGGCGTGGGACCTTCCCGATAAGATATTGAATCGAAACTTTGGAAAAAGTAAGGATGGCACTTATCTAATATTATTTTGCTGTCTTCTCTCACGATCGGGTTCTTAGTTCGTCGCCAGGCGGTCTTTGGCGCGAAGTTTTAAATTTGAACTGAGGCAGTACTTGGTATGATACTGTATTCAACGGATAGCTTGCAGTATGCAAGCAACTTTTACTCGTATATATATATATATATATATATATATATATATATATATATATATATATATATATATATATATATATATATATATAGTGAATCGGTAAAGAAGCCGAGCCTTCACATAAGAGGTAGGATAATTTTTCTTAGCCATAAATTTAAAAAATATATATATACATATATATGAATGTGTGTGTGTGTGTGTGTGTGTGTGTCATATATGCCATCAAATAAAGATTAACAATTGAAAATGTCAGTCTGTATTTATGAGCTCCTCAAAATTTTTATGACCTTACAATTCCCGCTTCCCAAACAAAAATATTGACTCTAACTAGAATTTCCTATCCTCCAATCACTCATTAATCATCTTCATTGACTCAAATTGTATACAAGAAATACCAATTTCATAAGGACATCAATTCTATGATTGACCTCATGGGACAATAAATAAAAATACTCTGGAAAAAAGGAAATTAGAGTAAGTGAATTCACTTTTAAATTCAAAATTGGTTGCATTCTCAATTCTCCATCTATTATAAACTAATTAATCTCTACAATTTAAAAACAATATATTGGCTGAAAACATAAAAATGGAAGAACCATTTTACCATGTAAAGGGACCACACACAACTTGTTTTCAGTCGTTAAAAGATAAAAACAGCTGAAAACCTACATTTATCTTAAAGATTTGAAAGAATCAATATCATACAGGTATTTAATTTTGTGGAAGACTCCTTGGTGTATTAATTGTTAATAAATAAAAGATTAAAATATAACTAGTGAATTTTCAAAGATTGTTAAATATACTTTAAAGGATATACAGGATTATATATCCATCACTTTGGGTTGCTACATTGTTGCTGATAAATTATCTCGCGGTTACCAAAACTATCCAACACGCAGTTGGGTGATTCAATGGAACAGGGAATGAAAGACCTTACTAAAAATATTTTGCTTATAGAACTTCATAATGTCGCAGCTAATTGAAGAGTAAGTAAATCACAGTAAAATCTGGTTATAATGCTTCTCACTTCACGATGGTTTCATACAGACCACGGATCTCACCATGTACTCCAAAATGATTACATTAATAATTTCCTTTGTAAGTGGTATGTAACTTTGTAAAAAGTCTTATCTCTCTGCACCTGACGCGTAGCAACGGTGATACTACAAGCCTTCCAATCAATGCGGTTGGCGATATATTTTATACGTAATTTGACAGGAAAGAGAGGCAAACACAAAAACGTTAATTTTAAATTTACAAAACATCTATAAAATTTACAACACACTGCAAAACATTAAGTCTTATGTGATATAGTAACTCTATCAAAAATCGCTCCAAAATGAAACATCTCTGCATTTAAGTATGCACCGGAAATAAATTAATTTTAAAATTCAGTTTTACGGGTTTTCCATTGCTTCTAACACTGTTTTCCATGATAATGCTGGTTGCCACGAGTGTAAACTCTGTCCCGAAGACCTGCGTTATAACCGAATTTTACTGTGTACACTTAAAATGGAGAAAGAATGAAAACACAATACTATTGTCGAAAGGAGCTACTCAATCATACTAAATGTGAATATCCAAGTAGAATAAAAAGAACGAAGGTCAAGTGTTTTATAGGACTATGATAAGCGTATGATTTACGATCAACAATATGAATAAAATTGGTTAACGAAAGATGGTGCTCATGATTTAAGTCTTACCAAAGACTTGTAAACAACTATCTCAGATATGAAGATAGTTTAAATGAACCTGTTGTTGCAGATTATTTGCTACTGCCATATGAATGCTTCCAAAACTTATTGCTACTTTTCCATAGGACACCATGATATGAAAATAGATTATGAGAATGATATTAAGGCAAAAATTTGTAATTATTATTCATTTGGTATTAAAACCATTATCACTTGAGGCTTAATACATAGAATGTCCACAAAAGAGGCATGAAGCTTCACAGGCTAATAAATTAAAAATAGTATTTCATAAAATGTCTCTGTTGTCATAAATACCACTGTTAACTGTTCAAGGCATAATTTTGTACCTCTGCGCTAGTTCTGAGCTCCATTAAAAGAAACATCTTATTCTATGGAAAATGAATTGTTGCTGCAAATAAATGTATGGAATTGAATTATTGTTAGGAAATACTCCACTTGCCATTGCCAAGCACTGACAATTGAATACAAGCAGCAGCCCAAAATTGCTCCAGAAAAATCCAATGAAAAATTAGACTCAAAATTACTATTGATTCATTATCTATATTCATCATTTTTTATATAATTTTGTTGTTTTCAAAATATGGAATGTCAAATGATGCTGCAAAATACTGTGAGAAGAATTGAATAATTTTTTTAATTAATTAATTTAATTTTCAACTGGTTGTACAGTACATGGCTAGGACTTTTGTTATGCTAACAAAGAAACCTCACTTGGTGCAACTAAAGTTTCAGTCAAAAAATGAAGTAGGTCATAGCAGAAAGGCTCAAGATAACAAATAGGTCATGATTTGACATAAAATAATTGATGATTATTGCTACATCATTATTACTTTTATATTTGATTAAAAAGATTAATGAATTCTCTTTAAAAAGAAATAATTCCTGCTTAGAAACAATACTTCATTATATTTTATGTTATCTGATGGTCTAATATTTTACTTCAGCAAAGACATCAGTCAAAAATCAAAAGAATTATAAACAATAAATTTGATTTGGGGGCCAAAGTGTTTCAAAAATTATTTTTATGCAAAGATAATTTCTTTTTAAAGGAAAATCTGGAATCATTTAAGTCAAAAATTGAAGTAATAATGATTCAACAATAGTCATTTATGATTTTATGTTGAAACTTTTTAAGTTAAGTTTTTCATGTAATTTTGAATTTCTGGGATCAAAAATTGTGGTTCTGTTTTTCTTTCAAGATGTTCCTTCGGAAAACTTTTGTCCCAACATCCGAATTTAGTCACAACCAATTGTAAGTTTGCCTTATAACCCTTGTAAGTTTTGTTTTCACACAGCAATGGGGAGCCTAATTCTACTTGTTATATAATGGAGCTGATAGACACCTTGAGGTGTGATAGCATGCATCATACACATTCACTAGTAATCATTAACTTCTCCTAGACCTCTAAAAACATCCAGGAGATGGACAATTTGCTACAAAAAAAGGATTCATGGGTGAGAAATTTGCCAGGAGAATGGAGTGACATGGAAAAAAAAGAAAGTTACCATGAAAGCCTGGACATGGAGATGTCAAAAAAACTAATGAATATAAATAATGAATAAATAGTTTTCAATTTCTTACAGTACAAGAGAGCTTGTTTTATGTATACCCATGATAGTCATTATCGTGGTTTAACTTCAGTAAATATGAATCTAAAATGGAATACATCTTTTGTGAACATCCTATAGTTTGTCTTTTGTAGTTTATTTTTAAATAACATATTTCCCTGAATTTGATACAGAGAAGATTTAACAAACTGTTTCTTAACAGATATAGCAGTGAAATCAGCTCTTTTGAGTTGACCAAAACATGCATCCCTTTCATCAAAAATGATGAACTCTAATCAGTATCATTTTCTAATTGCTCATGACAAAAATGTTTTTATGGCATCCTTACGTTTTTTGATACAAACAACACTATATGTTATCCCATTGTATCGTGCGCATATGCAGAATTCCAGTCTCTCTCAAACACAGCTTCTAATTGATCCCGAATGTTTTTCTTGTCCTCTATATCACTTGCTTCCCCATCTCCAACTTCCACTGGCAGAAAATTGTTCATTGGATCTCTGATTATAACTCCAACACCACCTGTATTCGTAAAGTAGTCACCTACCCAGTTTGATGTTCCTTGAATAAATAAAATGTTGTCTTACCAGAGTTTCTCATACAATTATTGCAGAAATGCAAAACAAAAAAATTGGAAATAAAAATGTAGTTTAAACCAGTTTAGGGCTTGAGATGTTGTTATAATGGTTTTCTTTCAGCCCTTTTGAATTTCTGACAGAACACATATTAGAATATCTTCCCCAATATTCACCGATTAAAAAGATGATTCTCTTCTTCTGAAGGTGTACTGCAATCTGCTTAAACTTTTGTTTTTGCGTTGCATTTGATTAAGTAAATATTGTTTACATTTTCTGTGTTACCATTATGTCTCTTCTCTGGTCTCAAATGCCACTTGTCATATTCACAATTTTTAACTCTCTGATATACAAATAAAGGAAAGCTGTGCAACTGACAGATTCGGTGTCTTCCCATTCTCATTTTAAGGCAGAAAGTTAAGAGTTTAGAAGAAAATTAGAGCCCTAGTAAAAAGTTGAAAGGCAATGAAATAATCTATGGTGAACTGGATGGTTAAACACAATAAATAATCAATAATCTACTACTGAATGAAATGAAACTTAAAACGATCCCATTTGGTTTTACTTTTTAAAAATTTAAGGAGCTAAATTCACTTACATTTTTTTGTGGATGTAATTGGAAAGACATGTAATTTCATCATATTCTTACTATGATGCTTTCTCATGGAGCATATATGGTTTATATATGCTAATTTAAATCTATAACTGGATTGCAACTACCAACCATCTAACAACTTGCTAATTCTGAACTCCTATATTCTACATATGGACCAATGCAAACATTAAATATATTTAATTTTGATCATCTAAGCATGGAAATTATTATGATATAACAGAGTTGGAATTCTGTAAACAAGTAATTAACCATCTGTTCTAAGGGCAATCTATGTTTCTTTTGACCCATACATAAAACATTTAAAATATGTTTGCAAAAGTTGACTCAAAAATATTTACCTCAAATATCTGCTTTTCTCGCATTCATTTACTTTTTACCTAATATTAAGTTCAAATCACTGTGGTTATCAGGCTGAATGTAATTAATATTTATTATAATTACTTCAATAAATTAGCATTTTTATTTAAGATATGGATTCTGCAGAAGTTGTATTCACACCATCGATAACTTCCTTCAATTGACTATGAATACTTATATTGCACACATTGTAGATTTTAGACCTTTTTTCATAAAGTTTTGTATTTGAAGAGTGTCTTGTATAAGAATATAAAACTGCCTTATATAGACAGTGTGTGTAAATATTATGCTAAAGATAAATAGAGATGACTGAGGATGTGTTACAATACAAAGCATGAGATAAAATAAATAAAAATAATAAGCAGAAAAACTTACCTACGTATGCAGCATTGTCTGTGACCATGTATTTATTATGATTTACCCTGGCAAATGGAATTTTTGCTTGTGCAGGAGTACTTGGAACACGGAAATATTTCTGAAATTTTAAACAAGAGATTTTTCAGAAAAACTTGGAGTCATAATAAGAGATTAACTTCACTATTAAGCAGATTTCAATCAGTTAAGGATTGAGCTCATAGATTATAAAGTTTGGAAATAGAAACCCATAACATATGCCAAAGGATGCTAGGGTTGCCATTGAATAGGAAAATGGCTAAATATGTTAGAAAAACTGCAACTTTCAGGTCTTTACTGTCTTTTTCCAACATAATTGACCTTACAAATACAATTACAGTCAGATTAATAATACAATACACCTGGACTTTAACCTGCTAGAAGAATGTATAGGGACAGTAGGGGTATAAGGTGCCTCAACCCTTAGGTTATTTGCGCCAATGCTTGACAGAATTGACAAAAAAATATCTATCTATTATATATACCTAGCTCTCCAGATATCTATTATATATAGCTAACTCTCCGGATATACCTATATAGATGTACGACTAAAAGTTGCTTGCATACAGCAAGCTGAATGCTGTACCGTACAAAGAAAGGCCTCAAAAAAATGTTCAAAACTTCGCGCAAAAGATTGCCTGGCATCGAACTAAGGATGTGACCGTGTAAAACAATTGCATATTAATATTAGATAAGTGCCATTCTGACCTGTACAAAAGTTTCAATTCAATATCTTATCGGGAAGTTCCTAAAATAAGATTACGCATTCTCACTTTAAAATACATGGTAGAATAGAAATGACGCTCAGGCATCGAACCAAGAACAGTAAGAGGAACGGCGAACAGCATATATGAAACATATGAATTGCCTCTATGTACATTCAATTTTATATCATTCCCGTATATCTGATAAGCATTAAAATAATTTTGTCAAAGTTGACCGCTATGCATTTTATACCGTAGGATTTTGCACCCACTTGGAGTCGAACTCACGGTCATTTGCTAATATTTCTTCAGTTAGTACAATAGTTAACCATCTCCGATCTCCGTGATTTTCACTGTTTTATCGCTCAGAGAAAGGACTCAAAACAATTTTCGAAAATACGTGCGAAAGACCGCCTGGCGTCGAACACAGGACATTCGTGAGATACAATGGCATATGTATGTTAGAGAAGTGCCACTCTGACGTATTTCAAAGTTTCAATTGAGTATCTTATCGGGAGGTTACTAAAATAAGATTCCGTTATTCCCGTTTGAAATACATAGTAGAATCGGAATGTCACTCTTGCATCGAACTAAAGACCACTGGAGAAACAGACAACCTCATGAAAGAATGTTTTCAAACACCACTGTCACCATTCTGAGTTTTATTTTTCCAGCTTATCGGGAAGGCATTTTAAAAAATCATCTAAGCTTCCAGCAATGCATTTCTTACGGAAGCATTTCTAACCCACCTGGCGTCAAACACAGGGTCATTTGGTAACGTATCTTCCTTTGGTACTATGGAAGACCGTCTCATCTGCGATCACCGTGATTTTGATTCCTCTATCACATCGAGAACGGCCTCAAAACAGATTGCAAATAATTGCGCAAAAGACTGCCTAGCGTCGAACTCAGGACCCTTCTATGAGAGAAAATAGCAAATTAATTTTAGATAAGTGCAATTTTGACTTGTTCCAATGTTTCGATTCAATATCTTATCGGGAAGGTCCTAAAATAAGATTCCGTTTTCACCGTTTGAAATGCATGGTGGAATCAGAATGATGCACTTGCATCGAACCAAGGACCACTAGAGAAACAGTGAACCTAATGAAAAAAGGATTTTTAACCCCTCTGTCACCATTCCAGGTTTTATCCTTCCAGCATATCGGGAAGGCATTGGAAAACATTTCAAAAATGGCGTTTGAAAACATACATTCATGAGGTTGTCTGTTTCTCCAGTGGTCCTTAGTTCGACGCAAGAGTGACATTCCGATTCTACCATGTATTTCTAACGGGAATAACGGAATCTTATTTTAGTACCTTCCCGATAAGATACTCAATTGAAACTTTGAAACACGTCAGAATGGCACTTATATTACATTAATATGCAATTGTGTTGCACGATCGGATCCTTAGTTCGACGCCAGGCGGTCTTTTGCGCGAATTTTTGCAATCTGTTTTGAGGCCGTTCTCGATGAGATAGAACAATCAAAATCACGGTGTTTGCAGATGAGAAGGTCTTCCATAGTACTTTAGGAAGAAATGTTACCATTGGCCGTATGTTCGAAGCCAGGTGGGTCCGAAATGATCCCGTAAGAAATGCATTGGTGAAATTTTGGACGATTTTTTAAATGCCTTCCCGATAAGCTTCAAATATAAAACCCAGAATGGTGACAGAGACATTTGAGAAGATTCTTTCATGACGTCCACTGCTTCTCTAGTGGTCCTTGGTTCGATGCTAGAGCGTCATTCCGATTCTACCATGCATTTCAAGCGGGAAGAACGGAATCTCATTTTAGGACCTTCCCGATAAGACTCTGAATTGAAACTTTGAAACACGTCAGAGTGGCACTTCTCTAACATTCGTATGCCATTGTCTCTCACGAACGGGTCCTGTGTTCGACGCCAGGCGGTCATTTACGCTAATTTTTAAAAATTGTTTTGAAGCATTTCTCCTTGCTGGAGACTATTCAAAATCACAGCATTTGCATTTGAAGTACTTTTCTATAGAACCAGTGGAAGAAAGGTTACATTTGATCGTGAGTTCGATGCCAGATGGATGAAAATTTATCATGTAAGAAATGCATTGCGGCAATTATTAAGAATTTTGCTGGATAAGCTTTGAAGATGATACCCGTAAGGTGAACTTAATGTAAATTTTTACCAATTAGCTTGCAGTATGCAAGCAACTTTTACTCGTGTATATATATATATATATATATATATATATATATATATATATACACGAGTGAAAGTTGCTTGCATACTGTTGCATATATATATATATATATATATATATATATATATATATATATATATATATATATATATATATATCTATTATATATAGCTAACTCTCCGGATATACCTATATATTTATAGGGGATACGAATTCTGACCATGTTCCACAAGCGCCATTGACGTCAGATTTTTTCGACGTACTGGCCCTACACTCTAGATGCCACAATAATTGAGGTAGTCTTCTATGCTTCTCATGGAAAAAATGTAGCCAAATGACAGTGAGGTCGACGCCAGGTGGATGCAAAATTCTTCCGTAAGAAATGCATTGCTGAAAGCCCTGACGATTTTTTTAAATGCCTTCTCGATAAGCTGGAAAGATAAAACCCAGAATGGTGACAGAGGCGTGGGACCTTCCCGATAAGATATTGAATCGAAACTTTGGAACAAGTAAGGATGGCACTTATCTAATATTATTTTGCTATCTTCTCTCACAGAAGGCTCCTGAGTTCGACGCTGGGCGATCTTTTTTGCGTATTTTCGCGTATTTTTGCAAAGAACGGAATCTCATTTTAGGACCTTCCCGATAAGATACTGAATTGAAACTTTGAAACACGTGAGAGTGGCACTTATCTAACATTTCCATGCCATTGCCTTTCACGAACGTCTCCTGTGTTCGACGCCAGGCTGTCTTTCATGCCAATTTTCGAAAATTGTATTGAGGCCTTTCTCTATGCAGGAGACTATTCAAAATCACAGCGTTTGTGTTTGAAGTACTTTTCTATAGAACCAGTGGAAGAAAGGTTACATTTGACAGTTATTTCGATGCCAGATGGATGAAAATTTCTCACGTAAGAAATGCATTGCGGCAATTATTAAGAATTTTGCTGGATAAGCTTCGAAGATGATACCCGTAAGGGGAACTTATTGTAAATTTTTACCAATTAGCTTGCAGTATACAAGCAACTTTTACTCGTATAGCTAACTCTCCGGATATACCTATATATTTATAGGGGATACAAATTCTGACCATGTTCCATAAGCGCCGGCGACGTCAGATTTTTTCGATGCACTGACCCCACCCTGTAGATGCCAGAATAATTTAGACATCGACGCTAGCTATCATGGGTTCGTTACTAGAAATATCCCAAAAATCGCAATTTTCCCATAAGAATGCATTACACGGATTTTTGAAAATTATTTGGAGGCACTTATTGGAAAGATAGTGGAACCAAAATCTCGGAGGTTGAAGTTGAGGTAGTCTTCTGTAATACGAATAGAAGAAATGTTACCAAATGACCGTTCGTTCGATGCCAGATGGTTGTGAAATTGTTCCATAAGAAATGCATTACTGCAATTTTTGAATTTTTTTTTCAATGCCTTACCGATAAGCTGGCAAGATAAAACCCGGAATGGTGACAGAGGTGTTTGAAAACATTCTTTCATAAATTTCACCGTTCGTATAGTGGTCCTTGGTTCGATGCAAGAGTGTCATTCCGATTCTACCGTGCATTTCAAATGAGAATAACGGAATCTTATTTTAGAACCTTCCCGAAAAGATACTGAAATGAAACTTTGAAAAACGTCAGAGTGGCACTTATCTAACATTCATATGCAATTGTCTCTCACAATCGGGTCCTGTGTTCGACGCCAGGCGGTCTTTCGCGCGAATTTTCGAAAATTGTTTTGAGTCCTTACTCGGAGCGATAGAACTGTGAAAATCACGAAGTTTGTTCGTAGATGCTGCGGTTATCTATTGTACGAACTAAAGAAATGTTACCAAACGACCCAGAGTTTGAAGCCAAGTGGGTGGAAAATTCTCTGGTATGAAATGCATGGCGGTCAATTTGACAATTATTTTGAATGCATATCCGATAACCGGGAAAGATAACAAATGGTATGTACATAGAAGTAATTCATATCTTTCAAATGCGCTGTTCGCCGTTCCTCTCACAGTTCTTGGTCCGATGCCTGATCGTCATTACTTTTCTACTATTTATTTCAAAGGGGGAAAGCGTAATCTTATTTTATGACCTTCCCGATCAGAAATTGAATTGAAACTTTTGAAAAGGTCAGAATGGTACTTATCTTACATTAATATGCAATTGTTTTGCTCGATTGGGTCCTTAGTTTGACGCCAGGCGGTCATTTGCGCAAAGTTTTTAACATTGTTTTGAGGCATTCCTTGGTACGGTACTGCATTCAACTGATAGCTTGCAGTATGCAAGAAACTTTTACTCGTATATATATTGGTATATCCGGAGAGTTAGCTATATATAATAGATATATATATATATATATATATATATATATATATATATATATATATATATATATATATATATATATATATATATATATATATATATATATATATATATATAAAGGCATATAAATCTGCTGGATAAATATTACTACTTTGGTGTAGTTTTCTGTATGTCACTCCAGAGATGGGAGAGATCCTGCACATGCAGTACCCATATTGGATTTTGAACCATCTGTATATATTGGAGTGCTTCATGGTAGTCTGACAGGATCTTTGCAAAGGATTGTTGGTAAAACTGTGGGGAAGTTGTTGCTTTAGTGAGTTTTGATAATTCACATACAGTCTCAGGGAAAGGAACCTGCCAGAGTGGGATTAGCAGAGTCCTACTTGAGTAAACAGAGGTTAGTTCCACATCAATGTCATCTAAAACTTGTTTCACACGTATAAGCAGGGGTTTAGTTGCCCATGGTCTATTATTAAAAAGTGTAAAAGTCGAGGGTTAATAAAAGTGTCATGGCAAGGGTGCGTATTTAAGGATCTGGCTAATATAATTGCACCTCTCTCCTTCCATCAAGTGGTGGTTCTCCATCTGAGGCTGAGAATTGGGCTAGTCTCTGTCGATTGTCGTATAGCAGCATGATGTATTGAGGAGAGAGGTTTCAGATATGAGCTGAGGAGTATAAATAGCAGCCATAGTCTAGCTTCGATCTCACTAAGGCTCTGTATATACCAAACATTGAGGCTCGGTCTGCTCCCCATGAATGATTAGTGAGATGGCGTAAGATGTTTAAAAGTTTGAAGCATCTGTCCTTCAGACCGTTTATGTGAGTTCCCCAGTTCAACCTTCTACTGAAGTCCATACCCAGGAAGCGTACTGTCTCATTTACTGGTAAATGATTTTGGTTCATCTCAAGAGAGGGTTGGGGGAAAATTCCTCTCAGTCTGTGGAAATGAATGCATTTGGTTTTCTCCCTTGAAAACTGGAGGCCATTTGAGCAAGATCATGTTTACAATCTATTAAGAGTTAGCTGTAATTATCTTTCTGTATTATGTATCTTTGGTGATCTACAGAAGATTGCCAGGTCATCAACATACAGCGATGCCATCACTGGTTGTCAAATGCACTCTGCAACATCATTGATGGCAATGGCAAATAGGGTTACACATAATACTGAGCCTTGAGGCACTCCTTGTTCTCTTGTTTGAAGGTCCTAGATAAATGTTTCCCTATTCTTATGTTAAAAACGCAGTCACTTAAAAATTTTTTGACAAAAATTGGTAAATTGCCCCTGAAACCCCATTGGAATAAGGTAATAAAATCTTATGTCGCCATAAACACACTCATAAGCACGTTCATATCAAAGATCCCTAAATCATGTTGACGAAGGACAAATGCTTCCTGGAGAAAGTTTTCTAGTCTAACCAAGTGGTCAATTGTGGATCACCCCTGTTGGAATCCACATTGGATCTCTGAAAGCAACTTGTGTTTCTCTAAGTACCAAACTAGTCTGCGGTTCACCATCTTTTCCATAACTTTGCAGAGGCAGCTTGTTAAGGATATCGGGGGGTAGCTAGAGGAGAGGTATTTGTCTTTGCTTTGCTTTAAAGTGGTATTATCATTGATTTCCGCCATGAATCTAGGAACACCAGATTTGATTAAAAATTTTTTAGTAGTTGCTTCATACCTGAAGGAGGGAGGTTTCTTAAAAATGCATTATGCACCTGGTCACTTCCAGGGCATGTGTCCTTAGCATCACTTATGGCTGAGGATAGCTCCCATAGACAGAAACTGTCATTATAGGGAGAATTAGAGTTTCCCATTCTGTAGTCAATTTGTGTGTTCTCTACTCTGTCCTTGATATGGCAGAATGAAGCATCATATTTTAGGCTGCTGCTCATGTCAGCATAATGCTTCCCAAAGGCATTGCTGATGCCCAGCAAGGAGCTCAAACTGCGATTCCCATCTACAAGATGAGTAATTGGGGGAATGCTACGAATGCCAGTGATGCTCTCCACTTTCTTCCAGAATTGTACAATTGGAGTTCTACATGAAATTTTGGAAATGTACAGGATCCAGGAGGCTTTTTTGGCAGCTTTCACTGTTTGCTGTGCTTTAGCTTTGAGACTTTAGAAGGAAGCAAGATTCCTTGTAGTGGGGTATTTTTGAAAGATGCTCTCTTCCTCTTCCGAATGGCTTCAGCACACTCTTCATACCACTATGGAACTTGGGCCACTCGCCCTGATGATTTTGGGATGCAAGAGCTGGCTGCCTGAATTATTGCTACTGTGAACGCTTCCATCTTTTGCAGGGTATCAGTTCTTTCGTCATCAGAATAGTTAAAAACAGTTTTAAAATGATGCCAGTTAGCTTTACGTAAATGCCTACCGCAAGGTTTTTCAAGGATTAAAGGAAAGTGGTCACTACCACACAGGTCAGAGTGAATTGATAAGTTAAAAGATGTTGTAATAGAACTAGAGCACATGACTAGATCGATTGCAGAGGACTCGCCATTAAAAGAATTAACTGTGTTTTCCATTATTGAGTAAAATCAAGTTAAAATCATTTATAATAGTCTATTAGATGGGCTCGCCCATTGGCATCACTCATATTATCTCCCTACGGTGTGTTGTGGGCATTGAAATCACCCAGAAGCACAAACGGCCTAGGTAGCTCCTGAATTAAATTTTCAAGACTTTTTCGTCTATTAGTGTTCACTTCAGGAGGTTAACAAAATGTTACCATCTCTGGAATTCTACATCTCACAGCAACAGCCTCAAGATGTGTATTACAATGAGAGGAGCTGAGGGTCTGCTATGGCCACCCCAACCCTAGCTCTATTGCCACCTAAGTCATTATGTCTAAAAACGTTACATCCTTTTATTCTGTCTTTGTCAGTTGTTTTAAAATGGGTCTCTTGGAGGCATAAAATATTTGGATTAAAATCATTTATTAAAAGCTTCAGTTCTTCATGATGGGCATGAAAGCCGTTGCAGTTCCATTGCAACGTTAGAAAATTTGAGTTCATTGTATAGTGTTCTATATTACCTAGTAATGTTGGTCCAGGTTGATGTTATCTATAATTGGGTTCGGGATATATGGCCTTATGGACAGTGATAGATACCCAGCAACTATTTTTTTTCTGGCAGTTTGGCTTTTGCAATTTTCAGTATTAAATTTGGGGTGTCTTTGAGCAGACCTTCCTGGTGAGATTCTATTTGGCAGACAGCAACAACCCCCTGATCCTTGAGTTCTTCCAGTATTTCTGCCTCTGTCATAACTTCTAATTTGTAACTTAATATAACCCCCTTGACATAATTGAGGGTTGTGAGTTTCAACTCTGACAGTCACATCATGAAACATGGTGGCTGTCCTTGATTTTGTTGCCTGTTTTGTATCTTTTACCTCCACTAATAGTGAACCATTTCTCAGGCATTTTGCCGAGTCCACCTCTCCTACTAGGAATCTCAGCAATCTACATAGTGCAAAAGGTGAAACTTTCATAAGTACTCCTTCAATGACATTAGATATTACAAATAATTTCTCTTCCCCATTACTATTCTTTATACCTGTAGCTTCTACCCTCTGTTTTTTAGTTTGAGGATTAATAATGTTAGTATCTATAAGAGTATAATATGCATTCATCCCTGAGGCTCCCCATCCACCACGGAGCCCAACAAGGGGGTGCTGAACTTCAGCACTAGGGATATAGCTTGGCAACCACTCTCTCTACAAGCTAACTGCAGCTATAGAGGCCTCAAGCTGGAAAGGAGCTGCCGATTGATCGGGAGTTCCTGACAGCCCGTCTAGCAGAGGCCAAAGTGGTCTCCCCCAAGAGAGGTCCCCTTTCCCCCCCAACACGGGATGGGCATTCAGCACACAGAGAGAGCCAGCAAAAGGTGATTAGAAAAAATGATGGGGGTGATTGAAATGAGATAAAGATGAAGCATGAGAGCCCTTCCTGTATCCCCCCTCACCATGTGGAGGAACCAACATTGAGGGGAGTATAGGGACATGTTATCTATAATTCCAAAGAGCATTTCTTTGGTTTTTAAATTATGCCAATTTGGACTCAATGTTCATTCATATTCATGTTGTGTCTAAAATATTGCATAATGATTGACAAGCACACTTTTACTAGCGGTGGTACCTTAAGACTGTTGAAATATGTGGCAGAGAAAGATTCTCAAGAGAGATGTCATTACAATTGACTTCATATATCTCCCATCAAAATACTTATAGGAAAATATCCTATATTATTTTTTTCTACATCATTGAAAGTGTATGCTAAAAATTTCAACTGAATGGATAAAATGTTTAGAGTGGAATCACTTTTTCAGTCAGGTGTTTATCAAAATTTAATAAAAAATGAATTTCAATAAAATAAACAGGTCTGCAGATATTTAAAATGGAATTTATACTGATTTTCAGTTCTTTAAGCTAATTTTTCAAATATAAGCTGACAAAATTACCAGCCAAAGTTTTAATTTTGGCATAAAGCATTGCTTCCATGTTATGTATTACTCAGATATTGCACAGAATCTGATCTTAAAAACTTGTGAAAATGTTTGTCAGTCACCATACCAAAGAATTGCTGAATCTTCTCCACTATTTACTAAAGCTTTTGAGGGGAATGAAGTCAGAAAAACCAAAAGATAAATGACAAATATAATATGCATCACGACATTGTGGAAGAAATTTTTGAATCAGATGATGAGGATTTTCTCTGCCTTTTCAAAGACATCAGTTTCTTTGAAACTATAACACAAAGCCAAGAATTGTGATTTAAATACTCACCACTTTGATGTCTACCCAAGGATAAGCCCCTGTCAGATCAGTTAGTGACCGAAGAAAATATGGCAAAGAAGGTCGAGTCTGATTCCATTCACTTACTAACAGACGCACTTTTACTTTTTGCTCTATTGCAGCTCCTCTAAGGGCATCATCTATTTGTGGCCAAAACCTGGAATTAATTACAGAATATGATCTCTTTACTTATATTTGAGGAAAATTAACAATTTTTTATATAATATTCACCCTTTTTCTTTGTTTTACTTCATAAAACTCCCCTAATATCATGACAAGGTGGGTTTCGGTGCACTTTTTTGTGTTTTTATGCTATAATGGCCACAAAAGTGAGATAGAACTAGAAAATTGACAAGAAAAAGTATCACTTGTAGTTTAAAGAAAGAAGAGAAGTGTATTTTGAGTATACTTTGAGATGCCTGCAGTGGGCATCAATGATACATGTAAATGGTATCTTACATATTTTTCTTCCACCTTTATTTTTCTGTACTCTATGGATTACACAAGAAAGATCAACAGAATTTGAAGATGGAATAAGATTATTTCATTTGTTCAACAATAAAGGACAATAAATGAAAGAAGATTTTGAAGAAAAAAAGAAACAAAAAATAACTGCTTGTAAACAAAGTTAGAGATAGGATAAAATAATGTAACAAAAAGATGATAAATTAATATTTGATGCTACAATTTGCCTCATTTGAATAGCTCTATTAGAAATTAACCACTCTTATTAATTATGATGATAAATTACACTGAAAGACATCTAGCAAGAAATTGAATTTATTGCATCTCTTCGAGGAAGATTCTTTCAACTACCGCTACATTGCCACATCATATTTTTTGTAATTCAGTAACTATTTTATGTTAAGACTTATCATGGACCTGTTCCACACAAATTTATTATTTCTTTTCCTTTAAAATTAATTTTCAAATGGACTAATAAGGCAAATATGAATTGCAAATATCAATTCTACAGCATTTTGCTACAGTTTTACACTCCAATATTCATTCATAGATCTGTTGAATCTACACAAATCATATTTTTATTACATTTCCAGAATTCTTTTTAAATCATAATTTAATAATATAATATTCCAAAACGATATTTTCAATTATTTTTTCACACAATTTCATTAACTATAGGTTTCCCTGATTAACACTAGTTCAGTTATGAAGAGGTTTGTTTTAACAGGAGTGCCTATTTTTGAATGAATTCCCACATCATGAAAAAAGTTCTGCTTTAACAGAACTTCATATTTTAATCCAATCACAGGATATATAAGGATTTAAAATATTTATATAACATGATTTCATTTTATATGTGATTTTTCAGAATGTATCTCTTGCATTAAGAAGGGAAACCTGTATATGTGATTATTAAGTTGAAGAAAGATAAGAATCATATAAGCAGGTAAAAATGTTTAACATTAAACTCCTTTATATCCAATCCTTTAATAGCACATATAATTCAAATTTATCTTAAAAAATTAAGCCTAAAGAACCATGCCCTAACCCATATTTGAACATGGGATTTCAGTGCTACTATGCATATACCAGTGAGTCTGTAGCTGCAAGAGGAAGTACCTTATTTTAGGAGTATACAAAGTGAGCGGATAGTAGTCCATCACAGCTATGTAAATGAATTTCTCAGCATGTCCAATCACATCCAACACTGCATCCAAATCCACAGTTCGGCCTTTTGAACAGAATGTTGGTGGAGAACTCTGCAGAAATAAATTTAGATCATATGTAAGGAAAAGGGTTTTAGGATATTTGGAATCCTAAAGATTTGGCATCCAGGAAAGACCCCAAGTAAATGTTTGCTCCAACATTAAATAATCATTCAATTTCAATGGAAGAAGGGGATATGCCTCAAAAGATATGAGTAGTGAAAACAGAAATAAATGTCACCTAAAAGCTGATGTCCTTCCCTTCAAACAACAATACAAATATATAATACTTACAGATAATCATTTTAGTAATAAGCATAAGAAGAAAAGTGCAGCAACATAGTATGGTAGAAAGAGCTAGATTCAGATGCCATATACCTCACTACTTCAACAACCAAAATTTAAATGTAGCCATTCCAATAATTTTTATCTAACTTCCATCACATCTTCATGACCTTGAAAGGCTAGGTGAGGTAAAGAAGAAAAAAAAAATGGTTGCTCCAAACTTGTAATCTGCTGCAATCATTTTGGTAATCAATGGGTAGCAATTTTCTAACTTTTCTTAACATTGATAGTAAAATTAGGCACCTCCTGATGAGCTCATCTTGGCTGTAATCTTTGTTAAAACATATGAAAATATGTAACATGCATGTATGGCAGAATATTGGTGGTATGAGAAGTGAAATGAATAAAGTGTTAAATTATTAAACACACACACAAAAATACTAAAATGCCTTGGGAGCATGCCTAAGGGCTAATTTATGGCAGTAAAGCATTTTCATCTCATGAAGGAAACAATCTTTGATTGACTGTTTCCATTACTTTCTCTTAACATATTTTATTCTGAAAAAGTAGAATAATACAATACCAATAAAATTCTTGAAGCTTTGATTTGCCTTGAAAGATGAGGAAGTAACTTATCTTTTTGAAAGATTAAAAAGCTTTGTCCAACCTGAATAGACTTTTATTTGTGGATAGGCAAAACAAATTTTCAAAAAGATGTGAATAAATGGGATAAGTTTCACTCACCGATAGATAAGTGAGGGTGTTAGAATTGTTGAAGGTCAAATTCATGGGATTTTCTTTCCCATAAAGAGTGGAATACTTCTCTGGCCATCTTGGGGGCACCTGTGCACCCTTCTGTCCTAGATACCAGTATACCTGAGGAATAGTATAGAATAGAGCTCAAGGAAAATTCCAACTAGCAAAACAATCTAAACAGAAATTACTTACGTCAAAAATTTTCCCAATATCTGCAGCTAAGCAGCTACAGTTGTATACAGCTACACCCATTTCTTTCACCTGAAAATTGATTAATGAAATGTATATTAAAAAATTTTGGCCATCTAATAGAATATTTATCGATGGTTAGGCATTGTTTGGTCGTAAAGTGGACTGTATAAAAAAATGCAGTTATGAAAAGATAAACTTTGTAAAGTCACCAAGCAGACTGCAGGCACTCACCTCCCACTTGTCTAGTGGGTCGGCTGTTTCAAGAATTCCTCGTCGACCCTTTTCTGGCATGTCCAAACTTTTGCTACCAACTAAAAACTCTCTTAGGAAAAGGGGAAAAAAAGAGTACCCAGCAATCTACCCTCCAGTGGCCATATTTTTAACTTAACCTTTTACAATATGTGGCATACATCTTTCTGAATAACAATTAAACATTGACATTCAGTTGAACATAACTAATGTAGGTTTAAGGGACAGTTTACACTGATTTTATTACAGGAAACAATGATAAACCTGTGGAACAAATTTTCATGATTAATTTAAAAACATAATACAATAGAAATTGGTGTCTTCTGACCTAAATGCATGTTCTACTATAAAGGGGATCACTAAAACACTTTATTTATTAAGATATTTTTTCTGTAATAATTTTGAGGGACTTGATGATAGCCACGATATATCTGAAACTGTGGTAAAGATAAACACGTTATAACTGGATGTTAATATATCACCAAAAATATAAAATTAAATTAATCTTAAAGTAAAGCATAGTATAGAATAAACAAAACAGAACTAGAAACCAAAGTTGTGACAGCAGCTGAAGAAAAGGCATGAAAACCAAGAAAACTGAAAATAATTGAAGAATTTAGAACACAAAGAAACACATCAAAGCTTTGAGAGTCGATGAGAAAGACAATTTAAGGAAGATGCCAGGATTTCCGATAAAAGAGTTGTACTGTAGACAATAGAGAACAAGTAAAGCATAAAAGGGCAAGGCAATACTTAGCAGTGAGAAAGAAGCTGATTTTGGTAATACAGAAAGAAATGGCACAACAACTTAGAAGAGAAAAATAATACCAACAAAAGTAGCAGAATACTTTAGCAACTTTTACAAGAGGACTGCAAATGTGGAAGAGATGAACCCATGGTAGAATACTGAGAGAAATAATTTGGAAAATCAGTTTTACTTGCTTTCTGAAGACAATAAAATTAATAATTACCTGAGTAAGAGATCTCCAATCCATGTTAGCACTTCCAACATAAAAATGCTTTCGGTCCACCAGCCAAAACTTGGTGTGCAAGACTCCTCCACCAACGAGGTGAGGGAAGTTCAACGATCGAACCTTTGGAATCAAATATAAAATATCAGTATCAGTAAATATAAAGTATCAGTGGAATCAAAGAAAATTACCTCAACCTATGCTTTCTAAGTCATTTCCTTGGGATTCTACTCTAAATGGAGCAACATTTCCATATAAATATTTCTAATCCAACCTTAAATGTAACTGTTTTGTTAATTCATAGGGAAATAATTTGAAATAAATGAAGAGGAAATACCAAAGAAGGTTTCTAAACAGTTCACTAGATATCTTACATAATGAATGAAGTTGTGAAATAACAAAGAATTTCAGGAACCAAGTAAATATAAATGTAATAAATAATGTAAATAAGTTCAACTTTTTTAACTTACAATTAAAAGTGAAAATAATGAGTCTTAGAAACAAGGGAAAGAGCCTCACTGAGAAGTGATTCAAAGAAAAGACAAGAGTAATTTAGATCATTTTGATTTTATCATTACTCTTATTCAATTTCATAAAATTGTGAACCTATATGAAATGAAAATTGAAGGCTCCTGAAAAGCCAAATTGGAAATGCATTGAACATTGGTGAAGGTGGTACTAAGTTCAAATCCCAGTAGGGGTGACACATACAAAATGATCTCAATTGTTGAAGCACTTTAATTACTACTGCAAATGAAAATGGTACATCTGAAAATTCTGTACATCTGAAATCAAGTTAGAGCTTAGAAAGAGGTGAAGGATATCACAAGTTATTATGCAAAATAAATTTCAAATAAATAATGGTTTAATTTTCCTTCAGTAATAAAAAATAACAACCATGATAGCAATAGATATATAATTATATTTCATTCAATTATAAGTATATTCATATAGAAAAGAAAGGGTGACATGGGAAGAAGAATTTCATGGGCAATTATAAATAAATTCATAAAATGCAATTTTATGACTGAAGAATGAACAGCAGAAATGAATAGATGATATTTTTATTCTTGATAGAGTATTTTAGTGGTTGAATATGTACCTCAGCAGCTCCCCTCTTCTGAAGAATCTCAGAGTCTAAATTGGGCTGTCGCTGAGTCGGGTAATTCTGTGCTATCCGAACACGTAAACCTCTTTTTGTGCCAGCCAATAAAAGACTCTGAAATATTTCTTCACCCTGAAAAATTTACAGCAAGATATCAAAATGAATAAATATAAGGCAAACTGTTCATCTCATGTTAATCACCAGAACAAGAGCAATTGAATTCAGAAACAGAAAAACATAAGATATAAGAAGATAATAATATTAAAAAATAAGAATTAGAAGTGGAGGTATTCACACTTGCTCAGATTTATTTAATTTATGCACTGAAGAAAGTAAAGAGAATATGAGACAAAAGAGAAAAAAAACTCAAAATTGAGTCAGAATTTTTTGTATAAGGTTTGCAGATGACAGTGTGTTAATAACAGAATCAAGAAAAGAAACAAAAGAATGTTAAATGTTTAATCTGATGCCTGAAAGAAACTTAAATTATGCAAACATATTAAGAAAACATGTGATCAAATCACATAAATATCTCTACCTGTTCTGCAGATGGATCTGGTATGACATCAGCTCTGCGAAGAGTCCAATAGAAGGAAGCGATTTCAACAGTCCGCTCGGCCATCTGAAGGAGGTTTTTCCATGAAGAGAAAGTGGAAGGATGATTGTTTGCTGCGCTGAATTCCATACCTTCTGGTATACTTTCTACAAGGGTTATTCTGTAATGTGATCAATGTAAGAAATGACTTAGAAAAACATTTGTAATTCTGTATAGCCATAGCCTCCAATATTATTTTATTTGATGCAATAAATCGCAATGAAAAAAGTTGTCACAATAAGAAGGATAATCATAAATTGTGACTTTGTAGTATAGTTATGAGTAATATTTTTTTGACTAATTCTGAAGTTTTAAAAATAATGCGAATATAACTGAAACAACATTACCAAAGGGAGCTTTCTGTATACTGGTGTGGTGATTGCTATTTAATTATAAATTTTTAAAGTGCTGTTAAGTACAGTATTATGTTACAATATATAGAATTTTCTAATTTGGCCTCGAATTTGGATTAGGTCTCAAATACAAAAATAAACGAAAAAGCACTTATACCTTTACCTACACAACCATGTAATAAAAATATAATGGTAAAGATATGGGCTTTTTTGCTAATATTCTTTCTATTGCTACAATATATATGAAATGATATTATCTATCACTATAATTAAACTCTATGCTTGTTATAATGGCTATAACTTTTTGTATTAAATTCTCTTACAAGGGAAAGTTGGTCAAAATGAATAAGTTTTTTATTAAGGTAAGTTTAAATATTTTTATTGAAAGAGAAAGAATTTCAGCCATGAATTTTATATAAAAGCACCTGTTATATTCTAATAAATATGGTATACACAGGCACAAAAGCGCAGTTTGTAAGTTGTTACAGGTTGCTTCATTGTTATAAAGGAAGTAAGGAAACATTAAAATACTCAAATCCAAGATATAGTCCGTCCAACGACGTGAAGACACCACGTAAATCATATATAAAAATTTTGGATAAGAGTTTCTTGGGAAAATCTATAGGAGTACGGGAGTTTTCGGGAAAAAGCAGGGAAAAATGTAGTCGCCCGCTACTTTTCGTGCTATTTTCGTAAGAAAAACATTCTAGCGGGAAATTTTCTGAGGAAATACCAAAATCATTTTTTGTGTAAATCAAAATCCTTTAAGTTTATTGATAACGTCAAAAAACGAATATATATTTCGATGGTAACGCGAAACTCGGCCCACACGGCTGTTATGCTGCCGATCCTTCTATTTTTCGGAAGGCTTGTTCTACTCTCATCGATTCGGTCAACAACGACAGTTTTTATGATTGCAGGTCATCAAACTACCTGAAATTAGGGAATTCCGAATTCTCACACTTTCATGAGTGAATTTCAGCGCTAACAGAGGTTACTGAGCATGTTTAAGGATATAATGCTAGTATCTATCCAGGATTTTGATGTGGAATGACCAACATTTACCCATGTTTTGTCTGAATACATTATAAAACGACCTTCCTTGTGAAATTTCCCTTGTTCCAAAAGGTCGACCGCTTGATATTTGGCTTCATTGTGTACAGCTTGTAAAGCAAAATTAGTTGTCGGAGGGATATTTTTCAAATAGAAAAAAGGACCTGACAATAAACTTAAAGGATTTTGATATACACAAAAAATGATTTTGGTATTTCCTTAGAAAATTTCCCGCTAGAATTTTTTTCTTACGAAAATAGCACGGAAAGTAGCGGGTGACTACATTTTTCCCTGCTTTTTCCCGAAAAATTGCGTATTCTTATAGATTTTCCCAAGAAACTCTTATCCAAAATTTTTAACAGCAAAGTGAATACTACACGTGAAAAGTAGATTCCATGAGGAAGATTTTGATACCAGAAAAGACCTTGTTTCATGAATGATAGTCCCAAATCCATCAATTAAAAAAAATAATAATCTGCACCCAATTTTCTTGAAAATATCGCTTTCTTATTTTTCCTTCGATTATGACAATATTTAACCTTGATTTAATTGCACTATGCCATAAAGAATTGATTTTTGTATACGCTGAATGCCTTCCAAATAAGTTCTTGTCGACTTCCTTTTTCTGTGCAAATGTAGCAACAGTGCATGCCGTTCTCCCATAAGGAATACACGGGCCCATATGATTTACTTAGTGTCTTCATGGCGGTGGACAGAGTATAGGAAACTTTTAGAAAACTTCCTTCATCCAAGTTTTGCAAGAAATCGCCAAAAGAAGTAGTTGTGCTAAAAGTTCATGCAATGCTTACATATTGCATAATATTCTGTGAAATTAAAAATACTCCTTTGAATCCTGTTTATCTTCATCCTTGAAGTCTATCCTAATTTATATTTATAAAAATTTTATAACATGAATAAGGTATTGCATGCATTTATTTACTATAGAGTAACAATTCGATTGAAATAAAGTTTTTATACTTAGCATAGGATTTACACTACATGAATTAAATAAAGTAAGTAGAACTCTATTTATATTCTATTAAAGAAACCAAACCAAACACTAACAATTTTCATAAATGTATCAAACAGAAGATGTAAGAATAACTATTTAGTTACGATTTAGAATTCTTAAGTAAAATAAAATACATCAATTTCGTTTCCAGGAAAAGTAAAGTCTACCATGTTAATTTCATTATATCTTTCTTTTAGATTACTCAAGTTTATTTGACATATGTTGACAACATAATCTAAAAAAGTTAAACCAAATCTAATTTCAACTTGGATGTGGATGAAAATAATGCAAAATCAAACAAATGGTTAATAGAAATGTTAGGGAACATTCACTTCTAAATAAGTAATCGCAGACCATAATTAATAGAACATCTGGAGTTGTGTTCTGTTTGTAACAAATTCCCCTTAGCTTCATTCTAGCACTAGCACTAGTATTTTATACAATTTGAAGTAGTGATAACAAAACCCAACAAAAAATAACTGAATTGAAAGACTGTGTAATTGGCTATGGTTAAGAACAGAATGAACTTAAATGCTACCTCTTAGCTAAATGAGAGAGGAAGATGCCTTGCAAAGATCTCCTATATTATATATATAAATATTAGTATAAAAATATCTTTTGTAGCCTGCAAACCAAAAAATCAATTGATTTTACTGTAATGAATTTTCTCCCTATTTCATTTATCAGGTGATCTTGTTTTCATTAAGGCTGACTTTTTGTTGAATCTTAGATATATTTTTATATTATTGAATGAAAGATATGATTTTTAACAATTTCTACTCAATCAGTCACTGTACTGACTTTCTGTACATTTACTTCAGATTTATATACATACAAGAGAGACATTAAGACTTAGTTTACAGCCTTTCCTGTATTCTACAAGAAAACAAATGATTGTATCATTTATTTTCTCGTAGAACTTTAATTGATAATACTGTTACCTAAATTCTTATTTGAATGAATAATAATATGAAGTTTCTAATTAATACTTTATAAATTATCGTTTCGAATTATTAAAAAGCTTTGACATTCAAATACTTAACTTTAATTTGTTTAATTTTTCATGTATGTGCTTCAAGAAAAAGGCCTGTCAATAATAATTAGAAAAAAATTTGCCTTTCTTCAATAAAAACAAAGGCTAAAACAAAGCATAGACTTACAAATATAGAAATATTGTACAAACCTGCAGGAAGAATGGCATTCGATGAGTTGCGTCGCCCAAAGTGAGCTTTCTTCTCTTCTTTCGGTGTCCCATTTTTGGTCCAACAAAGGTAACAAAACAACAAGAACAATGAGCACCAATATGATACTAATAGGAATGCACGAGGGCCGACAACACCAACCACTCCAGCGCTCTTCTCCCGTATCTCCTCCCATTCCAGTGTCTGCTCGAAGAACACATCGGGTATCCCAGGGCTCCAACTCAACCTCAGCTACATCCAATTTTCCTCTGCTGTCCGTCTGCAAGTGCATTACACATTTGACAACCTTCAACGCCACCAAAACACAGCTGAATATAATAATTGCGGAAAGCAGTCCCTTCGATAACAAAACGAGACTCAGGATAAAGTTCAACAATGTTTAAACTGAAAGTTACTACTAGTTTTGAACTCGAAGGAAGGGGAACGGATTCAAGTTAAATAAATCTTGAAATGCGGAGAATAAATATGAGAAAAGATATGGGATATTAATAAATTAAAATTTACTTGGTCCTCAGCTTGCTCATGTAAAAGAGCCATTTCATTTTACCACATTTCTTGCATGAGCTGAAAACTTTCACAAGCGTGTAAGTATCACGCACCTTTTTGCACTTTTTAAGTGGTACAAAAACATATTAGGAACGTATTTCGCTCGTCGTCTGCACCAATTGCAAAGTTTCATTCATCAGCGGTAAGAATAACGCGCCTTTTGGAGAGCTCCTGACGAATTTCATCTTCTGGTAAAGTAATTTATCATTTATATAAGAAAACTCTTCTTGTGATATCTTATGACCCAATCTTCTTAAGAGATTAAATTGGCTATCTTAGCTATTAGGTTGCTTTGAAACATTCTATTCAAGGTGCGTCTTTGAAATCTATATCAATTATATCATTTTCTGAAACTTGTGATAATCTGGAAACTTAAAGTATAAAAAAATTTAAACATTATTATACTTGCAACTCATACTGGTTTCGATTCATATTGAATGAACAAATGCTCTTGTTTTTATTTAATATATTTTTGCCAAACCGAACCCGAACCGAATGATTTATTATTTTATGTATATTGTGACTAGATTTCCGTACCTTTTATCTAAGAAAGCCGATATACGTGAGGTTTTAGTAAAATATTACCGAGAACGCTCAAATTTTGGGAAGAACGTTGCAATGTCTACAAATAGTTTTGTATTGAAATAGGGTGCGGAGTTTAGAAAGCAGATATTTTAAATTAATTTCAAAATGCAAATTTTAAATGTATAGTACTGATCTCTCATTAATTAGTGGAAATAAAGAAGAAAGAGGAACAGCAACCAAATTAAAGTCGTCTCATGCATTCTACTTCAGTAACTAGCGGGAAAAACAAGTAAACGCGTCAAACCAGACGACAATCTTTTCCATCAGCCATAAATGCATTTGCAGAGGGAATGAGGAGTCTTAACAGATGAGATGAGGAGTTTGAAGTTTCTTTCCTATCAAGCCCAGATATTGCGATAGGTCATTCAGATTTCTCTTTAGTTTGGTCCTTACAGTTGTACTATCAATACAGGATTGATGTAAGAGCTAACCAAGCTATCTATCAAATTTAAAGGAAAAAATAATTTTCAATTTAGAAGGTTGGGGATTTAGGAAGGAAGTTTATTGTAGGCAGCAAGTTTATTGTACAATGTACTTAGGGTGTTGAAGGGCTTTTGCTGAATATGTGTTTTTTTGTATGTGAACATTTTTTTTATAAAAGTTGCTGCTTCATATATTCAATCGGATGGAAGCGTAAGTTCTTTCTACTTTGTAAAGTATTTTTTGCAAGAGGTCAGTTTCTTTATCCTCCAATCGCTTAATTGTCCCTTATTTCAACTATAACGTTAACCTAACATCGACATTGCATATATAAAGGGAGCTAATACCTTCCGTAGCTTCATTTTATTAGGGCCTAATCAACCAGGTTGCAGGTAAATACAATCATCATGTTGGACTGCTTGACATCATCTCTGGACAGCATAACTGTAAGAGCTTTGGTTGTCAACACTATTGTTTACTTAACAACAATTGTAGAGGAAAACAAATACATGAAAAGGACTGATGTTTCATCAGTGAAATTTATTCAAGATTGTCTTTTGTTCTTTCACTTTTGGAGCAAAGTTGTTATTACCCAATGAGACAATGATGTTTATAATTAATATGGCACCTCTGCAACCATAATTCTTCTTTTGGTGATAATTCCTAATTTTATCTTTCTATCCTATCTTCTCCATTTGTTGCCATTTTTCGAAGCTTTCCAAGTACTTTTCTTCTCTCTTCCTCAAAGTCCATGTTTTGGAACCATACAATACAATGCTCTATATGAAGCATTGTGTGAATCTTTCCCTAATATTTATCTTAATACGCTTTGCCATCAACAGTTCCTTAAACTTTTCTTTGTGCAATTTTACTTTTGATTTCTTATATACAATTGCCATTCTGTGTAATGATACTTCATAAATACTTGAAAGAACTTACTTGTTTCAATTTTTCCTCTTCCAGCCATACATTTAGTTGTCCTTCTTTCTTCTTTAGTTCATAACCTTTGTTTTCTTTCTTGTTATTTTCATTCTTCTCTTTTTCCAAATTCTTATTACCATATTCTACATCTTTTCTTGACTCAATTATTATAGCCTGGTTATTTGCATTCTTCAAAGATTTTATTATCACCCACTTTTATCTTAGTGGTGTTCTCTTGAGCTTCTTCCAGCAATTTCTCTGCATACTATTTTATTTTTTATTAAGAATATGGCTTTACACATCAAAAATTATTATAAATGTGTAAATTCACTTCTGAAAATAATAGAATTTAGAAAGCTTTTACATCCAAGTTATTTGTGTAGTCTGTCAACTCTGGTGTTGCATAGATTTGAGGGGAAGATCAAAATCTGGAGATTTATCATCAATGAATGGCAAACAAGATTTTTATCTGCTGTGTTATTTTGGACCATTCTTCCTTTCAGGCGGGGGAGGAGTTGAATTTTGCCGCATTCACACTTTCTGTAGACTTAAGAGGGGGTTTTATGATGCAGAGGCAGCTGTCTTTAGCAGCTTCAGTATGATAATGGATTGGGAGATCAGGATTTTTCACTATCTTCCAATACTTGGAGGTAAGGGACTGCATTGGTGGGATATGACTCAATGCCAGAAGCCAGTGTCTTGGGTCTTATGACAGTAGAGACTATTCTCATGGTGTTGGTGAGGTGAGTTTCTATCTTTTGTATATGTATACTATTTAGTCATACTGGGGCACAGAACTCTTTAGCTGAATAAACAATTCCAAGTGTGGAAGAAGGAAGGGAGAATGCTGCAAAGGCCAATGAGGTTACACACAGCTTCTGAATGATATTACCTCTTGTTTTATTTCTTTTGATTGTTTTTGGAGATGATTCTTGAAGCATAATGTTCTATCAAGAGTAATATGCAGATATATTGGAGTTTTATTGTGAGTGAAAGGGTAGTTTACGAAAGTTATGTGAAGTTCTTTATTTACTATCTTGTTGTTCAAGTGGAAACTTCTTAGTTGGGTTTGGTTGCAGTCTTCATTTGTGTAATGAATTTCTGATGGCATCTAAGTCAGTAGTTAGAATAATTTCTACATCTTCTAGAGCTGTGCTCCTTGTAGTGATGACTCAATTGCCTGAATATCTGAATTTTCTAGACTGCATATCAACTATGTACAAACTGAAAAGAAGGGAAGCCAGCATTGATTCCTATGATAGGCAATTATTTATCTTCCTCTTATTGCTGATCTGGTCTCTTGTGACAACCTAGAGTGAGCAGTTGCTAAATATATTTTTCATCAAATTTTCGATGATTAGATAAGGGATTACTCGATGCAATTTAAAAATCATCCCTTGGTGCCCTACTGTGTCATAGGCTACTGATAAGTCAATGAAGACTGCAGAGATTTTTAATACCAATTGAAAGTTTCCTTCACAATTTTGGTGTTCATTCTGTTATAAAGAGGTCTCTCTAGCTCGTAAAGCATGGACAGCAATGCAATTGGACCAAAATTCTTTGGCTCAGATGATGATTTTCTTTGCCAAAGTATTGCTGCAATTTTTTTTTTCAGAGAATGGGGTATATTACCTGTGATAATGCAACCCAGTACAAGTTGAAAAGACGGACAGAAGTCCTGCCTGACTCCCTTCCTATGGTGGTTTCTTTTATTTCCTCTTCCACAATTCTTACTGCTACTTTCTGGTGGATTACATCTGCTTTATCAATCTCCTGTCTTTGCAATCTATGTTTATCTCTTTCAAAATATTCAGTTATATACCCCATTTGACTATATCAAATGGCATTATATAATAAGGAAAACAGACACAATTCTAACACCTCTTCTATCAACATCCAATGACATCTCTCATTCCCCCTTCTCTTTCAAAATCTAAACTGGCCTTCCTTTTAAGTTTTCTTCTATTTTTTCTCATTCTTTCTAACATAACTTATGCTATGGCTTTGCCAACACATGAGATAAGCATTGTAGATCTTCAGTCTTTGCAGTCTTGGGGATTACATTTTTTATATCGGCACCACTATTGTTTTGAGCATACCTTTTGGCCATTCCCCTATATCATATACTTTTTCAACCATATATGTTAGTTGGTCCATTCCATTCCTTCCAAAGGCCTTCAGAATCTCTACTGGAATTTTATCTTATTTATTCTTTATTCTATTTATCTCTATTTCTTTTTTCATTAATTGTGGCCCTTCATCACCCCCCTGGTCTCCCACGCCTTTTTCCAATTCTATTTGTCCCTCTTATGTACTATACAATTCTTTTATATATTCTGCTATATTTCCTTCCCTCTCCTATGATTCTTCCATCTCTCATGCCTTTCTCCAAATTAACTCTGGCTTTTCTTTTATTCCAACTTCTCAAAATTTTGTACATACATTTCGTATAATTTTTCTTCTTTTCCAGCTTTTCAATTTCTTGTTTGCGCTGTTTCTTAATCCACTCTTCCTTAGCATCCTCTATATATTATTTTAAAACATGCTTTATATCTACACTTGGTCCTAAAATGACTGAAGCATATTTCGCAATTAAAATTATACTTATATAGAAGGAAAACTTTGAAGTCATTCGCACTTATAACAGTATTTCATTAAACCTATATTTATATTGAGTTGCATATTTTTGGAGCAGAACGAAAGTCACAGAAACATGAGCACTGCTGAATACAGAGGTCTTTGTCTCACTTTTAACTAATATTTTAAATTTATGCTTAATATTGACTTCATCTATATAGTAATTTAAGCCAAAGTGATATTTAGCAGAATGCTGTGTATTGTGAAGTTGTTTACATCCCTATTCAGGTAGATAACATTTTGAATAGGAGATTCCTTGAATAAGAATATATTTTTTTACTAATTTTAAATCTTTGATTTATCGGAATAAAATCTATTTCATTAGGCCTGTTATCACCTAGGCTTTTCCGTATGTAAAGCCTTCTCTTGCGATCTGGAACCAAGTATTCGCTATCCAGAACGTTCTATGGCACGTTTCGAAATTTCAGTCAGTATGGAGAGCTTACGGGAATGTAATATGCCGTAAGAGAAAAAATTAGCCTCGCACAGGTTCGCCTTTACGCGAAGCTACGGATTCCGACGGGTACAATTAAGATTCGTAGTTTACATCGATCGATGCAAACTTAGGTTCTGATGAAATTCGAATAAAAATAACTTTATCAACCCAACAGTGAAATTTTATGCTTTTATAGCAAAAACAACAAATTTAAAAGCGAAAATGGAATGAATTGCCGAGTTTTCACCCGTGAACATTTTTGAAACTGACATTACTCTCCTACAATCCAACATAAATGCTGATTTTTTTTCTTCAATTGATCATTGTATCATCTGAAAGTAACATAAGATTAATTTTAGAGTAACCACATTTTAGTAAAAAATTATTTAGTTGGAACGTAACGTCGAGAGAAATCGAGGTAGATGTTGTAATTTTCATTTAAAGTTTGTTTCGAGACGATATCTTGATTAGAACTTTAGATTTTGACTTTTATATCAAAGAGCGTAATCCGCTTCGCGCTTCAAATCGCCGAGGCTTCGAAACCTCACAGATTTACAGAAAATTCATCGTCACCTCACGAAAATTTAAAGTCACTATTCACAAAACTTACATCACTTAGTCACGTACATGATAGAAGAATATGATGATTCGATGAAAAGGAATCAAACGTATTCAATCTCTCAGCAGGATTTAGAGCAAATATTATGAAAAGAAGAAGTTAGAAGACGGATAAACTAATATTCTTCTACAAGAATATATAGCAAAAATTGTGCAGGACTTAATAAACGACTGCAAAAAAAACTCATTTTTCGCTGAATACTAGCATAAAACACTGATTTCACTCCTCCGAACCAATGGGAAAGGAAAACTGAGCTCTATTTTAGCTAAAAATATCAAGGAAGTACAAAAAATGGCAGAAGAGCAATATAAGGGGGAAGCCGAGAGAATTTTTCGAACAACAAATCCTTGCAAAATGTGTGTTTCCAAAAACTGAAGGAGTACACATTGCAGTTTTCTTAAGAAAGGCATCAAGGAAAGCTGAGGATTACCATTCTTAATCCCTCATAGCTGGAAGTGATGGGAATGAGAGCACCCAGCAGAGATTTGACATTCTTTGTAATCTTTCCCACTCCATTATTTCTTTCTCCGAAGGAAAATAGTACTGTTACGATAATTTTTCAGAAGAAATTTGCACCCGTATCAAGCAGGTTCATATTCTATTTTATTACACTTACACAACCATCCAGCACATCGGAACTCCAAGCAATTATCCAGTATGCGTTTGGTCGCTCGAGGACCTAAATTTTCAATTTCTTCTTAAGATAAATATATCAGCATTTATGTTGGATTGTAAGAGAGTAATGTCAGTTTCAAAAATGTTCACGGGTGAAAACTCGGCAATTCATTCCATTTTCGCTTTTAAATTTGTTGTTTTTGCTATAAAAGCATAAAATTTCACTGTTGGGTTGATAAAGTTATTTTTATTCGAATTTCATCAGAACCTAAGTTTGCATCGATCGATGTAAACTACGAATCTTAATTGTACCCGTCGGAATCCGTAGCTTCGTGTAAAGGCGAACCTGTGCGAGGCTAATTTCTTCTCTTACGGCAGATTACATCCCCGTAAGCTCTCCATACTGACTGAAATTTTGAAACGTGCCATACTATAGAATGCTGTTGTTCACAGAATTTTATCTGTATCTCTTCTCTCTCATTTCCTCGACTTCTTCCTTTTCTCTGTTCTCCTACTGCAATATTCCAATCTCTACACTTCTTTCTTGACTCTTGCCATTCTCTTCATAAACTTTCAAGATTTGTTGTTCATGTATTTGTGTATTTTCATTTACATGTACACTTGAGCTACCAAGGTATCTACTCTATGAATCAAATCTCTTTTCTTACTTTCAAAGCGATCACCCTTTCTTTGCATGTTATTATATTGCTGATCCTTTCCACAATTCATGAAAAATCCAACTCCCCAATACTTGCAGTCACCTCCCTTACAAATCATTGAGTATCTTCCATTAGTGATCCTCCTTATCCTTCCCATCGAACTTTACTAAGTCCCATTTGGTCTATATCATTCTTCACCGTTTCTTAAATTTTCCATTTTTCCTTTCTTCTTCACTGTCCATATATACTAGATTATCTTTGATTTGTTATTTTCTACCCTCTTCTTTTCCGTCTTGTTGCACCACAACTGTCCCATAGTGTTACCCATCCGGACATCTGATTCTTGGTAATTTTTGCCCCTTGGACCTTACACATCATGCTGTAGAGTCGGTATAAAACCTTATGTTTAATCTATCCCCACCACGCAAAAGGGCTAGTCCGCCTTCCCAACCCTATTGTTTACTTAACAACGATTGTAGAGGAAAATAAACCAATGAAAAGGATCTCTGTCCCCCAAAAATGATTTACATTTACTATTTTCTATGCTATAATGTAGCTTTTAACGAATTTTATCTTGCCTACCGACACGTCGCCACGTTGCTAATACAAACCATCATATGAAAGCGACTTATTTATTTGGATTGAAAGAAAGGCAACGTAGAGAATATAACTTTTACATTTGCATAGATATTTATGTGACAAAGATACACCATCGCCTCAAATCATCGCACTATTTAACTAACTACCGTGAAAGTGGCGCTGCCTTTAATTCAGTAAAGAATCAATTTTTATCGTATTCCACATGTAAATCAGTCATGAAATATAGTTTTACAGGCCTTTTATTGTTTCCCGTAATACTAATGTTTACCAATAATGTGAATGTAAGCTTCAGCCCCCGTCATAACTTCACTTATTTGAGTCTACTCACAGATTGAAATGAGGTCTCCCTTTTTCTTCTTGCCCTTTGTCTGTTCCTCTCTTCTGATGCCACATTCTCGCCCACCACAGCGTTTCCGGACACCTCCGCTGCAATAGTCAAACCACATCATTCTGCATGCCCTTTCTCAATCGCTGGAAAATCTACTTCGAGTGGAGTCTTCGAAAAAGACTGTTTTTAATCTCAGTTTCTCACAAATGAGATAGTTCAGTTATCCTAATGGTGATAACATTTTGAAGCATCTAAAACAGGGGCTCTGCCTTTAAATATAATCTGAGATAATTTTGAAATACTCTCAAGTGTGTGAGTGCGTCACTACTTTATGAAGATTTGGGTTTAATCTTTTGTCAGTCGCTTCGAAAATAATGACACGAAAATTCGCGCATTGTATTCCATACAACAGATATTTTTAGGTCAAATTTCTAAATCAAGTTGAATTAATTATACTTTATGAGCACTAAACATTAGCTTATATGTAATGAAATTCTATACAAAATTAATCTTTTTATTGCGATTTATTATTTACTTTAGGTTATTACCAATTTAAAGAATACGTTGAAATCCTTTGGATTTCATTGACTCTTTCATTTTAAATTATAATCTCAGAACGATACTATACAAATGTTATATAGGGGGTATATAAAGAGGGTATATCAACGCTATATTAACCTGATTTGCGATTTACAATATTCGTCACTTCACAGATTTACTCGCTTTCTCAAATAAGAACTAAAAACTGTTGACGTCTCTATAAATCCATTTCAAAATTTCGAGAATTGGGACAAAAAAGAAAAATTTGCACTATTGTATAATTACATACAGTCAGTCCCTCTAGACTTCTAAGGTAACTGTTGAACTCGGATACCAAACCAATATATGGGAAAGATAGGTCCATGCGTGGGGAATACGAACCGAAATATGGTAAGGAATGGATTAGTAAAATTTGGAAATCTATATTCAGTAATAAATGTTTACGAATAATCTAATCTTTTATCCTGTAAATCGGTAGACTTGGAATTTATGAGTAAAATTTCTAATTTGTTCTTGATTTTGTTCACAAAAACATAAAACAAAAACTTTCCGTCAAAATCATATCTCTGGTAATGTAAACAAACACGGTGTGTAATTATAAATAACCACCACCGATGTTGTCAAAAGAATACAGAGCGTGAAAATGCGCGCGACTCAATTTGGAAGATAACTACTAGTAGTATTGCAAGAAGTGCTTCGACAGCTGAGGCCATTTTGCACATGGGCTTCCACCGGGAATCGAACCTGGGACCGCTTTCATTGAAGTCGAACGCGCTGCCCACACGGCTACCTGGGAGCTCAAGATAACTAAAACGTTCTCTCGTTAACAATAGTTTTTTATCCGTTGCCACAGTAAACAAATAGTTATCACGTCAGCACGGCAGATGTAGTGGTGACGATATCCGGAGTATCGCTACAACGGTATTGTTTTAGCAACCAAATGAACAAACACTACCAAAATGAATCCCTGTACTGTATTTTTGGATTGCCCGTTTATATTTACGAGTAAAAGTTGCTTGCATACTGCAAGCTAATAGGTGAAAATATACAATATGTTCCCCTTACGGATGTCATCTTCGAGGCTTATCCAGCAAAATTCTTTTCGCTGGATAATCCAATAATTGCCGCAATGCATTTCTTACGTGAGAATTTTTCATCCATCTGGCGTCGAACTCACGGTCATATGTAACCTTTCTTCTACTGGTTCTATAGAAAACTACTTCAAACGCAAACGCTGTGATTTTGAATAGTCTCCTGCATAGAGAAAAGCCTCAAAACAATTAAAAAAAATTAACGTAAATGACCCCTGGCGTCGAACACAGGACCCGTTCATGAGGGACAATGGCAAACGAATGTTAGCTAAGTGCCACTCTGACGTGTTTCCAAGTTTCACTTCAGTATCTTATCGGGAAGGTCTTAAAATAAGATCCGTTATTCCCGTTTGAAATGCATTTCTTACGGAAAAATTTCGATCCCACCTGGCGTCGAACACACGGTCATCTGCTAACATTTTGCTTTGGTACTATGGAAGACCATCTCATCTGCAATCACCTTGATTTTAATTGATCTATCGCATCGAGAACGGCCTCAAAACAGATTGCAAAAATTCGCGCAAAAGACCGCCTAGCGTCGAACTCAGGACCCTTCTGTGAGAGAAAAGAGCAAATTAATATTAGAAAAGTGCCATTCTCACTAGTTCCAAAGTTTCGATTCAATATCTTGTCGGGAAGGTCCTAAAATAAGATTCCGTTTTCCCCGTTTGAAATGCATGGTGGAATCCGAATGACCCTCTTGCATCGAACCAAGGACCACTAGACGAACGGTGAAATTCATGAAAGAATGCTTTCAAACGCCTTTGTCACCATTCCGGGTTTTATCTTTCCAGCTTATCGGGAAGGCATTGAAAAAAAATTTCAAAAATTGCAGCAATGCATTTCTTATGGACGAATTTTGCACCCACCTGGAGTCGAACTCACGGTCATTTCGTAACATTTCTTCCATTCGTATTATAGAAGACTACCTCAACTACAATTTTGATTACTCTATCTCAACGATAAGTGCCTCAAAAGAATTTTCAAAAATCCGCGCAATGCATTCTTATGGGAAAATTGTGATTTTTGGGACTTTCTGGTATCGAACCCATCGATGTCTGAATTATTCTGGCATCTAGAGTGTAGGGCCAGTACGTCGAAAAAATGTGACGCTGTCGGCGCTTGTGGAACATGGTCAGAATATGTATCCCCTATAAATATATATATAGGTACGAGTAAAAGTTGCTTGCATACTGCAAGCTATCCGTTGAATACAGTATCATACCAAGTACTGCCTCAGTTCAAATTTAAAACTTCGCGCCAAAGACCGCCTGGCGACGAACTAAGAACCCGATCGTGAGAGAAGACAGCAAAATAATATTAGATAAGTGCCATCCTTACTTGTTCCAAAGTTTCGATTCAATATTTTAACGGGAAGGTCCCACGCCTCTGTCACCATTCCGGGTCTTATCTTTCCAGCTTATCGGGAAGCCATTTAAAAAGATTTCCGCAATGCATTTCTTATGTAAGAATTTAGCATCCACCTGGCGTCGAACTCACTGTCATTTGGCTACATTTTTTCCATGAGAAGCATAGAAGACTACCTCAACTTCAACCTCCGAAATTTTGGTTCCTCTATCTTACCGATTAGTGCCTGAAAATAATTTTCAAAAATTCGCGCAATGCATTCTTATGGGAAAATTGCGATTTTTGGAAATTTCTGGCATCGAACCCATGATAGCTAGCGTCGAAGTCTGCATTATTCTGGCATCTAGAGTGTAGGGCCAGTATGTCGAAAAAGTCTGACGTCGATGGCGCTTGTGGAACATGGTCAGAATTCGTATCCCCTATAAATAGGTATATCCGGAGAGTTAGCTATATATAATAGATAGCATCAGTTTTGGTTATGATAGTTATTTAAAATTAGAGAGCGAATAATCATTTTGTTTTGTACAGAAGGAACAGATGTATGCGGTATGAGTTGCATATTTTTATAAGCTTGATTTAGTTCAATCCAAACAGGGAAATATACATAGTCAGGTAAATTTTTTTCTCCAATCCCACGAATCACAGGGGAAGCAAATTTGTTTGTGTCCAGAACGACCTCTGACTTCTTCTGTGATTCAATAACGCAGATTTGCAAGAAACTGCAGAATTCAGTTCGCTAATTTCAAGTTTTTTATTATCCTCCCTTTCCTCCTCCTTTATTTTCTTTTTCACCCGTTTCCAGTTCCTTCTTTAATTTCATCTTATCTCTCTTTTTGTATATAATATCACAGTTTCTTTCTTTTTTCCTTTCGATTTTTAAAATTTTATTTATGTTTAATATAACACAACTTAGTGGGAATGTATCCTGTATGTGTTTAATAAATTATTATTATTATTAATAAAAGGTAAGCTATTATCCGCGTAGGAAATTTAGCGATCTTTGAAGTTTTAAAGTTGTGTAAATTCTGGTTCTCAAGTTGTATGCGAACACGCATACATACAAACTCACTGCTATAGTTTTGAGATGATAATTACAGAATTTTGTCTGTCTTTCATAATATATTAGCATAGACGACTTATTTTCAGGTTTATTCCGCGCCTACATTTGGGATATGGCGCCCCTAGACAGTGCAATAAGATGTAGCTGAGACACCAGCGCAGGAATATCGGTTGTTTTAATTTATAATTCTATGAGCGCCCTTTGCAAACTCTCTTCAAGTGGCTTTATCGACAGAAAAGAGTGATTAGAGGGGGTTGATGTGAATTGTTTGTCTCTTTTCATTTTAATCGATTACCTACCTCTATTTCATGAAATACCGCGTTTTGCCCGTGTTATCTGTACCAAAGCGACCGGATCTGTACCGCCCACACTGGCTCTGGATCATAAACATCTTCGTTAAAGTTTGGCAAAAAGAAAATTCGTAGATTTTATGCAGAATTTTGCCCGTAAGCATGCATGGATTGCTCTTTTTATTTCTTGATATTTAATGCACCAGATACTTGATTCAGACACTTTTTAAGGAAACGAGTGAAAACCGCGTTATAGCGTTATAACAGGGATATTACAAATATTTATTTTTCTCCCTTATAATACAAAAGGGAAAGGTTGTTTAATTTTTAAATGAGTGCATTAAACCTTAAAACGAAAAAGAGTCTTCTTTAGTTTAATTTCCCCAACTGTAGATATCTCAATACTCTGCGAACCATAGTTGTATAATAACGGTTGCCTTCTCATTTTATTTGTTAAGAATTGTTTGGTTTTCGTACAAAGGAAGCGTTTTCCTTATTTACTTAACTTTGGTCATTCTTCGCTATATGAAGTAATTTTTAGCAGGTAGAAAGTCGAGGTGGAATAATCACAAAGTCGCTGTCAGTCAGTGACAGCCGTAGGGTGAAGAAGTGTTTTATTAATTTCCTACTCTTGTTATTCCGTTCGGGATTAATGATATAATTTTTTAAAAAGACGGAAAATGATTAGAATGCAATAAAATCTGTCCTAAACCAGTCAGACCGAAAATCTAGGCATATTAAGAAAAATAGCGGAATCGGGTCGCTAAGATTCTTAAATAAGATGCGATCAATCATATGAATGGTCCATTTATAAGTAAGCCATTAAGGTTAGGAGACCTCATATCCAGCCGGCTTTCATGCCTTAGGAAACGAAGCGTTGATCTGCTTGAGACTGCTGAGACAATATCGTAATGCTTCTGTCAGACAGTAGTTAAAGGGTCCACTTTTTTAAATCCTCTATTTGCTCATTCAGGAAAGAAGGCCTTTCCTATAGAATCCATCACTCAATCCATGTTAAGATCGTCCTTTAAGACTCAACAACATTTATCAGAACTCGTCCTAAAATATTTCCAGGTTTCTTAGTCCAAATTTCTCCATAGGTATTTATTAATCTGCCTCTTTTATGATTTTTATTATGCTGCTGACGATATTGCATGTTATATTCTGAATTGCTATACATTCTGTATCACTATAATTGATTGTTCTTAATCTTTCATGAGAACTACTTCTATCGAATACTACTACTTTTAATTCTTTTTCAAGTTTTATCTTTAGATATTTTAGGTATTTCTAAAATACCAATTTCCTTGCGATTTCTATTGTTTTCTCCTTATACCAGAATAATTGCAAGATTTCAGTTAATGATTTAATTTTATTAATTTTTTATAATAGTATTTCCTTTTGTGACTTCCAAGCCATACGCTGTTTCCCATCCCAATTTTAGATTGTATATATGTACTATCTGTGGGTTTGCAAAAGTCTTGCACACATCCCTTCTTTGTGGGTGGTTCTTTTTGCTGTGGATCTTATTTCCAAAGATAACAACTTAGGTTTTTTTCATCCACTTCTCATGAGGTTTTCCACTTTATTTCTATTTACACGTACATTTTTTACGTTTTTGTCAATGTCATTGATGACAGGTTCGATGGAAGAAGAGAATCTTCAGTCTCAAACTCGCCTAAAAAGAGAACTTTTAAGACTTAAGTAGATTAATCTCGTAAGTAATACAAAGTGCTTATTTTTCACGAAAATTAACAGATCTAAGTTTATTGCGGCAACGTGCTTCAGAATTCTATCAAATGTTGACGTATATAACAGAGTAAAACAAATAAGTGGTTTCCTTTCGGTCCATTTAACATTTGGCAAAACCGCTTAAGACGCTGTGCTACACGCTTAATAGGCGGATATTTTCCCTCCCCAGATACACTGCTGCAGTCAGTCCGCCTCAGTCTAAAGGTCTTTATTAAGGCGAGACTAATTAGTCCATCTAACCTCTTGTCAGAAATATTAATAAAAAATAAGCAATGTAGGTGTAAATATAAATAGAGTGGAAGAACTTCATAAAGAGTGGATTTAAACAGACCTAAGTTGTTTTCTTAGTAAAAAAAATCCACAGCAAAAAGAAACAACCACAAAGAAGGGGATGTGAAAAACCTGCGCAAACCTACTGATAGTACATGTACTATGTACGAAGTAAAAGATGAAATGGAAAGCCGTACATCACAATGAAAATGACAAAAGCAAATGACATGGCAAAAGTTACATAAAATTATACCAATAAATAGACACATTGAAATGATCCACCAATTAGAATAAGAAAAAATAGTTAGTCAATGGAAGAAGCCGTCACTTTGTGAAATTCCATATCAATGGAAAAAATAAAAATCAATTTGTAAAATTTCGCAATATAAATTTTCCTCTACTGCGACATGTTTCAACTCACAGAGTTACCATCAGGCCTGATGATAACTCTGTGAGTTGAAACATGTCGCAGTAGAGGAAAATATATATTGTGAAATTTTACAAATTGATTTTTATTCTTTCCATTGAAGAAAAAATAGAAGTAACAAACAAATTAGCATTCAATTCATTCAGTCGTCGGGGAGAATACAGTTAACTTTATTCTTCTCTTTATTTGTTTCCATCTCTATTTAGCTCCGAAAGCGAGAAACCTTCAGTCTCAGGGAATTTAATTGGTGGTGTTTCTTTCATCTCAAACAGTAAACATGTCGAATAAAGCAAAGTGGTCTATTGAGCGTAGTCTTGAAGAGATGGCGGTCCCTCACCTTTCTTTATTTTCCCCTAATTGGCATGAATTGCAAACGATGGAATTGTCCCAGTCAAGTCACAATTTTTCACTTCTTGTATAACCTTGGTATGAATTGCTTCATACTGAGAATGACGCTTTCTTTTCCATTCTTAAAAGATCAACCAGTGATACCGAAACAGTAGTTCAAGGACTCCACAGCTGTGTAAAATTAAGTAAATGTGGAAAGCAAAAGTACTTTTGAGGTGTAAAGCACTTATTTAAATATTTAAACCCCTTCTGTAAGAAATAAAAATTCTCATATCCTAGCTAACCTGGTTATAATGCGGTTTTCGTTCGGTCCACATGAAGAACGTCGGCTATTGATAATGTTTCTTATTAAAACCCGATAAAGGCTCGTTTCAGAGGAGTGAGTGAAAACCGCCTTATTAGCGAGATCTGGAATATTACTAAATATTTTGATTCTTTACATCTGAATAATGTTTTTGGCTCTTCATTTTTAAAAATAATTAGTTTTTAAATAATTTATTTACGCCTCAAAATAGAGGTTTAGCCAAGTGGGTAGCGCGTTCGACTTTGATGAAAGCGGTCCCGGGTTCGATTTCCGGTGGGAGCCTATATGTGTTAATGACCTCAGCTGTCAGAGCACTTTTAACAATACTGCTACTACTTAAAAACGAAGAAATTTTTACTTTGCTGTATTTACCACAGCTATAGATATTCCGCGACCCACTATTATGTACTGTAAAATTATTTACCTTCTTAATTTTTTTAAATGGTCTGCTTTTCCTACAAGGAGAGCGTCTTCCTCTGTTACTTAATTATGGTCATTTCTCACTTTATAAGTTATTTAAACGGAAAGAAAGAGTCGTTTTTGTGTACATCTGCCTGCCTCATTTTCTTATGATGGATTTCCACAATATCAAGGTCGCCTCCATTAATTTATTAAGATGCATTTAGTTCCGTCAATTTACGGAGAAATTCAATAGTTTCTATAATCTTTATTTTTTCGATTTCAGTTTCTCTTCCAAAGAGATATATTGGAAATCTATGGGATTTAATCTCACACGCTTGTGAAGTGATAGGAATAGAAATATTCATTAGAGTGCCAAAGACCTACCACATATCGATATCTTTTTACCAAATGTATCCTCGGTTCGGCTATGGATGACTCGAAATTGCTCTCTTAAGAAAGTCTTGTAAAGTTCATTTTGATCAAATGCATTCTTTTTCTTATGCAGGTTAAAATTACAAATAATGGATCCACGAAAAGAAGATGGATACCAAGAGAAGAAAAATTGAATAAAGATCCCTATTTCGGTCTGTAACATGGTTTTTCTTTTGGAATTACGAAAAGATGATGACACGAACGAAACTTAAGAGAGATTTTGTAGTTTTTATAGGACTTAATTCGTCCTAATTTATTAAGTAACATAAGGGACGAGGGATGGGAATCTTCTAGATTCCCATCTCTCGCTCTGAATTATTTAAGTAAAGCTTGCCGGTTTGTCTTAGTTATTCTTTACAAAACAGATTACCTTTCGTTGCACATTTTCTAAGGTCCATTTCAAGATTCCACTCAGTATGGAGCGCTTCCGGGGAAAAAATTCAATGTAAATTGCCATAAGCAAAGAAGTTAGCCTCGCACCGGGTCGCCTTTACGCGGAGCTACGGATTCGGACGGGTATAATTAAGATTCATAGCTAAAATTGACAGATTCAAACGTGATTTCTGATGAAATTCGACTGAAAATAACTTTATCAACACAATAGTGAAAATTTTACGCTCTTATAGCAAGAACAACAAAGTTAAAAGCGAAAATTGAATGAATTGCCGAGTTTTCACCCGTGAACATTTTTGAAACCGCCATTACTCTCTTACAATACAACATAAAATGCTGATTTCTTCTTCCATTGCTCATTGTATCATTTGAATGCATAAAAGTTACATGAGGTTAATCTTAGAGCAACCAAATCTTAGTAAAAAATTATTTAGTCGGAACGTAACTCAAGAAAAAATTCGTCGTGCAGTACAATTTATACGTCGCCTAAAACTTCTTAGTTTCTCACGCGAGGAAGATCTTGTCTCTAGAGAAATCGAGATAAATGATGTAATTTTCATTTGCAGTTTGTTTCGAGACGATATCTTGAATAGAACTTGAGTTTTTACTTTTACGAGTAAAAGTTGCTTGCATACTGCAAGCTATCCGTTGAATACAGTATCATACCAAGTACTGCCTCAGTTCAAATTTAAAACTTCGCGCCAAAGACCGCCTGGCGACGAACTAAGGACCCGATCGTGAGAGAAGACAGCAAAATAATATTAGATAAGTGCCATCCTTACTTGTTCCAAAGTTTCGATTCAATATCTTATCGGGAAGGTCCCACGCCTCTGTCACCATTCCGGGTCTTATCTTTCCAGCTTATCGGGAAGCCATTTAAAAAGATTTCCGCAATGCATTTCTTATGGAAGAATTTTGCATCCACCTGGCGTCGAACTCACTGTCATTTGGCTACATTTTTTTCCATGAGAAGCATAGAAGACTACCTCAACTTCAACCTCCGAGATTTTGGTTACTCTATCTTAACTATAAGTGCCTCAAAATAATTTTCAAAAATCCGCGCAATGCATTCTTATGGGAAAATTGCGATTTTTGGGAATTTCTGGCATCGAACCCATGATACCTAGCGTCGAAGTCTGCATTATTCTGGCATCTAGAGTGTAGGGCCAGTACGTCGAAAAAATCTGACGTCGATGGCGCTTGTGGAACATGGTCAGAATTCGTATCCCCTATATCTATATATATATATATATATATATATATATATACACGAGTAAAAGTTGCTTGCATACTGCAAGCTATCCGTTGAATTCAGTATCATACCAAGTACTGCCTCAGTTCAAATTTAAAACTTCGCGCCAAAGACCGCCTGGCGACGAACTAAGAACCCGATCGTGAGAGAAGACAGCAAAATAATATTAGATAAGTGCCATCCTTACTTGTTCCAAAGTTTCGATTCAATATTTTAACGGGAAGGTCCCACGCCTCTGTCACCATTCCGGGTCTTATCTTTCCAGCTTATCGGGAAGCCATTTAAAAAGATTTCCGCAATGCATTTCTTATGGAAGAATTTTGCATCCACCTGGCGTCGAACTCACTGTCATTTGGCTACATTTTTTCCATGAGAAGCATAGAAGACTACCTCAACTTCAACCTCCGAAATTTTGGTTACTCTATCTTAACGATAAGTGCCTCAAAATAATTTTCAAAAATCCGCGCAATGCATTCTTATGGGAAAATTGCGATTTTTGGGAATTTCTGGCATCGAACCCATGATAGCTAGCGTCGATGTCTGCATTATTCTGGCGTCTAGAGTGTAGGGCCAGTACGTCGAAAAAATCTGACGTCGATGGCGCTTGTGGAACATGGTCAGAATTCGTATCCCCTATATATATATATATATAGGTATATCCGGAGAGTTAGCTATATATAATAGATGTCCGGAGAGTTAGCTATATAGATATAATAGATAGATATCTAAGAGCGTAATTCGCTTCGCGCTTCGAATCGCCGACCCTTCGAAAACTCACAGCTTTACAGCGAACCGAAATTGAGGAAAGCCGGCCAAAGTTAATGATATTCAGTAGGTTTGTGTGGAAAATATTCTCATGAGTGAGAATTTCCTGTTTCCGAAAATTTAAACTGGAAATTAATTACTGGTAACACGGCAAAAGGGTTTTCGCAATGCAATCACAGGATTACGAAATTAAGCTGGATTATGATCCTTGCTCTTCTACTCTAAAAAGTTATATAGTTGCGCAAAACTCAAAATACGACTGCAAAAGATAACTCCTTTTTCGCTGTAAACTAGCACAAAACACTGATAGGACTCCTCCGAACGAATGGAAAATGTCAACTGAGCTCTATTTTAGCAAAAAATATCATGGAAGTACAAGCAATGGCAGAAGAGTAATAAAAGGGGAAAGCAGAAAGAATTCTTTGGACGAAAAACCCTTACTACGCATATGTTTCTAAATATTGAAGGAGTACTCAATGCAGTTATCTTAAGAAAGGCATCGCGGAGAGCTGAGGATTACCATTCTTAATCCCTCAAAGCTATAGGTGATGGAAACGAGAGCACTGAGCTGAGGGTTGCTATTGTTTCTCAATTCTCCCTTCACTTTTTCTCCGAAGGAAAATAATGCTGTTGCGACCACTTTTCGTGAGACGCTTGCACACGTGTCAAATACATACCCTACTTTATTGCACTAATAGGACCGCCCAGATGAAGAGCCAGGGATAGCTTTGTTTGGCTGTGAAAACGGTCTGGAAAGGAAAAAGAAATCCTGCCTGCGGAAAATTTATCTTCCATTGACGTTGAAAGTCATGCGCTCCAGCACATCGGAACCCTAAGCAATTACCCAGTATGCGCTCGGGCACCTACATTTTCAATTTCTTCTTAAGTAAAACGAATATCTTTTAAGAGAATACTGGGATAAAATCTTCCTTCTTAATCAGGGCTGTGGAGCCGGTGCACAAACCTCCGACTCCGATTCCGACTCCAACGGTACGTGTCAAAGGGGATTCTGACGTGACTGAAATTACTTATCCAGTCTAAAGTCAAAATATATTCACTTAAAAATAAATTATTGAATAATTTACTAAAATTTATTTTATTTAAAAATGAAATACTGAATACTAAATTATTATCAACTGCGGCCGGTTTTCCTCGATTTCGGTTCGCAGTAAAGCTGTGAGTTTTCGAAGCGTCGGCGATTCGAAGCGCGAAGCGAATTACGCTCTTTGATATAAAAGTCAAAAACTCAAGTTCTATTCAAGATATCGCATCGAAACAAACTGCAAATGAAAATTACATAATTTATCTCGATTTCTCTCGAGACAAGTTCTTCCTCACGTGAGAAACCAAAAAGTTTTAGGCGACGTATAACATGGACTGCACGACGAATTTTTTCTTGAGTTACGATAATACTAAACTAAAATACTACTAACAACTAAATAATTTTTTACTAAGATTTGGTTGCTCTAAGATTAACCTCATGTAACTTTTATGCATTCAAATGATACAATGAGCAATGGAAGAAAAAAATCAGCATTTCATGTTGTATCGTAAGAGAGTAATGGCGGTTTCAATAATGTTCACGGGTGAAAACTCGGCAATTCATTCAATTTTCGCTTTTAACTTTGTTGTTCTTGCTATAAGAGCGTAAAATTTTCACTATTGTGTTGATAAAGTTATTTTCAGTCGAATTTCATCAGAAATCACGTTTGAATCTGTCAATATAAGCTATGAATCTTAATTATACCCGTCCGAATCCGTAGCTCCGCATAAAGGCGACCCGGCGAGCGAGGCTTTGCCTTTCTCCCATCAGACAATACTGACTGGAAGCTTGAAACGGACAATCCCATACACTGCATCCATATTCAAGTGGTCGTGCATGAACCGCATATACTTTTACTCCCTCCCTTTCCTCCCCCTACCGTAGTAGAAGTTCTATTTTTCCCAACCTCTCCCCCCCCCCCCCCCGCGGACATGTGACGTTGTCTCTTCAAATGAATCCTTCGATTTAAAAATATTTTCTTAAAATGTTAGCAATTGATTAGACATTGTAGAGGGAAATGGTTCAGTTACATTGGGTGAAAGTAGCAGCTTGAGATAAGCGCCTGTTAGGCCTGATTATTAAAACTTAACGTCGCTCCCGGACATCACGGAATGTAAAATAAAGGTCCCTTTGAGGGATTAAGGCGGAATTCACCATGGGTTACACTTGTTCGGCGCTCCCACGCCCCCGCATTTGGTTTTTCTATACTATTAAATGTAATTAATGAAATATATTTCCGCGAAGAAATACCCTTTGAGAATTCACTGGAAATAACTAATTTTGTGAGACTAAAATGAAGATATAGCGAAGCCGATACGAACTTTGACTACGAGGTAGAACGAGATCTTCTGTATCACTTTTTTCTCAGGGCTAAGCGTAGATTAAAAAGTCGCTTTTCGGTGTTTCCCTCTATCTTAAAATGTCAATAAATCGAAAACATCAGAAAAGTAGTGTTTTGTGCGGAAAGGTGCCCTCTCACCTTAAAAATACGTTATTCTTCCTTCATTGCTAATCTGGTGAAAACCGCTTCGTTGTGGAGTGGAAAATGAGCAAAATTAAGAATCCAAGACTTTTTCTAGGTGTGAAAAGCAGGTATTCTTCAAAAGTATGAAATAATGCAACCAAGAACCCGTTTATAACGCATTGCGCTGAAGACGCGGGTTTCCCTTGGTCCCCTGAAAATCGGGTTTTAATGTATTTCATATTACCATTTCTAAAAATGTTTTCAGGACAAAAAATGTTTTTTTTAGTTTTTTCTGATTTTGATTTGTGTTTTATATGTTTTTTTACATATTCTATTTAAATAATTGTATTTATATCAATTGTATTTTTATACAAAAAGTTGTGAAATTTTATTGCTTCAATTGATTTTCTTAAGTCTTTTTTTAAAACTTTTATAACTTGGTTATTTTTTATCTGTAAATGAGGGAAACCCATATTTTATGTAGTATTATTTTTATTATACGTATGATCTGATAATCCAATCGTGTCAGCGAATTCCAGAACATTTAATACTCGGGTTCGAAGGGCACGTTTCGTTCATTGGCATTGGAAGCCACCTGTTGTGGTTTATTTATTGATTGGTCCAAGGAAGCATAGAAGTCGATTTATTTCTCCTTCTCTGCTGTTTTTTCAAATGGATATCCCCGACAAGTTATGGCCTTTAAAATGGAGTTTTATGACATTCATGATCATTCAATTTTCGCTGCAATAAAATTCTTATGGCACGAAATTTGGTCATTTGTATTAACAAATGTGATGTGTATTTTTGCAATAATTTTTAACCGATGCTGATTAGTAATCCACAATTTAACAATGAAATTGGTATAATAATTTCGTATTTTGAACAATTGAATCAGTCTTCAAGTTGACTGGTTGTACACTACCTCAAAATTTCATGAAATATCCGTGTATTTGATTAAAATTCTCGCAATATCGAATGGGAAAAGATATTCCAAAACAAAAATATGAAATTTTACTCAATTTCCTCTTCTTCCTCACTTGTCTATTTTATAGGAATATCTTTTATAACTGAATTTTCCAAAGGAATGTGGCCTGCAACTGATACAAATGATGTTTACATTATTTCTTATGAGAACGTTTTGTATCTTCTGGGGTCGGAGACCTTCTTCTGAGACCGTCTCGAAAGGGCCTTAATAAACTCATCAACAGTGGAATTCATCAATTTTTAACGTCAAAAGAAACCATGATAGCACCGTCCGGAATTTTGGTAGAGACCAGAAGTTTCGAAACTTTAATCGAGTTCTTAATCCCATATGTTGGTGAAAATTTCGTTAAATAGCGAATGACGTTTTTCAATCTAAAAGCAAATTTGTGACACGGGGAAGAGAGAGAGCTGAAACTACGGGACGAATCGGAATATTATCTTTATGAAGCTTAGGTAAGCCATGTAATTTCGGTGATTAGGGATTCATTGAAGTCAGGTTACTTAATTCTCTAGGAGTGAAGAGTATTTTAGTACTCTTTAACCTAATTTTCACCTCATTTTGAAATTTGTTGGTGGGATCTTTAGCTATCTTCACAATATTATTGGTTTTCATAAAGTCATAACATTGCATTGTATACAACAATGCTAGTCATTTATGTAGATTTTTGCGCATGAAAATTAAAATGAGGGGTAATGCCTGTCTCCTACCTTTCGCGAAATTATTCAAATACAAACCGATGCGGAGACCATGAAAGTATACTAGGATGCCATGATATAAACCCATATTTTATCCTTCATAATAGTCGATGTTAATTATCCCAGTTGAATACTTTACATAACAAAAATGCGGACCCTTATTTTTAGGGGGGAAAATAGTATAAATGGATATCGATGTACACGGGATAACTTATACCATGGTATTTTGTGATACTTTCTGAAGAGGAATCTGAAGTTGCGATCCTTTGTGACACCGATAAATAAACTGACCGCTGCAAGGTCCTCCTCGAATTTGACAGGAAATTCGTACGTCGCTGGCTTAATTAATTATGTGTTACGTATCGCACTTATCTCAATGTTTTAATGTTCGAATTTCGGTTTTATGCTGAAGGAAAGTATTAAGTTTGATATTATTGAGTCAATGCAAAAATGTATCATTTCAAATATCCGTATATAATCGGCCCTCTAATGAGTTTCTAAATATCCGATTGTGAGTGAAATTAATTTACGGAAATTGATTTAATTTACATCTTACTAAGAGTTACTGTCATTGTACCTAAGTATATAAAGACTAGTAAATTCCTCTGTCAAAAACGACGGATCTAAATTTGACTTATAATCAATGTATAAATATTTACTCATACATCAGTAACTTCTGATAGTAATAAAAATAAAAGCTCTTCAATAACAGTGCAACTTGTATATATAGTGAATGAAAGACGTTCCAAAATGTTTCTTCTTAACACTTCTACTATTGTATCCCGGGTAAGTCATATATTTTGCTTCTTCATAAAACATCGATTCGGATAGCATTTGTTCATTCGGTTGCTAAAACAGTATCTCGTTCTTGAAACTGTTGCCTTAGAAATCATTCCATGGAAAAAATTTCGATGTTTTTGTGTACGAAAGCATTTATTATTTGAAATTTAATTTACAAAGTCTAATTTAAAAGCAATTGTAACGTAACCTTCTATAGTACGAGGTTATACTTTCGTATAGAAGGTTACGTTATACGCTAAAAGATATTATTATCTAAGATCATTCACACTCTGTAGTGAATATTGCTATGGAATACCGAGTTGGACAGCAAGGCAATCCTATGATTGGTAATCGATGATGATGAAATATTTAATCTTTCTCAACATCAGGAGAGGTTTTCTTTTCTCTTATTATACACGGTATTATTACATTCAGCACTGAATTTTAGGTCGTTAAACATTTCGAGCTCTATAATAAAAGTCGCGAAAAATTTCCAAATATCTGGGCGAAAATTCCATATGACAGATAGCGATAAATCGATATATTGGACACCTACCGCCAGATAGAGCTGCCAGATTGATTTCCTGTCATGCTCACAAGATTGCCCTTTAGTGGGCTCTTTCATGATTGGTCTTCTCATCGATCACCAAGGAAACGTTCCCCAATTAACTTCGATCAAGTAAAGAGGCCTTTTGATTATCCTGAGATAATTAATCTTCCAAATAAGAAGAATCTAATGTCCGCTTTTGTGAGGTCCCGGAAGATACCTTTAACTGGAGTGACTCCGAAAGGGAAATCGTCTTATGAATCACAATCGGTAATTTCTGTTTATGATCAAGACTAGAATTTCTCCTTTTGTATTTAACAAGGAGACTGCGATGATTTAGGAATACATGTTTATTACTTATGTTTCAGGTACACTATGTACTCTTCGATATTGAAGGGACTGGATTTTTTACATACCCCTTTCGCACTGCAAGAGTCGGTTCCCTACACACAGTGCATAGAGTGGGTATTGTATCATCGGAATTGTTGCTACCCCTTACCTTTACGTAATTGGAACAACTGTCGCTGGTAAGTGCACGATTGATAACAAAATGTTACAACTTTAGTGGTTCATCATTTCTCTCCTATGCAGTGCATGAACGAGATGTTCGTCATAAGCGGTGTAATTTTACACTACTTTATGTATGTAGCTAATTGGGACAAGCTTGTTATAAGTGAGACGACTCGACAAAATAAGCCAATGTTTTATTGTGCCATTGTAACTTAAGGTATTTTCACAAATATGTGAATATTTCACGTAAGGAAAATATCAGTCCGGAGGTACTGTATATTTTCGCAAGTTGAGAAATTTTCAATCCTTTTGGCTAAACAATTGTGATTAAATTTTCCATATATCGTGTTATTACCATATATATATATATATGGTAATACGATACTGCAATCAAGTGATAGCTTGCAGTATGCAAGCAACTTTTACTCGTATATATATATAGGTATATCCGGAGAGTTAGCTATATATAATAGATATATATATATATATATATATATATATATATATATATATATATATATATATATATATATATATATATATATACTGCACGCTATCTCATACTGCAAGCTATCACTTGATTGCAGTATCGTACCAAGTAGTGCCTCAAATCACTTTGAAAACTTCGCGCAAAAGACCGCCAGGCGATGATTTAAGGACCCGATCTTGCTACACAATTGCATATTAATGTAAGATAAGTGCCAATCTGACCTGTTCCAAAGTTTCAATTAAATATCTTATAGAGAAGGTCCTATAATAAGAATACGCTATCCCCCTTTGAAATACACGATAGAATAGAAATGACGCTCTGGCATCGAACCAAGAACCGTCGGAGTAAGGGCGGACAGCGTATCTGAAACATATGAATTGCCTCTATGTACATTCCATTATATATCATTCCCGGTAATCGGATATGCATTCAAAATAATTGTAAAAATTGACCGCCATGCATTTTATACTGGAGAATTTTGCACCCACTTGGAATCGATCTCACGATCATTTGGTAGCATTTCTTCCTTTCGTACTATGGAAGACCATCTCATCACCCCCCTCCGTGAATTTCACTGTTCTATCGCTCGGAGAAAGGACTCAAAACAATTTTCGAAAATTCGCGCAAAAGACCGCTTAGCGTCGAACTCAGGACCCTTCTGTGAGAGAAAATAGCGAATTAATATTAGATAAGTGCCATTATGACTTGTTCCAAAGTTTCGATCCAATATCTTATCGGGAAGGTCCTAAAATGAGATTCCGTTATTCCCGCTTGAAATACATGGTAGAATCGGAATGATGCGCAAGCATCGAACCTAGGACCACTAGAGAAATGGTGAACGTCATGAAAGAATGTTTTTAAACGCCTCTGTCACCATTCCGGGTTTTATCTTTCAAAATTTACGGCAAGGCATTTTAAAAAATCTTCCAAGATTTCAGCAATGCATTTCTTACAGAAGCATTTCGAACCCACCTGGCTTCGAACAAACGGCAATTTGGTAACATTTCTTCCTTCGGTACGATGGAAGACCAACATATCTGCAAATACCGAGATTTTGATTGCTCTGACGCATCGAGAAAAGCCTCTAAACAGATCGCAAAAATTCGCGCAAAAGACCGCCTAGCGTCGAACCCAGGACCCTTCCGTGAGAGAAGATAGCAAAATAATATTAGATATGTGCCATCCTTACTTGTTCCAAAGTTTCGATTTAATATCTTATCAGGAAGGTCCCAAAATAAGATTCCGTTTTCCCCGTTTGAAATGCATGGTGAAATCGGAATTTCGCTCTTGCATCGAACCAAGGACCACTAGAGAAACGGTAAACCTGATGATAGAATTTTTTAGAAAATGGTCAGAATTCGTATCCCCTATAAATATATATATATCACTCACGGTCTTTTTGTAACATTTCTTCCATTCGTAATATAGAAGACTACTTCAACTTTAACCTCCGAGATTTTGGTTACATTATCTTACCGATAAGTGCCACAAAATAAATTTCAAATATCCACGCAATGCATTCTTATGGGAAAATTGCGATTTTTGGGACATTCTAGTATCGAACCCATGACACCTTGCGTCGATGTCTGCATTATTCTGGCATCTAGAGTGTAGGGCCAGTACGTCGAAAAAATCTGAAGTCGACGGCGCTTGTGGAACATGGTCAGAATTCGTATCCCCTATATCTATATATCTATATAGGTATATCCGGAGAGTTAGCTATATATAATAGATACGAGTAAAAGTTGCTTGCATACTGCAAGCTAATCGGTAAAAATTTACTATAAGTTCCCCTAACGGGTATCATTTTCGAAGCTATAGGTATATATAATAGACGAGTAAAAGTTCCTTGCATACTGCAAGCTAGTTGGTACAAATTTAACAATAAGTCCCCCTTACGGGTATCATTTTCGAAGCTTATCCAGCAAAATTCTTAAAAATTGCCGCAATCCATTTCTTACGTGGGAAATATTCATCCATCCATTTCATCCATTCATTTGGTACGATGGAAGACCATCTCATCTGCAAACACCGTAATTTTGATTGCTCTATCGCATCGAGAACGGCCTCATATCAGATTGCAAAAATTCGCGCAAAAGACCGCCTAGCGTCGAACTCAGGACCCTTCCATGAGAGAAAATAGCAAATTAATATTAGGTAGATGCCATTAAGACTTATTCCAAAGTTTCGATTCAATATCTTATCGGGAAGGTCCTAAAATGAGATTCCGTTATTCCCGCTTGAAATACATGGTAGAATCGGAATGACTCTCTTGCATCGAACCAAGGACCACTAGACGAACTGTGAAATTCATGAAAGAATGTTTTCAAACGCCTCCGTCACCATTCCGGGTTTTATCTTTCAAGATTTGTCGCACAAGCGCCGTCGACTTCAGATTTTTTCGACGTACTGGCCCTACACTCTAGATGCCAGAATAATGCAGACTTCGACGTTAGCTATCATGGGTTCGATGCCAGAAATTCCCAAAAATCGCAATTTTCCCATAAGAATGCATTGCGCGGATTTTTGAAAATTATTTTGAGGCACTTATCGTTAAGATAGAGTAACCAAAATTTCGGAGGTTGAAGTTGAGGTAGACTTCTATGCTTCTCATGGAAAAAATGATGCCAAATGACAGTGAGTTCGACGCCAGGTGGATGCAAAATTCTTCCGTAAGAAATGCATTACTGAAAGCTTTGACGATTTTTTTAAATGCCTTCCCGATAAGCTGGAAAGAGAAAACCCGGAATGGTGACAGAGGCGTGGGACCTTCCCGATAAGATATTGAATCGAAGCTTTGGAACAAGTAAGGATGGCACTTATCTAATATTATTTTGCTATCTTCTCTCACGGAAGGCTCCTGAGTTCGACGCTGGGCGGTCTTTTGCGCGTATTTTTGCAATCTGTTTTGAGGCCGTTCTCGATGAGATAGAGCAATCAAAATCACGTTGGTTGCGGATGAGATGGTCTTCCATGGTACTTTAGGAAGAAATGTTACCAATGGCCGTATGTTCGACACCAGGTGGGTCCGAAATGATTCCGTAAGAAATGCATTGGTGAATTAATGCTAGTTTTGAATTAATTTAGTATATTTTCTTAGAATATCCGTAAATGTTAAGAGGAAGAGAGGCCATTATCGCTAAAAGAGTTCAGTTATAAAAATTAGGTCCTTCCCTGGATTTGACATGGTTCGTGGCTTTTGTCAATTCAACAAATGATATTGTCTTTTAAATTGAGAAAAGGACATCGTCTCTTTCGGTCTGCTTTTATAGTGTTGCTCAGATCTTCATACTTCACGTTTAACCCATTTTGGAGTCCTTTCTTCCCCGCATTCAAACACATCAGCGCTTATGGGAAAACAAATTCACTTACTGAAAGAGAATATTGTACTACTTTCACATGGAGTCATTAGGGAAGCACAATTGATTTAGCACTGGAATTCGTATGAGGAAGTGAAGGGAAAGCAGCATTGTGCGTTAAATATAAAATGCGGAAATTTTTGTGAAATAATAAATAGTACACAAAACGTTTCGTTGACAACCAACTCCATTGTCGAATCTAATTTCATGAATGTTTGCATAAAAAACATCGGAAACTCATTTACAAGTCATTGATGATGAAGAGAGGGAAAATTATGAGATTTTAGAATTTGTAGCGATGGTCCCTCGATCAAACATTTGAGTGTTTATTATTCATACTGATATTGATTACGAATAATTACATATTTCCTCGTCATGATCAAGGAAGTAAGAAATATTAATATTTATAGACTATAAGGGGCAGAAAATGGAAAAAAAGGTTTTGGGCATTTTTTAGGGACAGAGATTATTTCGTTATTATGCATATCACTTTGGTACGGATCACTTTGATCTGAATTATTTTTGAGGTCCTTTCTTATGTGCCTTCCCTTAGTTTGAACACTTCGTTCGAAGTGATTTCAAGTTGATGACATGAATGTGCATAGGTCCATCAAAATTGTGCATTTATTATGAGAGCATTTTCGAGTAGTCGAACCAAGGATACTTTCGGTGGAAAAATATGTGTTGGATCACTATTTGTCCCCTATCCCTCCGGGAGGTGCAGGAAGTTAATCTTAAAAATTTTCTTCATTGATTTGTTTACGACATTTATTTTCATCAAATGGATGAATATATACACGAAGATGATTATTGAGGAAGATCACCTTCTAATAGCGATCTCGATTATGGATGTTATATGCTAGTATGTTATAATTGGTCCATTAAATCGATAACGTTTCCTTTGAGTCAGCATTGTGGAATTCAAGTAGAGAAAGGAGTTGGCGTTTCCTTGCAGTCGATAGCGTTTTATGGAACTCCCCTACAACAGCTCTGCCGAATTAATTCTCATCACAAGTCCATCCAATTCAATGCGCTATTGTCTCTGACTTTACAAACACTTATTCCTGTCACTTAATCCTTATACCCTATTTTTTATTCATCAAAGAAAATATTGAGAATGGGACACAATTTCGCTACGACGTACATACTTTTCGTAACCATGAAGTTTGGAGGAATTAAATTAGATATACCTGGGATATTTTTCTTTCAATTACGTGCATTTTTATCTGATGTTTCATTGGTAATGTTTATCGTCTGAGTGTTGTTATTTCTGCAATGTTTTTCTTATTTTCTGATCATGATAAGGGTTTTCCCTTTTTCTATTTTTTATTCAACTCCCTAAATGGGTTTGTGCAAGTTTTTCGTATTTTTTGTTTGTGTTTCCATGCTGTGGGTATTTTTCCTTAGCTTCGGATTTTTTAATATACAACTAAATCCATCTATTTCTCTATGAAGTTTAAATCTTTCATTAGTTCTTATTGATACGATTTCTTTTATATTAAGAATGGGTTAAATGGAAGAGGAAACTTTTAAGTCTCAATCTCTCCCAAAATAAATATGACATATTATTTATTGGCCTGCTTCTATTGAAATTCGTTGAACATAATCTTGTAGGAGATTGATTACACCGTGGAGTTTCTGTTAAAACGGAATGGTCTTTCGCTGGAGGATAGCAATCCTATGATTAGTTAAGCATTCCAATAAATATGAGAATATATTATGTATTCATAGATCGGAGGACTTTCCATGAGAGAACAGTTTGATAAAGTGTAGTCCTTCAACCCACATTTTGCTCTTTAGGAGGTTCATTTTGGCCTTATAGACACTTCCTGAAACAAATACTCATATTAAAATAATTCTTTTTTCGAATCTTGCTAGTGACACAAATTGAAAAATAAAGAGAAAAAGGTATTTTACTGTTTACTATGAGAATAGATTTGTTTTCTCATATAAAATTTCAATGTCTAACTATTTGAATAATTTAATTCGAACTCATGATATGTTCGAGCCAGCTCAGATTTCTCGTGACGGTTGTATCCTTTTGTCTACGATTTTCTGAAATTCGCATGACTCTAGAATTTCTGGTTTAAACTTGGTTAATGCTTGATTAATGCCCACTTAGCTACATCGCAGTAGGATTTTTATATCGGCAATTCACAGAGTGTAACCCGTTTAAGTCGCAATCTCACTTATTACGTGTGTTTCCCTTTCTTACAGAACGTTTGGTAAAAATACCGCTTAAGACGCTCTGCTTATAATTCGAATGCACTGCAAGCCGATATAGCCAATCCTCAGTCGATATACCGAAACTGATTTACATTATTCTTCCATAATTATTTATCTGATAAAAATTCCTTCATTTCAGTGTGAAAATGACTAAATTTTAGTAAATAAGGAAAGCTTTCTTTGTGCGAAAAGCAGACCATTTTAAAAAAGTAAAAGGCAACCAGTATAATTACTCGTCAGTAGTTCACAGACTCTTTAGATATCAACAGCTTCGTCGAATAAAGCAAACTAAGGAAGAATCCTTTTCGTTTTTAAGGAGTAGAGCATCAATTCAAAACTAAAGAGCCAACCTCTCTTCCCTTCTGTATTGTAATAAACATTTGAAATATCCGGCTATAACACTATCCCGCTTAAAACACGATTTTTCACTAGTTCCCTTGAAAATCGTCTTAACCATATTTTACTGTAAGTACTGGAGAACTTTGATAATCTTTTTATGGGAAAGGGATGCGTGCGAATCGAATTGATTTATTCGACAGAAATTTCCAACTAAATGTACATCTGCGTAACGCGAATCAAAAATCGAAAACAAATGGCGGAATAATGTGTTTGCGTTTGTGATGAGAACTCTGTGAATAATTACTTATATCCAATTACTCCAATATCTCTCTCATTGTCACTTCAATTTTCTCCTTTTCAAGGGTGAGCGTTTCTCCTTTGCCTTTTTTCAGGCTTAATGATGAAATATTGACGCTGAAACCGTAATGGTTAATGAAATTTTTGTGCAAATCTTTCACGATGAATTGTATATTCCAAACGGTATGGACGTAAAATTAATATGGTCAATCTTCAATCAATGGATATATGTATATAATCTCGACGGACATTAAATCATATGAAGACAGTGAAACTTTTCGAAATCATTCCATATGGAGGAAATTAGTGCGTTATAAGCAATGTCGCTTTACTTTAAGATGTATATCACAAATTTTTATTTCCTTTAGATTTCGGTCAATCGACTGAGGATTGGCTAAAGAGGGTGTACATGAAGTGCATTTGGGAAATTGAGAAATTCACCTTATAAACGGATAACCAATCGTCGGTATTTATGTGTTTCGTATGAAAGGGACCAGAATTGATAGAAAACCGCGTATTAAATAGGTAGAGTCTCATGCGTCTTGATCGGGTAATATGATCGACTCTCTCAATCACTAGGATCCAATATTGTTTTGAATTGAAATTTCTCATCTAAAGATATTAGAGATAGAGGACCAATAAGCATGTATTCTTTGAAGGCTAAAATAGCTAATACTGACTGCAAGCAATGCTGCAAGAGGTTCACACCCCCAATGTTTATTTCCGTCTCCATGGCAGCTGCGATTTCCGCATTTTCTGGAATAAGTCAGCCCCAAATGGCCCCATGAAATTCTAAGAAAACAAACGCTCTGATTTCATAACTTACAGATTTCAGATCGTCACTCCAAGAATATCCAATCCAGTGAATTGGAAATAAGACCATCCATTGCAGTTCTCTGAGAATTAACTCTTATTCAAAGCTTTACAAATGTATTCTGCAATTCGACGCCTTTCTGTCGACACCTATGTAGTTTATTAAACACAATTAAAATAATACAGCAATGTGAAAATGTCGTCTTGCGGGATACAACAGCGTCGTCTGATTAAAACAACACAACGTTTCGCCAACACTACCGTTGGCTTCTTCAGGTGAATCCTGTTGTGTTGTTTTAATCAGACGACGCTGTTGTATCCCGCAAGACGACATTTTCCAATGGAAACTCACAGCGAAAGCCTTAGAGCCAATACAGCAATGTGTTCAGCAATTTCAACTTTTTATTTTAAATTTGTCATTTATAGCTTATCAGCTGATGCTGAACATCACCTGACCAATCCCTTACTCCACTTTGTCTGCTTATTCGCCCGTAAAGATCATTAACCCGTTTATAACCTAGATTACCGTGGTTGATTCCGTATAGAAAGGAATCTTTTACTTAAACGATAAGAAACATTTTTGTTGTCTACTTCTATAATTGAAGCAATCATCACATATTAATTTTAGCTTATCATAAATAAATTAATTAAACAAAAAATTTTAAGATAATATACATAATTGTTTATAGCAATTTAAACGAATTGTCATATTTTAGTTTTTATAGTATAATGTATATACATACATTAGTGAATATAATAGATAATGAATTAAAAGTATAAAAATTAGTCAAGGTACAGGTAGACACAATATAGATTTTATATCTTTAATGTATAAATAATACATAAAATTATTGAGTATACATTGGCTCAAGCGCATTCTGTGGAATAGAATTCTAATAATCAATTTCCATTCTTCATGATGGTATCTTTACTGCATTTAATTCTATGATAATAAATTAATTGAAATTGGAGAAATTTTAATAGGCTTAAATAATTCAGTTAGCCTTCAGTATGACAGAGTCTTCATGGGTGAATCAATTAAAGGAGTGATGAATCGAGAGAACAAATGTAAATAGAACGAGAGAGTAATATGTAAGTAGCTGAATTTGCGATGGGATTGTCGCTTATTTCATTAATTCATGGATGTGATGATATGAAAGCTACCAAGGTATGAGTGATCAATCTTAATAATTGTTATTAATACTGAATAATAATTATTAGTCTTACTAGTAAATTCTCAGTCAAAATTGACGGAACTAAATCTAACTTATAAGAAATTTACGCTATTATTGCATACATCTGATCCTTCTGAATAATCATCAATAAGAATCATCATTCTCCAATATCAGTGAGGTTTTATATAATGAAAATCCGAATTCTTCTGAAAATTTCAACCACCATATCCCTTTTAAAGTTCCGTTTTTATCTCTTAGATGCACACTAAACATCCACGTGGATGTTATTTATTGTGTCGCTGAAAAATATTGCGTTTGTTTACGTTGCTGCCTAAGAAATCATTTCAAAAGCAGAATATTCCTTGATTTTGAGAACTAAATTATTCACTATTCGAAATCCTACTCTCAAAGTATAATTTTTAAGCATCTACATTGTAAAGGTACCTCACTCCTCATCTTGCCTAGCAAGCCTCATCTTCCCTCCAGAACTATTGATAGCCTACGGCGGCCTTGAACTGGCTCTGAGGCTGAATTATTTACAGTTATCGGCGTGTAAAGTTCATTTCTTGGACAAAAATGTTACAAGAGTACGACCCGTCAACTACTCGCTAACGTATCATTAAAAAATCATTCTGTCAAGCAGAAACAGCAAATTGTGTCTTATAATTTAATCCTACTTAATTAAATATACATCTTTATTTGGGCGAAATTTGGACTTAATAGTCTTTTTTAAGATCTAACCCTTCCTTAGATATCATTTGAAAGAAAAAGCCGAAGAAAACTAATTTTAAATACCTAAGTTGGTGTTTATGAAAAATCCCCCACTGCAGGAAAACACCCACACAAGGAGAGGGTGAAAAACCTATGAAATTTATAGATATAGAAACTACATAGCGTTTACGCACATTCATAATATATGTGGGCGGTTCTTTTGATTTGATTTGATCAATTTCTCTTAAGAAATTAGGCTCCGTCAAAAGAATAGTCGATAAAAGCGAATAAAAAGTCCGCGAACGATGTTACTTTACACTAGTTAGGCCTCACCTCGAGTATGCATGCAGTGTATGGGACCCTGCAGAAAAGTGTTGTATTCGCGAATTAGAAAAGGTACTACAATGAAAAGCAATACGTTTTGTAAACAATTGCTAAGATAAATCGGTAAGAGTTTCTCAGATGCTTCAGGAGGCAGGATGGGAATCTTTAGAAGAAAGAAGGCTCAATCAGAGATTTAAATTACTAGATAAATTCAGACAGACAGAAGATGTAACCGATATTATGGGCCCTACTTGTTATATAGGCCGTTCTGATACCGCGAGAAAGATCAGGGATATAGAGGCTAGTCGATTCAAGAATTCATGTTTTCCGAGAACAATACGCGAAAATAATCGACTAGTAAAGTAGAGTCATGGTGCTTGCACCCCCTGCCACACGCCGAAATGCGGCTTGCAGGGTACATATGTAGATGTAAATGAACTAAATTTACGGAAAAGGCATCTTATAGCTATAAACAATGCATGTATGTACACTTTACATTGCCAATACATAAAAAATCTTTTACGTAAACATAATTAAAATCAAATAATTTATTATTAATTATTTCGAGCATTGAAGAATAATAATTAATAATTCTCATTAAAGGCTTTGGATGATATCAACTAAGTAATATCTTTAAGTTTTATAGAATTAAGAACTCCCTATTTATTTTAAGGATGTCTTTAAAGTGAAACTTATTTTCTAATTAACTTCTAAGAGAAAGAAACTAAAGAACAGCTAAGAGCAGGACTTCTCTTGATAATGACGCTCATGCGTTGAGACATGTCGTGCTCTTAGTTGTTCTGTAGTATTTTCCATTTTTCTATTTATAATACGAGTGAAAGTCGCTTGCATACTGCAAGCTAATCTTTGCATATTTATCAAAACATCCAATTACGCTCCGAACTGCTTGCAAAAGCATTCCTAAATTCTGCTAAACAATGATTAAAACGGGAAAATATACCCGGTCTGGAATCGAACGAAGGTCCATTGCCGAAAGCGCTGCCGCCGATTAAGTTTCGGTAAAGACCTTTCTTACTATATGCTGAATTTCGAAACGATATAGTATCGTGAAGGTACTAACATTCCGAATTTCCCATTTAATTGTATTGTAGAATGTAATAAGTATCCTGGAGACGAACCAAGGACCATCAGGGAAACGGTAAACTGCTTTTGTAAAACGTACTCTTGACTGCTAGTCACATACAAGGTTACGGACTTCTATCTTCTTTGGAAATGTTTCATTAAGAAATTTCAGTATCCCGCCATACATCATATGGGAGATTTAGGATCGCCTAGAGCCGAACCCAGGACCTTCTCGGAAAATAAGATTTTACTTGACTGTTTGGTAGTGGCAACCCCAACCGTTTCTAAAATTACTCGTCAATTTGATATCAGGAAGTTCCTCAGCCGTAGTGTACATACATTTGATTAAATGGCTGTTTTAATGCGTTTTGATTGAGGAACAATTATATTAAGCCGTTAAAACCGAATATGACGAGATATCATACTTTTAAAATTTTTGGAAAAACCATAGTGGAAAGTGGCAGTTCCTCGCTGGTTCAGCTGTAGTGAGCTACTCAGGACTCATCGGTTCCGGTTCAACCATAAAAAAATTAACTTGGCTAAAAAAACGCAATTTTCACTAAAATTTCGAATTTTTTAACTATTTGGTCAGGCCCAAGAGGACCTTTGTCAGAGCCGTGCTTTTACACTCTTATTATTGAACCTAAAAGGCAACTTTTCCAACCTATTAAGTTTCCGCTACTAAAAATATTTGTTTTTCTATACCCCCACTACGAAGAGAGAGAACCGCGTTTTAAGCGGGAGTTTTTTTAGCGGATTTTACCCTTTCACTATTTCCATCGCTATTTGGAAGTTGTTTATTTTTGAAGTGGAAGTATCACTTAATTTCCTGCATCTAGATTCGGAGGCGAAATATAATTAATTTATTACTTCATTTGCGGATATTTTCTTAAATAATGTGATGACAACAGAACTTCAGAACAAGGCAGACGGTTATTGATTGCATTTCTTGGTCATCATGTTTGATGAAGTACAAGAGTAAGTTGGGGGAGGCACTATTAACTGCAGTGGGTTAGAAATGGAATTAAATACAAATATATTTTTTTATATATCTTAACGCAGTTCTACTTTCGTAAACTTATTCGTCCAATATCTATCTTGAATACGTTTTCTGCTTCTAGGATACAATATGGCGTAGTGTGTTGAAGTGGTTGGAGACTCCTTCAATCACAATTAAGTTATTAGAGTAACATTGCATAACTAAAGTCATCCTTTCTTCTATATAAAAATCACAAATTTCACTGCTTACCACTGTGTTTGTAAGATTTGAAAGTTTTTTTTTAACCGTGTTGATCATATAAATAAGCCTTTCCTTGTTTGTGTATAATTTAAGAAGAAGTTTTTGTTTCCTAAGTCTAAGCGGTGATTTGTAAACAGTTTTATACACGCATTGCACCATTCTCATCATTACCCCAAGATATTACTTCGTAATGAAAAAATATTGATTTGCCGGTGGAAGGAATGGCTTTTCTCTAGCAGATTTGAAGTAAATTTATTGCTTTTCTACCTTTTATTTATATTCTGTTTGTGTTCATTTTATAATATTCGTATTTTACATTCTTATTTTTTTGTAAATTTTCCAATTTACCTCTATGGTTTTTCTTTAAAACAGATCCGTGCTTATATTAAAGTAATGGCATAATGTTTACATAAATGGCACCTAATTTTGTTCAATTTAATATGCCCATTTTCATTTTTACACTGCTTCTTGAGATGAAATAAATTATATTAATGATAAATTATAAAATAGCGGATGTAATCAAGGCTAAATAAACATAAAAATATAGTTTGTTTCGCTTAAGAATTCAATTGGAGCCGAATTCATTTATTTTTCTCCGTGTATTAAAACCCTTAACCTACCATTCTTCATTAACAGTAGAAAATTGTTATGTTCTGACTTTTATTACTTTAATGTAACCATATTTATAAGAACTGTATGAATTATATATACGAGTTAAAAAATTTTAAATCGAGGATATTGTTATATTATGTTATTGAGTGCCAAAGTGCAGTTCTGCTTTAAGTAAGAAATGAAAAACCATAAGTGCCCTCTTTTCTGTGGGTTTTCCTTAGGATATCATAACACTTGAATATTATCGGTGCCACGCAATCGATCGAGTTAAAGAGATGTGTTCATTCGATGAATGACTGCTTCCTTATTCGAGTCGGATTTAGCGGTCTAATGTTTTTAGGGGTGATTGCATCGGAATTTTCATCAACAATTTAAAACGCTATGTATGCTATTGTGAATAATCCTGTCAAGAATTACTTAAATATAAACGATCATTAACTCTGATTAATTCATAATTTGATCAAATTGTGAACTTATATACAGTAAAACCCCGTTTTCCAGGGAAAATCGCGGTATAATCGTGATGGTTTTTTAACCGGGATATTGCAAATTTGTATTTCTTTTACATTGGAAAACGGGAGGGCTTTTATTGCTTAAATGAGTGCCTTAAAAATGAAAGGAAATGTTCTTTAGTTAACTTGCCACAACTTAAGATATATGGAGAGTAGAGAGATCAATGTTTGAAGGTTATTCGTTAGCCTTCCTTCGTGTTTTTGCTCTATAATGAAGTAATTTTTAGACGGCAAAATAACTAATGTTTTAACGGCTGTTTCAGATCTCTTCAAGAACACGCTCGCCACAAACGCTTTATCTTTCGTTTATTCTATTATAATATTTATTTATTTACATTATTTATTATTGGATTTTATAAATGATAACTCAGTGAAATTTTATTGCATATCGTGCAATATGTGCGACTTAAAAATATTTCCGTATACATCTAATTTTTGCAAAAACCCGCTTCCTCATCCTACACACATAAATATCTTGATATTTACTCTCTTGTTTGATTAGGTGAATGACTGTCGATAGGCATTCCGATTAACAAGCACTCTTGCTTAGGCGTGTGGTCGAGAGTTGCTTAGTAGCCGTTTAAAAGATAACTTTATCAAATTTTAACGGAATATAATATAACAAAAGAGAAAATACTAGGAGTAGAAAATAGTCCTTTTTCGTTAAACATTCGTTCTTCTTTCGTAATCTTCCCCCTTCTGATTTTCTCTCCCCTTGACATTGCAATATGTAGACAGCTGTGTGCTGGCGGATTAAGAAACACTTGTGTGTAAGTTGGTGAATTGTTTCTCAAAATGGCAAATCGCATGATATTGGCTCTTCTTCAAATGGACTTATCTTCTTACTGTTAATTTCAAACAAATCTCTTTGTACTCCAACGAGATCAACACGATCGCCTTTTTTGGATAGTCTTTAATCACACAAATCGTAAGAACTCTGATACATTTTATTAATTTATTCAAATTTCGGTATAAAAACATAACTACGTGATCAAAATAAGAATCTTTGTTCAATTTTCCTTCTTTTGGTACTTGTTTCCATTTAGTGGGACCATTACTTCTAATTTAATACTGCAAAAGAAATGAAGAGTGCAAACGATGAAAAAGAACTTTAAGTGCTTAACTTTTGGGAAGGTTTTGACTTACTCGAAGTCTTTGTAGAATTTCGTTCTATTTAACTGGACTCTTGTTCATCCGATGAATCTTTTCAGCTCAATTTTTCGGTGGAAATAGAACCTGCAAACGATTCAAATGAACTTTATTTGCATTATTTTGGAAATCTTTGCCTCGTCTAGGGTCGAACAGGTGATCACATCGATAGAAGCGGGGGGTTGTCATTTAATAACGTGCAAGTTTCGCAACTGCTGGTTACTTGCAAAATTAAATTTATCTTCTTTTATACACTTTAAAATTCAGTTTCTCTTCTTTTATATTCTTTTATCAATCAATACTTTTGAATTAAATTACATGGGGAAACCAAAATTCACAGCGAGAATTCAGTTATTTTTTGATTTATTGATGTAAATATTTTAGTCGTATATCTGAGCGCCCAAAATAAAAAATGAATTTATCCGGAATTCTTCAACAACTTGTTTCATAGCACCTAAAACATATGTCAGATACCGACAATCCGACCTGTGAAGAAATCATTTATTTAGATTTGTTTATAATCAGATTCGATCTGATTATTCTAAGTATGCACTAATATATCCCCTAATAATGTATGGCAGTGGGTGTGAAAGATCGACCCATTCCTTATTTTGTATTCTTTCGTGGAAACAATTAGTTTTTCAATAGTTTTCACTGCAAAAGCAGGTCATTTCAGGGGACCGCATTATAAGCGGAATAATGTCACAAACGAGTTGTGCAATTCTGGTTGCCTATGCATCTTATTATATACTTAGTATAGTAGTCAACAAGACTCTTAAAGAACCCTTTTAGAGAGGAGAGGACGGCGACCGAATGAGTCGATGCCATGCATCTGAAAAATCGGCGTCTTAAACGGGATAGGAGGACGTATCAAGAGTTGTAAATTGCACTTCACTCTGTTTATGGAATTTCGCAGGAGATCGCGTGCCTGACAATATGTCTTCCGCATTTTCTCTCCATTTATTCGACTAACTCGGCTTCGGATGTATTTTCTTCGAAACATAATCTTGCAAGGATTAAATTTATAAAATCAAATAAATCAGCGGAAAACTTTACCGCGTGGAAATCCATGACGAAAGATATAGGGAAACATTACTCACTACAAATTTTCCCTAGAGTATATAGTAAAACCCGTTTAAAACACTAAATACGTTAATACGCGATCTTCTCTCGGTCGAAGTCCTTTCCATATGAATCACTTGGACAAATACCGCTTAAGACGCTCTGACGCAGGATGGGAATCTTTAGAAGAAAGAATCAGAGATTTAAATTACTAGATAAATTCAGACAGAGCACGTTCAAAGAAGATGTAGCCGATATTCCGCGCCGTCCTTGCTATATAGGCCGTTCTGATACAGCGAGAAAGATCCGAGAAATAGATGCTAAAACCAGTCGATTCAAGAATTCATTTTTTCCGAGAACAATACGCGAAAATAATCGACTAGGAAAATAGAGTCATGGTGCTTGCACCCCCTGCCACACGCCGAAACGCGGCTTGCAGGGTACATATGTAGATGTAGATATTCGCTCATACGTTAATTTATCTCCGTTCACCGATACCCTCTCAGATCGAAAACTTTATTCTTCCCTAATTGTCTATCGGGTTAAAATCCCGAAAAACGATTCACTCTACTAAATGCAGAGAGAAAAATAACCGAAGTTAAGAAGTACTCTATTGCTACGAACATCAGACTATTTATGGAAATATGACGGGAAAACAACAAGTATAACATATCAATAGTTTGCGGACTCTCTTATTGTATGCAACAAATTAGAAAAGATTACTTTTTGAGTTTATGGTGTCTTATTTAAATATTAAAAACCAAAAACCTCTTCCCTTTTGGTTGCCAACATAAAAGAAATAAAAGCACGCTATTCTAATGTTGACTCGGTTTTTACTTTGTCCCCTTAAAAGTATCGTAGCCGGGTTTTCCTTTTTTTAAGCTATCGGTTTCGGTATAAATCGGGCATCATCAGGTCTTTAGTTGATATCCGATGACTGCAGATGGCAGACGTATAACTTGTACCTGATAATGACCATCTGTGCCGAAACCGGTCTTTTAAAATATCCCACGGAGCAAAGTGTGCTTTTTTACACCACATTCCAGTACTCCAGTAATCAAAATGGCGTGACATCAAAGTTGGCAACACATAGAATTGTGAGTTCTCGATTTTAATTGAGCTTTTATAGGATTAAGGAAGTTGGGGAATCAAATCCTCGACACGAAGGACAGAAAAAGTATTCCTTTAAACATTTTATCTCTCGGATTCGGAGTTCACGCAAGGCTACTTTCAAATCCGTGTTCAGGAACATATGTCAAATTTAGAGAAAGAAATACAGTTTCAGATGCTCCTGCTTAAGACCTTAAGACGTGGATTTTCCGGTCCCCAGACAGACAGCCGATGAATAAAATCTTCATCTCATAGTTGAGGCCGATACAAACTATGAGATAGAACTGTGAAATCTACTCTATCACCTTTTCTCAGGGAAATTAGATATTACAAATTGCCTGGCGGTGTTTCCTTTCGTAGCAATCTTAAGAAGTAAACATATGGAAAAAGCCATAAGAGGATTGGGCTGCTGAGCGTAGTTTCGGAGAGATCGTGATGCCATCTTACAGTAGCCGTTAAAAAAATCATTATTCTTTTCTAACTGTTTATTTGGTGGAAACTGCTTCATTATAGAGCGAGAAATGGTCAAAATTAAGTGACTGCGACTCTCTGTTTCTTTAAAAAGAAGACTCAACTTGTGAATGCACATAACCCACTTAAAACGCGGTTGGTCTCCCGAATAGTGACGTCACCGGTTTTTACAGTATTATAAATTTTGCATTCAATCCGTTGGTATTTTTCCTTCTGTAGCCGTTATGTTCTGTGACATTTTACAACAATTAAAATATTTACAATTAAAATCAGAAATCCTCGTCTACTCATATAAGTACCCCGCCTACAGCAAATATAGTGTTTTAAATTGCTAAAAAGATTGCACGTGATGTCCCTCTATCACAGGTTAACATATGATTATTTTTTTAAGGTGACATGTGGTGGAAAAGTATGAATAACAATATATTTCAAAGCATAAATAGCAATGATACATTTGTGCTTTGACATTTTGTAATCGAAATTTGTTTATGTTCACCTGATGATGATGTGAATAAACCGAAACCGGTTGTGTACAAATTAGTACATGAGACTTGTGTACAAATGTATCATTTTTATTTCTACTGTGATGCTTAGCATCATTTTGTTACTGTTTGTTTGTGCGGTTTCTAAAGATTTATTTACCGTTTGGAGTTGTTTCATTAGTTTTTGTATTTATTCACTTTTTTGTTTATAGTTAGATGTGCGTGAATATTCGATACGAATCGATTTATTTTTAAAGATTTTCGACTGAATCGAAATCTACGAAACTTCAAATGAAATGCAAATTTAAGTAGCCGAAAATTCTTTTCGCTTCCCTTTTGTTTCCCTTTTCAATTTTCCAAATCATAAAGAAAACAACGAAAAAGCAGTTGTATCACAATCGTGCGACCATGGTTTCGACCCTTTTCATATACCACAACAATTTTATGATCCGGCCAAGAACATTATATAAAATTATTGTAATAAAGGTATGAATACTTTTAGGCTAATTTTCTTTATAATTAAGTCCTACCACAAAGTCGAGGCCGATTTAATCGATTCCACAATATTCTTCTAGAAATTTGTACCGATGTTTTCACTTATTTTTACTGATTTATTTTTTTATAAAGAGGCTTCAAACCAGAACTAAGTTACTAATCAAAATATATAATTCTGTAAATATATAACTGTGAGTGTTTAGTATAAAATCTATGGTTGCGAAATTTAGTGTAATCTAGGAACATCCTAAAATATAAAAGGGCAATACAGATGAAGACGAAGAAAACGCGAATTGAGAAATTTACGAGAATCGAACGAATATTTAGCCGATTAGATTAGAAATTTGAATGATTTACTCTAATGGATTCGAAGTTAAGAAGCTCAATTCGCAAATCAACATTTACTTAATATCACGATTTGGATTTGCCAATTGAAATGAGAAAATGTCATCTATTTCATAGGCTAAAATCCTCTGTGACATTTAATATCATCTATACTTATAATTCTATATCTTCTTCATTTTTTCCGTAGTGAGGCATCTGAGTTGATCATGATATCTATATTTATGAATCTAATGAAAGAATTTTTACCCTCTTAATTCCTAATATGGTCTCAGACTGATCTTTGCGTACAGCTTATTTCCGTCCATGCTCTCATCTGTGTATTGAAAATTCGTAACATTTTGCGATGTCCTAATTGACTTCTCTGCGAGTGAACACTAATCTGAATTCAGAGGTGGGAATTTATAGCCGTATCTCCACTATCCGTATCCTACAATAAGCGAAAATAATCGACTAGGAAAATAGAGTCATGGTGCTTGCACCCCCTGCCACACGCCGAAACGCGGCTTGCAGGGTACATATGTAGATGTAGATATTCGCTCATACGTTAATTTATCTCCGTTCACCGATACCCTCTCAGATCGAAAACTTTATTCTTCCCTAATTGTCTATCGGGTTAAAATCCCGAAAAACGATTCACTCTACTAAATGCAGAGAGAAAAATAACCGAAGTTAAGAAGTACTCTATTGCTACGAACATCAGACTATTTATGGAAATATGACGGGAAAACAACAAGTATAACATATCAATAGTTTGCGGACTCTCTTATTGTATGCAACAAATTAGAAAAGATTACTTTTTGAGTTTATGGTGTCTTATTTAAATATTAAAAACCAAAAACCTCTTCCCTTTTGGTTGCCAACATAAAAGAAATAAAAGCACGCTATTCTAATGTTGACTCGGTTTTTACTTTGTCCCCTTAAAAGTATCGTAGCCGGGTTTTCCTTTTTTTAAGCTATCGGTTTCGGTATAAATCGGGCATCATCAGGTCTTTAGTTGATATCCGATGACTGCAGATGGCAGACGTATAACTTGTACCTGATAATGACCATCTGTGCCGAAACCGGTCTTTTAAAATATCCCACGGAGCAAAGTGTGCTTTTTTACACCACATTCCAGTACTCCAGTAATCAAAATGGCGTGACATCAAAGTTGGCAACACATAGAATTGTGAGTTCTCGATTTTAATTGAGCTTTTATAGGATTAAGGAAGTTGGGGAATCAAATCCTCGACACGAAGGACAGAAAAAGTATTCCTTTAAACATTTTATCTCTCGGATTCGGAGTTCACGCAAGGCTACTTTCAAATCCGTGTTCAGGAACATATGTCAAATTTAGAGAAAGAAATACAGTTTCAGATGCTCCTGCTTAAGACCTTAAGACGTGGATTTTCCGGTCCCCAGACAGACAGCCGATGAATAAAATCTTCATCTCATAGTTGAGGCCGATACAAACTATGAGATAGAACTGTGAAATCTACTCTATCACCTTTTCTCAGGGAAATTAGATATTACAAATTGCCTGGCGGTGTTTCCTTTCGTAGCAATCTTAAGAAGTAAACATATGGAAAAAGCCATAAGAGGATTGGGCTGCTGAGCGTAGTTTCGGAGAGATCGTGATGCCATCTTACAGTAGCCGTTAAAAAAATCATTATTCTTTTCTAACTGTTTATTTGGTGGAAACTGCTTCATTATAGAGCGAGAAATGGTCAAAATTAAGTGACTGCGACTCTCTGTTTCTTTAAAAAGAAGACTCAACTTGTGAATGCACATAACCCACTTAAAACGCGGTTGGTCTCCCGAATAGTGACGTCACCGGTTTTTACAGTATTATAAATTTTGCATTCAATCCGTTGGTATTTTTCCTTCTGTAGCCGTTATGTTCTGTGACATTTTACAACAATTAAAATATTTACAATTAAAATCAGAAATCCTCGTCTACTCATATAAGTACCCCGCCTACAGCAAATATAGTGTTTTAAATTGCTAAAAAGATTGCACGTGATGTCCCTCTATCACAGGTTAACATATGATTATTTTTTTAAGGTGACATGTGGTGGAAAAGTATGAATAACAATATATTTCAAAGCATAAATAGCAATGATACATTTGTGCTTTGACATTTTGTAATCGAAATTTGTTTATGTTCACCTGATGATGATGTGAATAAACCGAAACCGGTTGTGTACAAATTAGTACATGAGACTTGTGTACAAATGTATCATTTTTATTTCTACTGTGATGCTTAGCATCATTTTGTTACTGTTTGTTTGTGCGGTTTCTAAAGATTTATTTACCGTTTGGAGTTGTTTCATTAGTTTTTGTATTTATTCACTTTTTTGTTTATAGTTAGATGTGCGTGAATATTCGATACGAATCGATTTATTTTTAAAGATTTTCGACTGAATCGAAATCTACGAAACTTCAAATGAAATGCAAATTTAAGTAGCCGAAAATTCTTTTCGCTTCCCTTTTGTTTCCCTTTTCAATTTTCCAAATCATAAAGAAAACAACGAAAAAGCAGTTGTATCACAATCGTGCGACCATGGTTTCGACCCTTTTCATATACCACAACAATTTTATGATCCGGCCAAGAACATTATATAAAATTATTGTAATAAAGGTATGAATACTTTTAGGCTAATTTTCTTTATAATTAAGTCCTACCACAAAGTCGAGGCCGATTTAATCGATTCCACAATATTCTTCTAGAAATTTGTACCGATGTTTTCACTTATTTTTACTGATTTATTTTTTTATAAAGAGGCTTCAAACCAGAACTAAGTTACTAATCAAAATATATAATTCTGTAAATATATAACTGTGAGTGTTTAGTATAAAATCTATGGTTGCGAAATTTAGTGTAATCTAGGAACATCCTAAAATATAAAAGGGCAATACAGATGAAGACGAAGAAAACGCGAATTGAGAAATTTACGAGAATCGAACGAATATTTAGCCGATTAGATTAGAAATTTGAATGATTTACTCTAATGGATTCGAAGTTAAGAAGCTCAATTCGCAAATCAACATTTACTTAATATCACGATTTGGATTTGCCAATTGAAATGAGAAAATGTCATCTATTTCATAGGCTAAAATCCTCTGTGACATTTAATATCATCTATACTTATAATTCTATATCTTCTTCATTTTTTCCGTAGTGAGGCATCTGAGTTGATCATGATATCTATATTTATGAATCTAATGAAAGAATTTTTACCCTCTTAATTCCTAATATGGTCTCAGACTGATCTTTGCGTACAGCTTATTTCCGTCCATGCTCTCATCTGTGTATTGAAAATTCGTAACATTTTGCGATGTCCTAATTGACTTCTCTGCGAGTGAACACTAATCTGAATTCAGAGGTGGGAATTTATAGCCGTATCTCCACTATCCGTATCCTACAATAAGCGAAAATAATCGACTAGGAAAATAGAGTCATGGTGCTTGCACCCCCTGCCACACGCCGAAACGCGGCTTGCAGGGTACATATGTAGATGTAGATATTCGCTCATACGTTAATTTATCTCCGTTCACCGATACCCTCTCAGATCGAAAACTTTATTCTTCCCTAATTGTCTATCGGGTTAAAATCCCGAAAAACGATTCACTCTACTAAATGCAGAGAGAAAAATAACCGAAGTTAAGAAGTACTCTATTGCTACGAACATCAGACTATTTATGGAAATATGACGGGAAAACAACAAGTATAACATATCAATAGTTTGCGGACTCTCTTATTGTATGCAACAAATTAGAAAAGATTACTTTTTGAGTTTATGGTGTCTTATTTAAATATTAAAAACCAAAAACCTCTTCCCTTTTGGTTGCCAACATAAAAGAAATAAAAGCACGCTATTCTAATGTTGACTCGGTTTTTACTTTGTCCCCTTAAAAGTATCGTAGCCGGGTTTTCCTTTTTTTAAGCTATCGGTTTCGGTATAAATCGGGCATCATCAGGTCTTTAGTTGATATCCGATGACTGCAGATGGCAGACGTATAACTTGTACCTGATAATGACCATCTGTGCCGAAACCGGTCTTTTAAAATATCCCACGGAGCAAAGTGTGCTTTTTTACACCACATTCCAGTACTCCAGTAATCAAAATGGCGTGACATCAAAGTTGGCAACACATAGAATTGTGAGTTCTCGATTTTAATTGAGCTTTTATAGGATTAAGGAAGTTGGGGAATCAAATCCTCGACACGAAGGACAGAAAAAGTATTCCTTTAAACATTTTATCTCTCGGATTCGGAGTTCACGCAAGGCTACTTTCAAATCCGTGTTCAGGAACATATGTCAAATTTAGAGAAAGAAATACAGTTTCAGATGCTCCTGCTTAAGACCTTAAGACGTGGATTTTCCGGTCCCCAGACAGACAGCCGATGAATAAAATCTTCATCTCATAGTTGAGGCCGATACAAACTATGAGATAGAACTGTGAAATCTACTCTATCACCTTTTCTCAGGGAAATTAGATATTACAAATTGCCTGGCGGTGTTTCCTTTCGTAGCAATCTTAAGAAGTAAACATATGGAAAAAGCCATAAGAGGATTGGGCTGCTGAGCGTAGTTTCGGAGAGATCGTGATGCCATCTTACAGTAGCCGTTAAAAAAATCATTATTCTTTTCTAACTGTTTATTTGGTGGAAACTGCTTCATTATAGAGCGAGAAATGGTCAAAATTAAGTGACTGCGACTCTCTGTTTCTTTAAAAAGAAGACTCAACTTGTGAATGCACATAACCCACTTAAAACGCGGTTGGTCTCCCGAATAGTGACGTCACCGGTTTTTACAGTATTATAAATTTTGCATTCAATCCGTTGGTATTTTTCCTTCTGTAGCCGTTATGTTCTGTGACATTTTACAACAATTAAAATATTTACAATTAAAATCAGAAATCCTCGTCTACTCATATAAGTACCCCGCCTACAGCAAATATAGTGTTTTAAATTGCTAAAAAGATTGCACGTGATGTCCCTCTATCACAGGTTAACATATGATTATTTTTTTAAGGTGACATGTGGTGGAAAAGTATGAATAACAATATATTTCAAAGCATAAATAGCAATGATACATTTGTGCTTTGACATTTTGTAATCGAAATTTGTTTATGTTCACCTGATGATGATGTGAATAAACCGAAACCGGTTGTGTACAAATTAGTACATGAGACTTGTGTACAAATGTATCATTTTTATTTCTACTGTGATGCTTAGCATCATTTTGTTACTGTTTGTTTGTGCGGTTTCTAAAGATTTATTTACCGTTTGGAGTTGTTTCATTAGTTTTTGTATTTATTCACTTTTTTGTTTATAGTTAGATGTGCGTGAATATTCGATACGAATCGATTTATTTTTAAAGATTTTCGACTGAATCGAAATCTACGAAACTTCAAATGAAATGCAAATTTAAGTAGCCGAAAATTCTTTTCGCTTCCCTTTTGTTTCCCTTTTCAATTTTCCAAATCATAAAGAAAACAACGAAAAAGCAGTTGTATCACAATCGTGCGACCATGGTTTCGACCCTTTTCATATACCACAACAATTTTATGATCCGGCCAAGAACATTATATAAAATTATTGTAATAAAGGTATGAATACTTTTAGGCTAATTTTCTTTATAATTAAGTCCTACCACAAAGTCGAGGCCGATTTAATCGATTCCACAATATTCTTCTAGAAATTTGTACCGATGTTTTCACTTATTTTTACTGATTTATTTTTTTATAAAGAGGCTTCAAACCAGAACTAAGTTACTAATCAAAATATATAATTCTGTAAATATATAACTGTGAGTGTTTAGTATAAAATCTATGGTTGCGAAATTTAGTGTAATCTAGGAACATCCTAAAATATAAAAGGGCAATACAGATGAAGACGAAGAAAACGCGAATTGAGAAATTTACGAGAATCGAACGAATATTTAGCCGATTAGATTAGAAATTTGAATGATTTACTCTAATGGATTCGAAGTTAAGAAGCTCAATTCGCAAATCAACATTTACTTAATATCACGATTTGGATTTGCCAATTGAAATGAGAAAATGTCATCTATTTCATAGGCTAAAATCCTCTGTGACATTTAATATCATCTATACTTATAATTCTATATCTTCTTCATTTTTTCCGTAGTGAGGCATCTGAGTTGATCATGATATCTATATTTATGAATCTAATGAAAGAATTTTTACCCTCTTAATTCCTAATATGGTCTCAGACTGATCTTTGCGTACAGCTTATTTCCGTCCATGCTCTCATCTGTGTATTGAAAATTCGTAACATTTTGCGATGTCCTAATTGACTTCTCTGCGAGTGAACACTAATCTGAATTCAGAGGTGGGAATTTATAGCCGTATCTCCACTTAAACAACGGCGTGGTCAGGATGACCGATGAATTAACGACGGCAGAGAGTTAAAATGACGCATTCCCGAATTCCTTTCTAAAACAGGAGTTGTGAAATAGAATCAGAAACCGTTTAAAATATCACAGAATTGTACATACGTAAAGAACTTCGCTCGTGTTAGCGAAAAGTATTACTAAGAAAGACGCAACTCCTGATTCAAGCGAAATTTTCCAAATATCCATTTTCTTCCGCACATTAAGAATTTTCTCTCATAAATACCTTCCATTAATCTTTTACGCCTAAGTCTTTTTTAATTTCTATCGTAATATTTCTGTCGTAAATGATATCAATATTTCGGCTCTTTTAATACCCCTCCCTTGCCTTCTTATTTTAAATTTATTCGTTTTCTTTAATATTGTATTTTATTTGTTCATCTGTTTCTTTTCGTATCCAATGTAATTTGCCAAGAATGGCTATGGTTTAGTTAAATAATAAATGTACGGATAAATAAATACATTTCGGACATGTATCCTTCGTCTATCCTTAATATTTTTAAAGAAAAGTAATTCGGAACATTAAGTAATGGTTTACGGTTAGAAAAAAGATGATATATTGACAAATACGATAAAAATAATCAGCAGTGTAAGTACAGGTATTGAAAGAGAAAAAAAGAAATTCTAATATTTTGAAAATATTCAAGCGTATGAATAAAATGTAAGTAATAAAAGGGAAGAGATGCGATTTTAAAATACTACAAATTATCGAAAGACACTCGGATAATTTTAAATCACATACACTTTTAAGTACATTGTGCTCATGCAAGAGTTAAACAAGTAATAATCCATACCAAGTGGTCCAGAAAAAAAATAATTGGTTGCTCGACCATCTTGGAAAAAATTGATATTTGGTGTGTAGATACCCTTAGGTTTACTAGTACTAGTAGAGAGCTCAAAAGTATTTTTTTTTAATATTTTTAATGTTTACTGTTTGGAGATGGCGGCCATTTTTGTACTTGGCCGCACGCGGTTTTTCGCGTTTGCAGGTATCTACAAATTCTTCAATTATTCAGCAATGGGTTACCCTAGGACTTTCAAATAATCTGCATTGATCTCAGTACACCCTGGCCTATGAAATAAAACCATAGTTACCAAACTATATGTATTTCTTAAACATTTTTTAATGCCTTAAATTTATTGGTCAAAAATGAACAAAATTAAACTTTTGACGAGAAACTTTTCAAAGAAGGAACAATTTCTCAGCCTAAATATTTTTCGGGCTGTCACACTATATATTATAGTTACTTTTAACAAAGTATAAATGTTGGAAAAAATTACCCTTTAAAAAGAATTCATCTTAAAAAAACACATTTTTGAATTTTTTTCAAATTTCCACTTCCAATATCTTGGTTGGGGGACCAGATAAAAATATGAAAATTGCACAAAGTAAGGGTCTTTATAATATAATACTTCATTATAAATTTCAACTTTGAGATTCAAAAATATTTTTATAAATATTTATTTAATTAATAATTATTTATTTATTAATATTTTTTGTTTTTACACTATATACGAGGGTCATCCGGAAAGTAGTACCCGTTAGTGCCGCATGAAGTGCTGACGACGCGAGTAGCCGCTGGACAAGGTCAGATAGCTTCAGTGGCTTGTCTGCCTTCTCTGAGCCAAGTTGCGTGACGCTAGCATTGCCTGTGTTGTTTCTGTGATTGTTTACAATGTTTAAAAAAATTGAGAACGCCGCCATTTGTGAAGTGAGGGCAGTGATTAAATTCCTCAATGCAAGAAACGTTCGCCCATGTGATATTCATCGCCAATTAAAGGAGGTGTATGGAGACAATGTAATGGACGAGTCGTCTGTTCGGCGGTGGTGTCGCAAGTTCAACATGGGGAGGGGGAACACACACGACGATGAGCGTTCGGGGAGACCGTCTGTCATTACAGACCAACTGGTGAGCTCAGTTGACGAATTCGTGAGGAACGATCGGCGCGTCACAATTGATGACATCTGTGAGCATTTTCCCAATGTTTCTCGAACAATTGTTCATGAAATTGTTAAAGACCATCTGCATTATGCAAAAATTTGTGCAAGATGGGTCCCTCGCATGCTTACAGATGAGCACAAAACCAAGCGTATGGCTGCAGCACTGACGTTTTTGGGACGTTATTCTGATGAAGGAGACTCTTTCTTGACTCGCATAATTACTGGTGACGAAACATGGGTTTGTTATGCATCACCTGAGAGTAAACGACAGTCAATGGAGTGGCATCATGCTCATTCACCAAACAAACCAAAAAAATTCAAGACAGTTCTGTCCACCAGGAAACTCATGGCAACCATTTTCTGGGATCGACGAGGTGTATTGCTTATTGATTTTATGGCCCGTGGAGACACTATTAATGCCAATGCGTATTGTGAAACATTAAAGAAATTACGGCGGGCAATACAAAATCGGCGGCGAGGTCTATTGTCTACTGGTGTCATTCTCGTTCATGACAATGCCAGGCCTCATGCAGCTGGGATAACACAAAGACTTTTGCAGCAATTCAAATGGGAAACTTTCGACCATCCACCGTATAGCCCGGACTTGGCCCCTTCAGATTTTCATCTCTTTACAAAGCTTAAAGACTTTTTGGCGGGGAAAAGATTTGACAGCGATGAAGAACTTAAAGAAGGAGTGACCCTGTATCTCAATGAGCTGGCGGCGGAGGACTATGCAGCAGGAATACAGAAACTTGTCACACGTTATGACAAATGCCTTAATTTGCTTGAAGATTATGTTGAGAAGTAGTTTAAAGTATCCTCTTTCAAATAAAATTTTTTATGTTTGTTAATATTTACTTTTGTGTCTTTATTTCACGAACGGGTACTACTTTCCGGATGACCCTCGTATTATAGTTACTTTTCACAAAGTATCAATGTTGACAAGATTACCGTTTAAAAAATTTTAAAAAGAATTTGTAGATACCTGCAAACGCGAAAAACCGCGTGTGGCCATGTACAAAAATGGCCGCCATCTCCAAACAGTAAAAATTAAAAATATTTAAAAAATACTGATAAGCCCTCTAAAGTTAAGGGTATCTACAAATCAAGTATCAATTTTTTCTGAGTTGGTCGAGCAACCAGTGTTGGACCACTTGGTATGGATTGACCCATAAGCGCTAAAGAACATTCATAAATAATAAAGAAAGTTAAGTTAAAAGTTTGTCAAATAAATGAAAGAAGAAAGGAAATGACACATTGAAAAGAACATTGCGTGCTCATGACAGTTAGAGACCGCTGTACCGAAAAAGAAGATCGAATTTATAATTTGCGATGATTTTCGATGCCATTCATTCTCAGGGAAACGCTTGAGGAGTACGATCTATGCAAGAACTACAAGAAGAACAATTTCAAAGTAGAATAACCGAAATACGGTGTAGTATATTGAGGATTGAGAGTTACAACGCACGTGAGGCGTGACAACTGCTTTCTCGCGAACAGTATCGGGCATATTTATGCATAATTTATCATTTAAACACCAGGGTTGATAGATCGTTTTTGGCAAGAGTGCCATATATTATTAAAGACTTATTTGTGCCAAATCATAGAATGAGATGCTGATAGAATCTATTATATAACTTCAAAAATAATATAAAGAAGTAAATAAATGTATGAATATAAGTAAATAATCATTAATTATCTTGAGTAAAGAGCAGTACCCCTATTTTGAGGGACTTAATTTTTCACATTGAAGAATACATAAGAAGACGAAATAACAATTTCCACTTATTAATGGTACCGACAGTTTCGCCACTTTGGGCATCGTACAGAAAATAATGCCCAGAGTGAAAACCGAATCCGAAACTTTTGAATTTTTGAACTGAAAACCGTTATTAGTTCCGTTCCCGATAATTCACACTTAAATATACTAGAAATTTGACTAAAAATGTGTAACTTTAATTCGCCATTGACTATTATTAAGTTTTATTGAAAAATTTAGTGAAAAGTTACCTTAATGCTATAAGCCAGAAATAACAGAAGAAACATTCAGAAGGATATCACAATGGTCCTCCGAGAGGTGGGGGAACCTGCAGCCTTCAAGCCTGATGTGGTCTTTTAAGTAGTTTAAGTTATATAAAATGTGAATACTTAGTAAGGAGAGCACTCACAAAAATATTACTAGTGTTCATATATTTTTCCCCACATCCCATCTTAGCATAGGAGGATATGAATAAAACGACTCCTTGTATAAGTAAAATGTTCTAGTGGAACTGTTTAACCCGTTTAACTGACACCTAGAATCCCGCGGCTGATTTCACAAGGAATGGATTTTTTCTTTAATATTACACTTAAATATATTCTTGTATTCTACTTCTATGATTAAAGTTGTCATCACGTATTGAGTTCAATTTATAGGAAATAAATAAAGCAAACGAGCAATTTTAAGGCAATATTCATAGCTGTTCAAGCTATTGTCTATAACAAAATTAACGAACTATCATCAATTCACTTAGTTTTTGTCATGAAATATACGTAAAAATAACGTAAAACATAAAAATTAGCTTATTTATATAATAAATATACATAATATAGATTTAATATCTGAAATATATAATAATACTGTAAAATATATAACTAAAATATAATGTATACAATTTATACATTGGCTTAAAAGCATTCCATGGAATGAAATTCTATTCAACTATTGTTATTTCTTAAAAGGTACATTGTGCGATGCTAATTCTTCAGTTGTTTAAACGATTCAAAATTTTATCACATTATTTGATGTATGTATACGAATCGTTCTAAAATTCCCTGTGGTTAGAATACAGCATATATAAAATGTGAATGGCGTCGACGGGTTAAAATGACTCACTGGATTTCAAATCCGACATCTCGACGAGCGGAGCAGTTTCTTCTCGGCCTTTGGCCCACATTTTGCCGAATCCCAAAGACATCGCCGCCGCACCAAGACTAAAACGGAACCGATTATGAAGGGCTTCTTCGCTCACCTAATGGTCTTATGACGAACAGCCTGCCGCTGTCCTCCTGCACCCCTGGTCCGTCCACCAGAATGTGCCACGCCTGCGATCCGATTTGCCAGAGGCCGCTCCTCAGGCCGTACGGCTGCTCATCTTTGTTGGCCCTTGCGGCCGACATCCTCAGTGCAGACGCCCTCTCTACTTCAACTGCTCGAATCGATGGAGGGGAGGAAGATCACGTGATGAGGGGAAAAGCGCTTTCATCGTTCACTTCTGAATAATCCGATAATGTAAGAGGGGGTTATAGTGAGCTGGGATTTTTAATTAATGTAATGAGCTATTATGGGAAGCCGTGGTTCTTGAGAAAGCTGTTTGAATGCGCCCAAAGAACGTTCAAATAATGGTGCAATGACGTTTTCGCGCTGACGTGTGCTACCTCGACTCACGAGCACATACGAATTTTTTGACAGAAGGACTTATTCTAACTCCATTGTAACCTATAAGTACGAAGTTCATTTCGGCATATGAAGCGTGTTGTTTTTATAATTGCGAGTACTGTAATGAATATACACAAGCGCATGCTCATGACCATGCAATAAATCTCTCCCTGATGTACCTTTTATCTGATTTGACAAAATTTGCAACAATTTTCACCATTTGACAAATTTACTAACATCGCCGCAGTCTTTCTCTAATGTGAAATCTATAAAAGATCCATATGAGGTTTTCTTTGGTAAGGATGAAGAAGCTCCAGAGAATCGCACCAGGCCTATCGCGTCTTCATTTTATGCATGATATTTAAACCGATTATTCTATAACATTGGGGAATTAGACATGAAAGAATTTAACCGTATAAAACTAAGAATCTGATGAATTGAATTGATGTTATTTAAGGTTTTATTTGAGAACTACCGGTTTCGGTGTATAACCATCTTCAGGTTCGAACAGACTGAATCCTCAAAACGCCGAGACTTACATTGTAATTTGGTTAATTATAGACAGATACACAATGTAGAAGAGGAAATTAAGGTACAACAATAACAATCAATTAGGAGGGGGGGTATTCCAGGGTATAAAAACAATAACACGCTTATAAAATTACTAGCCAAATCAAGAGATAAATTCAAAGCTTTAGATAGATCAGGAATATACAAACTACGATAAATTGTAACGATTGTGATGGAATTTATATTAGAATGACAACCCGCAATTTTAACGTCAGAGCACAAGAACACCATAGAGCTTTTCCATAGAGATCTCCCTCCTCCCACTTTGCCAAACACCTCTTTGAAAACGGTCATTCAAGTAATTTTTCCCCAGAAATTCTTCACCTTCAAAGTAAAAGTCCTCGACTCAATGCCCTGGAACAGCTTGAAATTAAACGTCACCTCTCCTACCCCAATTGTTTCCTTACTAACGAGTATCTTTTTCTTTCTCCCTCCCCCATCTTGGAATCCGCCCTCTCCCCCATCCCATAGTCACCAGTGAATTTCCCCTCCCACTCCCCCTCCTAATTGATTGTTATTGTTGTACCTTAATTTCCTCTTCTACATTGTGTATCTGTCTATAATTAACCAAATTACAATGTAAGTCTCGGCGTTTTGAGGATTCAGTCTGTTCGAACCTAAATTGATGTTATTATTGAATATTGGCGCTTTTTCATGATTTCCAAGACAAAACAGATTACTTGATTTACTATAAGATGGAATGAAAAACAAATACGAACTCCAGGGTTGAACGATTTTAGTTCCTAAGTCGAGGTACAACTGGATTATCATTTTATCGTTGAATAAGTCTCATTTACAGTACTTATTTGAGAATGTCAAGCGCAAATTTGAAATGCATTTTTGAAGGAAGGAAATTATAGTAAAACAGGCTGAAGACGAATTTAAGAAGGACGGCATTTTATTTCATTCCAAATGGGAAGGCTTTATTTATCGTTTATCTTCCTTATTATTTGTCTTTAATTATTATTCGTAGTCTTAAATTATTATTCGTCTTTACTACTGTTTGAGTTGTTAAATTAACAGATTCATAACAGTTCATCTTCGTCCCTCATGATAATTTAATTGATAATATTGCTTCTTCATTAAAAATTACATTTACTGATTCTAGCTCATCATTCATGAAACATTGCGCTAATCTGTTCCTGAAGAGTATGAATCTTAATGAGTAGAAGTTGTAAATATCCTCATTCTGGTGTAAGAGCGCTATGATCCGTCAAACAATGGATATTTACAGAAAATGCAGCCACTGCGGAACTTTAAGGAACAATTTACTCTTTTGTTGTAAAGTTTGCATCAGATAAACAATGAAACTGGACGAGTTTCATTCACGAGTTACATAAATTAGTTCGGAATGTTGCAGCCTAGATTAATTACATTTCCGGTGTGTTTTTGCATTGTTCTTTTGCATTAGTCTTATTTGGTTCAGTTATTAGCAGATAATAGCAGTATTTTAAGATTAATAAAAACGGAGAATAAGGAGTTCTCAAGGTATAGTTTTCCTTATCATCCATATATTCTCAGATCAGAAAGGAGTGAGGATAGGCGCGGTCGGACTATAATTCGCTATATCGGGGATTTCGTATCATCCTTACGCGCTATATGAAGATATGTTCAATCACCGTAATTTCTTCTTTCGTGGAATAATTTAAATTATATCATCTTCTTCCAATCGAAATGATCATTTTGTTTTGAAACAAACTCCAACTTCACGGTATCATGAGATCTTCATCTAGAATATTTTTATAGAATCTCAATCAAAAATTGCATATGAAAGAAAAATTACCAAAAATTTGACAAGTATGAGCAGTAATTTAATTACTCAAAAAATAATGGCTGCGAAACATCCCTTTTTCTCAGCCATTTGATGTGTACGAAGCGAATCATGAAAAGTGGGAAAGAGGTAAATGGGAAATATAAGGGAAGAATAAATCCATAATTTAACTTGGCAAGATGAGGATGAGGAGTACATCGATGGGACTTGTCATTGAGAGAGTATTTATATAATAATAGCTGAATTACTTCTCATTTATTGTTGACGGGGGATGTACAATCTGATAAATACCATGTTCAGTGAGACATACTGGACTCTCGAGAAAAAATAAGAGGACGTGGAAAAAAATGTAAAAACCAAATACTCAACAAAAAATTCATATGACTTCGTACGACTGTTTTTTCTAATTAAATTTCAAAATTGTAAAAACTTAAATTGTAAAAACTTAAATTGTAAATAACCCTGAAAGCGATAAATGAACTTTCTAATTGGACCGCTTTGACACGCTTGGGCGACCTTTAGGTGCATGTAAAGTAGCTCATTAACTGCGTCGATATTTAGCAATTTGTGGAGTTTTGATTCTCGAATATTTGTATGCAAACGAAGGCTTCATACTGAGAGTAGGAGCCGAAGATCCAAATGTAGACCTAATAAAGGCTTTAAAATCAATTAAGATATAAATAAAAACAGTAAGACAAGTAGTAAACAGATGGCGAAATATTTTTGGACATCTCTCCCGAGATCTTCCTAAACTTTTCACCCTTTCTGTCTCTGATCTCTAATAAATATCCTGTTCTTGACGAAGAAGCATGAATCTAAACATTTCAATAGCGAAATTAATAATAAATATTCCCCACATAGTCATAAGGAATTTATCTATCGCAGATAATATTAAAATCTCACAAAATTTCCCTCTCTTCGCATAGTCTAGTTAATTCCTACTCTTAAATTTTCTCATGGGAAAATGTAGGAGTTCAGCGATCGTATAATATGCGGCCCTGAACATTGAATCTCTTTACATTTGAAAACGTCGTTGACTAGATTCATTCAAAGTTAATTAACTCTCTTTGTGCGAACATCAGTCCATGCTTCAAGACGGAAAGGCAACCAGCATCCGGTTATCGCACTTACCTGTCGCTTCTCACCTGAAAAGTGTTTTAACAAAGTTTAGTCTCCTTCTTTTCCTTAAAATCATTTGAAAAAACCAAAATCTCTTAGACTGAAGTTGAAGTAGACTTCTATAGTATCAATGGAGGAGAGGTTACAAAATGAACATGAGTTCGATGCCAGTTGGGCGCGAAATTCTTCTGTAAGAAATGCATTGCTGCAATATCTGAAAAATTTTTTTAATGCCATCCCGATAAGCTGGAAAGATAAAACCATGGAAGGTGACGGAGGCGTTTGAAATCTTTCTTTCAAGAGGTAAACCGTTTCTCCAGTGGTCCTTGGTTCGATGCAAGACGGTCATTCCGATTTTACAATGCATTTCTAACAGGAATAACGGAATCTTATTTTAGGACCTTACCGATAAGATATTGAATTGAAACTTTGAAACACGTCAGAGTGGCTCTTATCTAACATTCGTATGCCATTGTCTCCCACCGAAGGGTCCTGTGTTCGACGCCAGGCGCCCCTACTGCGCGAATTTTCGATTATTGTTTTGATTCCTTATTCGGAGGGATAGATCAGTGAAAATCACGGAGGTTGGAGATGCCTTATATATATATATATATATATATATATATATATATATATATATATATATATATACACCTTATATACATAAATACATATATTTATATACATAAGCTAATGGATAAATAAAAAGCAAAAATATAGTGTTTAACTATATTTAAATACAATTAAATATAAAGGATATTGGTTATGAGAAAAACGTAGATGCGGAGAAACGCCCACACAAGAGAGGGAAATAACCTGCGATTTACTGATTAGCATTGGATTTATTTTATTAAATATATATATTGTTGCGAACCGATAATCTGAATCGAAAAACTATTTTCGGTTCGAATTTGGTTTTTATTCTCGCAAGAAGAACGCTCTTTTGTTTGTATTTTAGTCGTTTTTACAGCGGCGACGAAGAGCAGTGGCTATAACAGGAGAAAGAAATATGTGAAATTGTGACATTATAAAATCTTTTCCGTAAACATTCGGCTCCATCAAACTGAAAGGAATAAAAGGTGCACGGCGTCACGATTGAGCACGTCCGACAGAATATTTGAGAGCATTGAAAGAGAACATGTTTATGGAAAGAATTGAAAGAATAACGCAGTTTTAATGACATTGGGTAGAATGGAATACCAGGTTGAAATACTTTTCAGTGTTATTAGCGAAATATTACAAAATTTTATTTATTTTGCATCAGAAAACAAAAGAGAAGGGTTGTTTTGGATCCTTAATGTCGTAATAATTGCTTTAAACCTTACAAACTGATAGGAAATTTCTTTAGTTTCTTTTTTTTGCTATAGTTGAAGATAGTGAAGTGAACCCGCGAATTATTGGTTTATAATACTGGCATCTTTAAAGAATATCCATCTTTTCGCACAAACAGAACGTTAAGCTTCATTACATAATTTCGGATGTATTTCATTCTTCTATGAAGCAATATTCGGCAGATAAACAATTAGGGAAGTGTAATGTAAACCATTTTAGGTATATCGACCGAGGCGGAAGATTGCCTATAGCGGGTTAAGGAATGGGAACAATTCGCCTTATAAGGGGTTGTAGAGCGTCTTAAGTGATATTTTAATCATGTGTTTCGTGTGAAATTGATCGGGACCGTGAAGAAACCGCTCATTAAGCGAGATAGCGTTTTATAGCATTTTAAAAAAGTTGTACTAAATTATGTTTAAAAACGTGAGAGGAATTGACAACGAGGATTAGGAGGATGGAATGATTCATTTCTATCAGAACCCAGGTATACAGTAATTCGTTATCAAACCGCGGTTTTAAATATAAGCGTTATCTCACCATACGCGTTAAGATATTTTGAGTATACATGGTTATCACTGTGACACTTAAACTTCAAACGGAGGAAGAATTGACGAGGATTCATAAAAAGTAGCAGAAATTTGAGGTTCAAAATGAGTCGATCATCTATTTTTAATTTTTACTAAAAAGAAAACTACTTAGGATTTTCATTTCAATGATTATCATCACAATTAAGGTACGAGGAAGTTCTGTGAAGATAAATACGCTATTCTTTCACCACATCCTCTACACTTTTTGTATTTCAATGTCTCTATAAATATCGCTTGTTATTACTTGCCTTTTGCTTTAATAATAAGATGAAGTTTACTTTTCTTAAGATCTTCATGCTTTTTAAATTTTCATTTCTTTAACCATTACTTATCCACGAAGACCTGGACTTGTTTGCTTTACCAAATGCATCTTTACAGGATCGTAGTTAATAGTAAGTGAAGAAAGAAGGAAATATTAAAAGAGAAAGGTTCACATATATTGAAGTGTAACCATGAAAAAGATGGTTAATCGAAGAAGGACTCCTACATTGCATTGGGTTTAAAGTTTCTAAGAAAATACTGAATTTACTTTCTATATACATCAAAATCATTTAAGTTTATTCATATCATCAAAAAAAACAATCTCTATAATGGAGGTAACGCAAATCTCGGTGGCCATTCCACCGTTAGAGGATATATGATATAATAGAGCATCCAACTCTTTCTATATATAATTGTACAGCTAGTTCCAAAAAAAACTTACCACCTAAGCCGCAACCCGCATAACAGACGTGAAGCTCGATGAGAGCGAGTCTAGTGTTTTCCACGCATTCTATTAGCTCTTGGAAGGAAGGCGCCTTTTTAAACCGTTGTGAAACGCGTTGAACGTATTTGTACCGTCTTTATTAGCACGAAATCTAGTTTAAATTTAGTGTTAATTTTTACTATGTCAGCAGCATAGTATTAAAAAATGAATGAGAATCGGATCTCCTTATTTCGGCCAGAAATTTCTGCGTAATTCACCTTTTTCTGGAGGCATCGGGTAAACTTACTTTAGCTGCTTCAATTATCCAATGAAAAATTATGTCATTGCAAGATTAAAAAGGATTATATTATTACGTTTTTTATGCTCTTGACGCATACAGGAAGAACTTTTAAATTTATTTAGAGGAAATTCACGACTATGACTCAAATAGAAAGATGAACGAAAACTCAGCAAGGAGATAAAGAATAATTAGGAATAAGAACACAATCAACTGTATGTCAACTAATTTATGTTGCAGAAAAATTCTATCGAGAAGGGGAGTATGAAAAAACTTCGAAACCTACTGAGGAAAGCAAAGATGAAAAGAAACTTTATCTGGACGAATACACCGAGAAAGAATCATTTTAAGTCAACCTGGTAGAGAGCTCTGAAAATTAGACCCAAAACATATTACAATAAAGTAAACCAAATAAATTACGATCAACTACATCAGATAATTACATCAAATATTATAAAAATTTTAAATGCCGCCAAATCATATGATAGAAAGTAAAATATTTATTGGTGTGCTATCATCATTTTCTAAGGTAATTGTTTAAAATTCAAATTGCTAATTTAATATTTTAGAAAATAACATAGGTATTAGAATAGTAGCACAATTTAAATACTGAGGGCTACAAAATTTTTTCACGTATCGAATTAAAAATTAATATACCACGAAATTAACGCCAGCATCTCGTAACATTTTTCCGAAAATATTGTTCATTGCCAGTCCCAGAAAAACTATCCCTTTAATTAAATCAAGTTCATGTTACTTGCAGTATTATGCTGTCCCAACTTTTATCTGATGCTAAATCTCTTTCTTGCCCCGTGGTGCAAATTTTGACTCGATTTCTTCACAGTTGAATTATTCTGCAATACAGAGAAGTATAAAATTTGCTTGATACAACAATTAACAGAGCATTAGGAATTTCAGTATATATGCATCAACATGTCATTCTGTTCTTACTTCCACCAGGCATTCGTGGTGACGGTATCAGATGAAGCATTATGATTTTGAGATGAGATTTGGCTGTTTCTGACAAATTCGCGTCTGAGGTTTTACTAATTCTTCCATGGAGAAAGGAGAACTTTCCTTTCCTCCACCCTGGCCCTAGGAGTATCCCCTATTCATTCCTTTGTTGTTTCTTTTTCTTTTGTTGCGTCCATCGAAAGGTATTGTCTATTTTCTCAAAGGAACCATAAAACGGCCGATGGGTGAAGGTGAACTCCGCTCTGAGGAGAAAAACCCCCTTTTCGGCAGATTGTGGATGGTCGTATGTATCCGGGGTAGCGAATGTGAAAGCGCTAATGAGGATTCCTGACCGCACCCCTGCTGAGCAGGTATCAAAGGTTAGGGTATGGTGGCGGCGACCGATCACAAGTAAGGTGGGAAATGGTGGATCCGCGATTTGTAATCTTCGCCGCAGGTATTCCCTTAGGGAATGAAGATATTCAACTCTATTTTTGAGGTAGACGACCTTTCAGGACTTCTTGCAAGGAATACACTTTAAGATGGTTAAGAAACAACAGTTAGTATGGCAAATCAAAACCTTAAGACTAATTTGCATATTGCATAAAAACTCCAGGATTCCTATACTTGCATATCGCAGGTTTACACGTTAACACCTGGTTTATTTACATTTACATTAATACCCCGCGAGCCGCCGTATGACTTATGTCAGGGGGTGTGAAAACAACCACAACAGGATATCCAATGTTACTGAAATGATTTTCAGAACTATACGCTAGACTAATGTTTAATAAGACTAATGATTAATGATTGCTGCTTCGGTTTCTGAATGCCTCAAGTAAGATATATAACCCGAATTATTTGAATGGTGCATAATATGTATAATAATTAAAAGAAAAATCACTATCAATAATTATGAATGATGGGTAAAAGGAGTCATGGAAGAACACGTTAAAAATAGAAACCAACGGATGGTAACCGGACTTACATGGGAATATTCCTCTAATTCTCATGATTCATACCTTAGCTGTTAAAATATTCTTGGTTCTATATGTAATCCATTATTCCAACATTCACTCCAAGGACCTTCGTAACACCCTCATCCTAGGCACATCATAATTCTCTACGAACTTTGCGAAGATGTTTTTTAAATTTTTCATAGTATTTTTAAATAGTAATGCAAGGAAGATCATTCCAGTTAAAATAGGACCTTCGGAAAATCTGAATGATAACATAAAGTTGACAATGTTTGGGTGCATCATATCAGAATTAGTATCTCTATATTCTGCTTTTAAAGTGAATGGTATAAACTGTATTAGCTTATACTAAATAACAAATTCAACAACAAAAATGAAAAAATAAGTAACGCTGCCTATCGTCAATTTATATCAATCAAGCTCTTCGTCAATGATTGTTTACTTTATTTATATAAATTGTTTTTTATGCTTTATTTCGTCCCTACATTGAGCTAAAAATTTCGTAGTTTGGAATAACTTGAGAAATGAACAATGAACTAGAGAAATGCCATCTAATATTTATTCCTTACGCTTACGAGAACCAAATCGTTTCACTTCTCTTATAACATCTATGATACAAAATAGATAGAGCGTTGAAGATGATCTTACTACATCGACTAAAGTTTCTATTATCATGTCACTAAAATATGAATTGAAACGTAAATATGGAATTTTAGATACTCCGCATATTTAGTGTCGCAGAAACTTAGAGTTTATACGCCGATTACAGATAAATCACATCTCTAAAGTTAGGTAAGATTTAGAATAAACCATTGGCTTGCATAGATAGTAATACCAATGTTAGCAATTTTTATCGGTTTGAAAAAACCGAACTCTCTTTCCAAAATAAATTGCTGATAAGAAGATGGTTTAGGTTCTGGCTTAGTAAACTACTCGAACTTTCTTATAGAATTAAAAGATTGGTACGATACATTGAACATCGCTATTGCATACAATTTCGGAGATCCTGGGAATTACTGATGTATCAGAAGGAAATTTCTGAAAGTATGATAAGCCATGGGCGTTATATCCTGTATATTTGAATGTTAACCATTCTTGACTAATATATTACTTAAATTGGATAAATGAGTAGTTTCTCTGGAGGCTGTCATAAACGGAAAAATATATGTTGGATGAGAAAATTGAGAAGGTGAGTGAGTGGGTTATACTTTTAAAAGAGGTCGTTGCTCCTACTCAAAGTAACCAATTGGTCAACGAGGAACGCAAGAAATGCCATTACCTATTGTGATTTATCCAAAAATCTGGAATTAACATACCTCTTACACTTTCGGTTGTTAAATTCATGTGAGTGTATGTATTACTGTTTCCGTCGTTTCTCACTTCCCTATATCTATCAAAACAGTCCCCCTCTTGAAGTCCTGGTGAATTCATTGCTTTAACCACTTCTTCCAATCACTCCTCTATCTTGCTTTTCAAATTTGTCATGGAATGTGGAGAGATGAAAAGTTTCTCATAGCCATACATTTTAAATACGAAGGAATATTTTCAATATCACCGAGCGATAAATATGTAGATAGACTATTCATACCAAACCACCGCCCATTCATCTCAATCATTAAAATTCTGTCGAAAAAATATGAGAGTTACGTAGGGCCAGCCATCAACCGAGGGGAGAAAAATTTCAACATGAGCCTCATATGCGCTTCTTATCCCCGTGTGATACTTACAGGGTTGGAATTACAGGTAAAAAGGCCCTAAAACTATTTCACTAAGTCCCTATTATTTCGCGTATTTTTAACGTTTTCTACATTATAATAATTGTAAACGTGATAATAAACAGTTGAAATATAAACAATGCAAGCAGTTTTGTATGCATTCAAAATTAATTGAAAATTTTACATTCATAGCTTACAGTAGCATTCAATGAGCATTATGACAAAACCTCATTCGCTCTATCTTTTTGTGCATTTTAGAACTTGATAAATACGAGAGAAGAACGTTTAAGAACGTAATGGTTTGTGACTGCAACTATTTCAAGAGGAATCCACAGAAGAAATCACGTTTATTCGATTCACACTTCAATGACACCAAAAAAATTCATTTTGGGTTCAAAATCAACGTGAAAGATGGTTGTCTCGTATCCGTCATCTTTATTAATTCAGGAAAATCGATCCTAGCACATTTTCTATCAATTGATTTGGACGGTATATTAAAAATACCAACTGCATAGATGATAAAATTTACTGATTTTTTACCGATCGAGTTTTAATTTTGATGCTTATCAAATTAAACAAAATGTATCTAAAATACGCAGAGAATGCCTCAAGACTTCATACTACATATTTACTTATAGATTTTTTATGTATTTAAAGTAATAGCCTAGATATGGCCATGAGTTCACCTTACTTTACTTTTGTAGATTGCATTCACACAGGCTGTGATAAAACAGGTGATCGATATGGACTCCTTAGGTATATAATTTTAAAGGCTAATAACTCTTCTCTTGAACGATGTATAATATTATCTACTATTATAATATATAATACGACCCCTTATAACCGCAGAGTTTTACAAGCGAAGGCGTCGAATTCGAGGTCTATACATTTTGGGTCCGACACTGATTCAAACTGCGCGGAAATTTTCTTCCTCCCATCTCAGTGCTAAACATAAGCTCAGAGCGGCTAAGAGGCAGATTTTGCAAAAATTTCCTTCGTCCTGCTTGTGCCTTTCGTCTCAGACTCAAATTTTATGAGGGGAAGGGGGTTTGCCTCGGTTTCCTAGGAATAACGGGACCTCGTGTGCGACGCTTCCCTCGGTGCGAGAAGCAAAGCTAGAATATATACTGATTTGTAATAACCATTTTATAATAACTGAATTCTTGCATTACAACATCGATATTGTTATAATACTATTCTGCTACGCCAATGCCACCAAACTAAGGATACTAATAAATCTTTGCAATATCAATAATGCAAATAAATCCATTTCAACTCTGCAAGCGGAGCCAGGACAGAAGCAGACTATCTCCTCCATGTTTTCCCTCTCTCTCTCTCTCTCTCTCACTTCTTAAGGCTCGCTTGCAGGAAACTCACTGCCTGTTATGCGGGTTGCGGCTTAGGTGGTAAGTTTTTTTTGGAACTAGCTGTACCTAATTCTACAAGGGTCGTTCAATAAGTAATGCCCCATATTTTTTTCTCTGAAACTATTTGATTGAAAATGTTAAATTTTGGTGACAATATAGCTACATGTTTCTTCTACACATACTATTTTTCAACATAGTCTCCATCAACTTGTACGGTCTTACGCCAGCGTGAAACAAGTGCCTGCATTCCCTGCCGGTACCAACACTGGTCCTGTGCACGAAGCCATGTTTTCACTGCTTGAATTATCCTCTCATTATCATCGAAGTGTCTTCCACGCAAACTGTCTTTAAGGGGTTAAAAACCTCTACAGCCTCTCTTTCAAACCTCTCCAACAAATCAGACGACATGGTTCGACGACATTTGTTCATTGCATCCTGTGTTCTGCTGTGAGACTTCTTGGGACCCATTTTGCGCAAACTTTTGAATATCCGAGAGTCTCGATCATTGCACACACACATCCACTGCTGACTGACAGCTGTGAGGCCAATTGTTGCACTGTGACGCGGCGGTCTGCACGAATAATGAAATCCACGCGCCTCACCATGTCTGGAGTGGTGGCACTGACACGACGCGTCGTGTCAGTGCGTCGCGACGCCCGGAACGTGGCAGATCTTGGAGTTGAGTTGTTGGACTTTCTGACGCCTTAATTCTCTTTGCCCACCTGTCGACAGTGCTCCTATCGACAGTACAATCTCCATACACAGCACACAAACGTTTATGGATATTTCCCACAGTTTCTTTCTCTGCAATCAAGAGCTTAATCACTGCTCGCTGTTTGTAACGTGGATCACTAACAGACGCCATTTTACAAAGTCACTACAACTCTGCCATCTATTGGAATGATTTGAAACTTCGTCCACCTGGAGCAGAAACACTGAACTTGAAGTACCTAGAAGTACAACTCTCAGTTTTCGCTCATTGTGGAGAAAAAAGATATGGGGCATTACTTATTGAACGACCCTTGTAGTTTGAAACTACAGGAAAACCCGTTTGAGACGCAATTGAAACAAAATATCTGTCTCCTCTCATTCGTACGAGTCTCTTCTTTGAGTGAATAATTTTATGAGAATAAAAAGAACATATCGCGAAGCAGAGGAATTTTTCCCACTATCGATATGAACCCCGAGAAGGATTTAGATCTTCCCTCGCTGTTTTATTCAGGGCAGAATGTTAAATTAATTTATCACTTGGTTGGAAAACCAGAAAAGGACGGTTTTGAGGACTTTCGAGCGTAGTCTCGACGAAATCGTGAAGTCCTCTTACCTCGATAATCTTTCCTAATTGTTTATTCGGTGAAAACTGCTTCGTTGTAGAGTAAAAAATGACCAAAATTAAGTAACTAAGACGCTCACCGAGGCCATCATTCCAAAATATTGTGTGACTGTATCACACTGTCCATTTTAAAACTCACTTGTTCACATTCATTGTTCATGTTTAGAAGTACCGATAAAAAGTGATTTTAACAATATATTCAGAATACTTTAGAATATCAAAATATTTTAGAATCTAATTTAAGCTTAGGATAATCCGCAGCCGGAAAACACTCACTAAGAAGGGGTGCGTGAAAATGCGGTTCCTTAATTATGGTTTGCAAGATATCGCAAAGCAGTTTTCACCGTCTCATACAGGGCTGGAAACCAAAAAAAGCATGCCAAAATTAAAAATTGAAACTTCACATGTAAATTCAAAAATGATTGCATTTTACGTCTCTGTTTTTTATTTTTCGTCATTTATACGTGTTTAAATGATACAGGGCGACAAATTTGACCGATCTTCAATTAAGAGGTTATTCTCGGATTCTTCGGAAATACATTCATCTTCGCTGTTGATGCTTTTGGTGGGAACGTGGGAAAAAATGACCATTTTAATATGGTTTATTATGTCTCAATTAGCAGATACGTTTTTCAGCCAATTTTTTAAATAAAGCAAGGAGAAGAGAGAACAGAAAGAAACGCAAAGTGTGTTTGTGTTAAAGGGACCGCGTCTCAAGCGGAAGCGTCTTGAATGAGTTTTACTGAAATTCAAAGGAAACGAAGAAAAATTAAAAAATCCTTTTTTGTGTAGTATCCGTCCGTTCTTTCTTCATTTCAGAAACAGTTTGATAGAAAGATATGACATTGTGCTCCTACGAGACTGCATGCCTAGGAAGAATCACTGATTGTGAGTAGCGAAACCAGTCCAACAGATGATTCAAACATCAGCGCGTTGCGATGGATGACCTTCGACCCGTTTTGCGCCATTGTGTGGCTTCTAAAGAAAATAAAATATCCTTAAGCTTTCGTTCGGATCGAAGACGTCCCTTGACCTACGTCTGCTTTCGTGTTTAAAGGAGATCCATCTATCGCTGAATCGGGTAATTAATCTTCCGATGGCAGGAAACTCTCCTGCGGTCGAAAATTAAACTTTTTCCGTGTCAAAGTTGAGTTTTTCGATGTCCTGTTTGCATTGAGGAAACCTGGATGAAGATCCGCCTCATTTTCTGTGCTGTTTTTCTATTATCGTATCGTAGCGTAGGATTTTCATCGTAGAATAAATGACGAACGATTTAGATGAATTAGATCTTTTACGTTTGCGCGATAAAATATTGATTATTCGATGTGTATTTACTAGAAAGAAAAGAAATTGATTGTTAATGAACAGGAGGTTCGAAAAACTGTCCGATCGCCGGTAAACGTCGCACATTGGGCTGGAATCGAAAAAAGTTGGCCAAAAATACGAACGTGGATTTTATGAGTTAAGAATTTGAAACTTCTCATGGTCATTCTTGAATAAATTCTGCATTCAACAGTGCCAGTCATTTAAGTTGATTTCGCCGCATTTAAATTATACAGGGGTCAAAGTTGACTAAATTTAGCAAAAACGCCGGTCTCCCATTTTTTGCGAAATTCTTCGACTTCAAGCCAATGCTGAACCCATATGAAGAAAACTATCGGATGATCTATAATGTCACGTTATAACCTATCCTTGCTCTTTCATACTGGTTGTTTTCAATGGTTATTAGCATACGTTACATAACAAGATGGCAGACCCAAATTTTAGAGAGAACTTTTGCCTAAATCGAGGAAAATAGTAGAAATGGACATCGACGGACAAGGGCTAAATTATACCATATTGTGATGTTTCCTGAAGAGGAATCGGAAAATGACTTTTGCGATCGTTTGCGTCGCCGATAAATAAACGAACTTTACGAAACCGCTGCAAGGTCCTCAGCCACGCGGCGGAGCGTCGCTCTGCATAACGCTTTCGGTTTTGATAGGATACACATATTAACACGCATATTAAAGGAATATTTTGTGCTTTAATTGTTTATTTGAAGTTTCGTTTCTTAGAGGAAGAAATCAGAAAGGGAATAATTACCTGTCCTCAGATTCCTGCAGATCTTTGAATCAAAATACGTGCAGTATTAGTTCTATTCTGTCTGGATACTTGTCTTATTGACCTATTTCCTTACTTCTACTATTCTATAAATCACAAACTTTTCAGGACGAAACCTGCAGCATTCCTTGCTCCAAATCTTGAAAAATTACAGAGGCATAACTTAAAAATATATATGTGTGATAAATTCTAGTAAAATTTTATATCACTTTCCTTTTTTATTTAAGCATTCACTTTATAAAGATGAAATTTATTTTCTTTTCTCGCCATATGTTTGACCGTATCTGTTTCTTAATGAAATACATATTCAAAGATATATTTATGGAATCGGTACTGCATTTTCAAAAATTGGAAATAATCTTTTGATATTATAGTTTATCTTTTCGCACATTATTATCTATTATATATAGCTACTTCTCCGGATATACCTATATATATGGGATACGAATTTTAAGCATGCTCCACAAGTGCCATAGACGTGAAACTTTTACGACGTACTGACCCCTTCATGCAGATAACAGTATAATTCAGAATTCGACGCTAGCTATCATGGGTTTGATACTAGAATGTCCCAAAAATCGCAATTTTCCCATAAGAATTTGCGCCGATTTTTGATAGCTCTGTCGTATCGCGACGGCTTCAAAACAGTTTGAAAAATATCGCGCAAAAGACGCAAGATAGCGTCGAACTAAGGGCCCTTTCGTGAGAGAAAATAGCAAATTAATATTAGGTAAGTGCCATTATCACATTTTTCAAAGTTTCGATTCAATATCTTATCGGGAATGTCCTAAAATAAGATTCCGTTATCCCCGTTTGAAATGCATGGTAGAATCGGAATAGCGCTCTTGTATCGAACCAAGGACCACTAGGGAAACGCTGAACCGCGTCAAAGAATATATTCAAACGCCTCAGTTATCATTCCGGGTTTTATCTTTCCAGCTCATCAGGAAAACATTGAGAAAATTGTCAAAGATTTCAGCAATGCATTTCTTACGGAAGTATTTACCTTAGTAACACCTTATAGTGTGTGTTAATGACAACCAACACTAAACTACACTACCAATACCAACATGACCACCTATTAAGTTAGTTCTACAAATACATAATATCACAGATCAGCTATGAAAAGGAAAAATCCATTTCTGTAACCAAATTTGGTACTGAGAAACATTATATCTGCTATAAATTATTCCTATGTGACCCCTGAATTCCTCTTAAGTTGAGAAAAAGATATAGTTGTTCCTAGACAAAGAGTGACCCTGTAGATACCAGAATAATTCAGACATCCACGCTAGCTATCATGAGTTCATTACCAGAAGGTCCCAAAAATTCGGAATATTCCCATAAGAATGGTTTGCGTGGATTTTTGAAAATTATTTTGAGGCACTTATTGGTTAGATACAAGTATCAAAATCTCGAGGGTTGGAATTTAGGTAATCTCCTATATTACGAATGGAAGAAATGTTACTACTAGTTAGTTAACACTAACTCACTAGTTCTAGTACACTAATGAATAATTCAAAACACATTATAAAGAAATTATAACATAAGTCTGTAGTTATTGCACTGCATTATAATAATTGCACTGAAGTCAGAGAAATAAGAATAAATGTAGATAATAACAGAAAATTTATAGATAATATTTTAACTAGTCTTTAATCTTATGCTTTAAACTTCTAAAATTGTCAACTTCATGTAAAATTTTAGGGAATGAATTAAAAATCAAAGGTACTGTTACTGACATTTGTTGTTTAACATGATTATTAAAATATGATGGCACAACATATCTTATGCTTGTTCTTGTATCCATCATATGTAGTGAAATATCCAGGCTTTTGTATTTATAAGTGTAATAATTTTCTAAAATGATAATTTATTTATACAATAAGTTGAAGTCTTGAGAGCAGTATTTTTTGGTTTCACAGACAGAATTACAATGATTAGATGTATACTTAAACATTTTATATTGGATTTTGACCAGATTTATTTGAAGGCTGTGGCAACTTCCCCCCCCCCCACCAAATAATCATGCCATAATGAAGAAGGGATTCGGCAAATGAGGTGTAAAAATTCATTTTTATCTTAATGTGTAAAATATCGTTTATAAAATACATCTGATAAGACACCTTTTTAAGTTTATTACAAACAAAATTGATGTGTGCATTAAACTTGAAATTCTCATCAACTATTAATCCTAGGTAAGAATGAGTACTGACCTGTTCAATTAATTCACAGTTGCATTTCTTATTTTGAGCACTTCATTATTAACTGCATGCAAACATTTGTGATCATTGATTTTAATATACACATTTTTTCTTTTAGCAATTCTTTCAGTAATGTACATAACTTTTGTTTTATTACTATTAATTAACTATTTATGATCATGAACCCATTTACATATTTCATTTAAATCACTTTGGAGCATAGAAAGTGCAGTATCATAGTCTTTGTGCGTGGATATCAAGATTGCATCATCTGCATACATAAGAAGAGTACAATTTTTAATCACTGAAAAAATTCCATTTATATAGATCAAAAACAGGAGAGGACATAAAAAAGATCCTTGAGGTACTCCACTTACTACACTTTTAAATTTACTCAAATCACCATTGAGTTTAACTCTAATTCTTCTATTGTGTAAATAGCTTTGGAACCAGTTGTAGTGATTACCTCTAACACCCATTCTATAGAGTTGTTTAAGCAATATGTCAAAATTCACCAAGTCAAAGGCCTTCCTTAGATCTATAAATGTAACAATCATATTATTATTTTTATCCAGATTTCTATTAATAAAATTAGAAAATTTTTCCAGCAAATGCTTTGTTCCCATAATATGCTGAAAACCTTATTGGTTTTTGGAGATATGGTCAAATTTTAGGGAAAAGTCTGTTAAAAATATAGAAATGTATTTTCTAAAACCTTTTCCACACATGAGAGTATGGATATAGGCCTTTTGTTGTTATAATCACTTGTTATCTTGCCTTTAGGTATTGGTTTAACTATGGCAAGCTTTAACCCATCAGGTACAATTCCTTTCAAAAGACTACAATTTGGATTCTGAAGAACTGGGACCGCTAAACGATTATCCGTTTCCCGGGAATCGCCCTTAGACGGTCGCCACTTTCGGCGCTTGGAGAACCTTTGTCTCTTAGTTCGTTGACCGCCTAGTTCCTTTTTTCTCTCTTCTATTATCACCATTGCAATAAAAACTAAAATTGCAGGATAATATAATTTTAGAAATATCTTGAGTAAATTTTTCAGAGAATTTTGTTAAAACTATTTTAGAATTCTCATTTTTATCAAGACATTTAAGTATTTTAAGATCAGAATTAACATCACCTCCTCTGCCTGTAAGTCTGTTTATTGCAGACCACATGGTTTTCCATTTTTTGAGGTCGTAAATAACTTTTCATAATATTTCCTTTTTGTTTTTTTAAATTCAGCTGTTGTTTTATTTCGAAGACTGATATAATGTCTTCTGTATTGATCATTAGATGAACAATTTTTATGTATCCTGAAGGCTAGATCTCTCTCCTTCATTAATATCAGCAAGCTGTCATTTAATCAATCAACATTCTGACCTCTAGAGCAAATCCTTCGTTTCTTGTTGTTGGCTTCACTGTACATAGTATTAAGTTTAGGTTTTAGTTCTTCATAGATATAATTAGGATCTGTACTTGTTAGAATACTTTTTCAATCATAATTTGAAAATTTAGAGTACATTTTACTTTCATCCAAGTAGGTTACGTAATTTGGATTTCCTTTATTAAAAATTTGGTGCCATGATGAATTATAACTCCAATAGTATAATTATCAGATATTTTGTTTTTTATTAATATCTTCTTATATATAATTAGCGGTGTGTCCGTCTGTCCGTCCATCCCCCCTTTTATCTTGGAAACTATTTGTCGTAGAGCTATGAGACAAACTGCATTCCATTTCTAATATGCTGAAAGCCCCACAAAAACTATTTTCATCTTTATGAAGGGTCGGGTTCAAACCCAGGACTCCATAATACGTTTCCATAAGGAATGCACGCAAAGTTCGTTTTTGTATTCTGCAGACTTTGTTACTTTTACAGAATTAAATTGGAAATAATTGTCCTGCGAAGTCAAGAAAAGTGCCAAACGACGGTAAATTAAGTGAAGAATCTTATTATTGTCGTAAAATACACTTTTCGAATCAAATTTACAAGAAATATGACAAAATAAACGAAAATTTTGTAAAATTTCGCCGTAGTAAACAACCAGTCTCCCTGACGACCAAGGTGATTGTTGAATCCGGTACATTCCTTCTCCCATAAGAGTACACGCGGATTTTAAGTCCATGCCGAATTAATGGTAGGAACTAACGTCAGAATTTATGAAGAGGTGATTTACTGAGATTTTAGCGAATGAAAACTATGATATTTATATAGCAGGAACAAAATTACAGCCGTTTTGGAGTTTTTCTTTTCAAATCGAATTACAAAAGGACATTGATACGCTCGTTTGTGGTGATCAAGATGACAAAGAAATATTAGGAGAGGAAGGAGATTTTTCAGGGACGGGATTTTAACGCAAACTTGATTTCAGCAGAGATTTTATGCGTTTGTGTGATTCTCACGAGCTGCATAATGTTCGATGGAATCGGATTCGTAATTTTTCGGAATTTCGCCTATATTCTTAGGTTAAAATTCCATCTTGATTAGTATTTAGTAAATAAAATAGGGTAAGTTGATAAGTTATAAATTAAGTCATATATATTTAAATTTTACATATTTATTAAAAAAATTGAAACTAAGAACCGTCATTCATGACGGGGGAGTTTACCAGTAATAATAGGTTGAAATGAAAACGGATAATCGTTTAACCGATTTCCAACGCATAACAGTTTTTGTTTTCACAGTTCATTAAATATTCGAAGGTATATTGCCGCGGTAGGTTCTGTTTAAGTACCAACGAATACAAGCACACACACGAAAGTTCGAAAGCGGATATTATTTCATTGGACATTGCGTTATTTTCTTTAATTGGTTGATGTTCCTCTATTATTGCCGAGTTATTTAAAGGAAAACAAACGATTTTGTTACTCGGTTGCTATTTGTGAATCAGGTAGGATACTTCAGTGGATCCTGCTCTGTGGATTCACATGCCTACTTCTCCGAGCAATTAAATACAACTATCAAGGCATGTTTTGGTAAGTGCGAGTTTTATTTGATTTTTCCTTGATTACGTTGTAACTTCAATCAATCTTCTTTAAGAAATGAATGGGATGGGCACTTAACTTTCTTTGATACTCTTCCCTAATGTTTTCTTCACTAGAAGGTTAGAGGAGATGCTCTCCTAACATGCAATAATATCTATCGCAATTTGTATGGGTTCCCTACAGACCATATATATATACATATAAAGTGTTCTACCTTTCGGTAGGTTCATGTGCCCCCACATTCCCTATTTAATTCCCTCTCCTTCAATTCCCGGTAACTTATCCCACCCCTTAATTCGTCTAATAACTTTTGTCTTTGTCTTCCCCTCTGTCTTTTCCCTAGCATTCTTCCCTCGATCGCTTTCTTCAGCAATCCCTCCCCTCCCAATATTTGACCCACCCATTTCTTTTGTCTATTTCTAATTACATCAATCATTACTCTTTTCTCCCCAACCATCTCTAGAACCTCCTCATTTGTTTTTCTGTCGACCCAACTTACTTTCTCCATTCTACGCCATACCCACATCTCAAAAGCCTCCAATCTTTTGACATCCTCTTTTCTCAACGTCCACGTTTCACACCCGTACAACATTACACTCCACACCAAGGATTTCACCAATCTCTTCCTGATTCCTTTATCAAGTCCCTTTGTCATCAGTTCCCTTCTTTTCATGAAAGCTTCCTTTGCCAATGCTATCCTTTTTCTAATTTCGTTGAACATCTTCCATCCTTAGAAAGAAGGCTACCCAAGTATGGAAATTGATCTACTTGCTCTAGTTTTTCCCCATCCACCCTTATTGTTAACTCAGCTTTCTTTCCCATTGAAAACCTCATAATCTTAGTCTTTCTTACATTGATTTTCATCGCAAACTCCTTTGCTTTATCGTTTAGTGCATTTACTAGGCTTTGCAAACCCTTTTCCGAACCGCACACAATAGCTTTATCGTCTGCATATCTTACTGACTTCACAAGTTCCCCACCAACCTTTATTCCCTTATCTATTTCATTCCAAGCTTCTTTGATCATTTCTTCTGCGTATCAGTTAAAAAGAGATGGTGATAAAGGACAGCCTTGTCTTACTCCCCTCCCTAACTCTGCCCATTCCAATTCCCCATTAGCAACTCTTACTTGTGCGGTCTGATTTAAATACAAATTTTGCCCTAAAGGCCTATCTTTCCAATCCAACCCAATTTTCTTTAGTATCACCATCAGTTTTGGCCATTGAACTCTATCGAAGGCCTTTTCAAAATCAGCAAAACATACACAAACGTCCCTTTCAAATTCTAAGCTTCGTTCTCTGAGAATCCTCATAACCCCAATTGCATCCCTCGTACCTTTCCCTCTTTGAAAACTGAACTGATCATTCCCTATGAATTCCTTAGTTTTTCCCTCGATTCTTCTATTCAAGACCCTAAGAATAACTTTTGCCTCATGAGATAGTAAGCTAATTCTTCGTTAGTCCCAGCATTCTAAGGCATTATTCTTTTTCTGTAACGGAATCAGGATAGACTTGGTAAAATCCTCTGGCCACTTTCCTTCATCGTATATTTTCCTACATAAATCATAGAAATGTTTTTTACCCTTTCCCCCAAGATTCTTCAGAAATTCAACAGGAATCTCATCCACACCCGTTGCTTTCTTCCCCTTCATGGCCCGCAGTGCCCTATCAAGTTCACTATCTAGTATATTCGGCCCAAGATCATCTTCCTCTACTTCTTGTATGCCCTCAATCTTTATGTGGGTAGGCTTCACGTCTTTCGAATACAATTCTTCTACATACTCTTTCCATCGTCTCCTTATGCTAGCTGATTCCCTTAAGGTGTTTCCCTTGTTATCCCTAATAGTGGCCATTTTATTACTAATTTTATTCCCTGTTAATTGTTTTACTTTACTGTATAATAGGTCGACCCTCCCACTTTCAGCCATCTTCTCTATTTCGTTACACTGTCCTTTCCACCACGATTCTCTTGCTTTATTTGTTACCCTCCTCAGTTCGTTGATTAAGGCCCTGTACATTCTACGCCCGTGTTCTGTGTTAACACTTTTCCATTTCCTTCTTTCCTCATTTTATTTATCATTTCAACCGTCACCCATGGTTTCCTAATTTTGCTTTGTGTGACCCTCCCAATGGTTCTTTGGGCACTATCTTTAATGCTAGTTTTGATCATTTCCCATCCTTCATCTATAGTGAGTTCCCTTTCCTTATCTTCTAGAGCCCTGTTGACTGACTCTTGAAACTCTCTAGCTTTCCTACCCCTGAGGGCTTCTACGTTCCATTTGGGTGCGGTTTTTGCCCTATAAATCGTTTTGAATCTAAGCTTGGTCTTCATCATTACTAAATTATGATCCGAGTCTACATCAGCACCAGGATAATTTCTCGAGTTTTTAACACTATTTCTAAACCTCTTCCTTACCACAATATAGTCGATTTGGTACCTATCCGTGTCCCCCGGCTTTTTCCACGTGTACCTTCTTCTGTTATGGTGTTGAAAAAGAGTGTTGGTGATACAGAGGTTATTCCTTATGCAAAAATCTACCAGTTTTTGTCCTCTGTCGTTTATTTTTCCTAGTCCAAACTCTCCCACTTCGTCCCCATTTTTGCCCTGCCCAACCACAGCATTCCAGTCCCCCATTACAATAAGGTTTTTATTGCCTTTCACCCTTCCAATAACCTCTTCTATTTGTTCATAAACTAAATCTACTTCATTCTCAGTGTAATCGCTAGTAGGGAGGTACACTTGCACTATCACAGTGTTTACTGGTTCAGCCTTGTTTTCTACTGACATTACTTGGTCGCTTATCAGTTCGGTGGCTATCACAGCATTTCCCGCTCACTTGTCCAACACTATAGCAACCCCTCTCTGGCTATCATTTCCTTCACTGAATATAACCCTCACATCATCGCTCCAAAAATCTCCCCCATCCTTCCACCGTACTTCGCATAGCCCCAGAATGTTAATGTTGGACCTCTTCATTTCTAACTTTACGTTTTCTAACTTCCCTTTTCTAAGCATCGTTCTGACGTTCCAGGTCCCTACTCTGTTTTCCTTGGTCATCTTCTTCTTTTCTTGTGTCATTGGGTAAGGATTTCGTGGAATGACGACCGGGGTGGCCTTACCACCATCCCTGCCGGGCACGACACTCTCCCTAGAGGGCTGAGTCCCATGTTTGCCAGTGACAATATAATTATTGTGGCACATCATAATCATGGGATAGATAGTCGAGGTGGTCTCCCCTTGCCTTCCTCAACAGTGTTTTTAACGTGACACCATCACTCATATAGGCCGCCCCACTGGGGTAGAGATGCCTTTGCAGCCGCCTCACTGAGGTACAGACGCTGCGTGGACTACCTTTCGTCTGGCCCCTACCTATTGACCTTTCTGGCATGAGTGATCCTACCAGGAACAAAGTTCCAGCCAGTATAGCTCTCTAGGTCATAGGAACACGCAAGCCCCTTCACCACGTCAAGGTGTAGTCCATAGAAGGGGACAGACCATATATTGTTCCATTTTCCAAAATAATACGAAGTTCTCCTTCAGGAGATTTAAACCCCTCTGGATTTAAATAATGTCCAATAAGTAATGTACAGTATTTGTGAAATGAAAGTATTAGAAAACTGTTATATTGGATTCTATCAGTAAAGGTTTGCTTGGGACCTATTTGGGTCTTTAAAGCTCCTTTATCTTCTGCATTTGTATAGAAGAAACTTAAATCATATTACCATTAATAATAAATGCATACAAATAAAATCATAAAGTTATATTTATAAGTACTTACTACCCAAATATTATAAATATCGTTCCTGGTTCATTTTCATAGAATGAAAGCTTAAATGCATACCTATATACAAACCATTAAGTGATTAAGGCTCGGAGGGTATTGACCCCCTGTATTTGCCTCTAAAATCTCTGTAGAGGATAATTTCACTTCTTCACAAATAGCATTACTAATTTGATCCTACATCTATTTTCCCCGTTGAGAATCAATGGGCAATTCAGCTAGTTCTTATGAAAACTGTTAATTATTAACTATTAATTTTGTTTCAAGAAAATCTCTTAAAGAACTAGCTATTATATGTTCCATTATTTCAAAACTTGACTTCATGAACAAAAAATCCCTGTAATTCAATGGATCATCCTTTATGCCACGTTTAATAATTGAAGTGACATTTGCAGAATTAATTCTTCTCTTGACTACTTACTAATACATTTATCTCCAATCACTTAAATTGTTATTTCATATTAATGCAAATATCTTATAAGATTTTAATAACTTATTGATGCAGATATGATGAAAATCAGCTCTTTGATTTTAATCACTTAACTAAATCAAAGTAAGAGTAAAAGAGAGAAAAGTACAGAACTTATTCTTAGATATTATCTCCAAATATACTTTGCAAAATATATGTCCTTAATTTTTGCACATTTTGAACTGCTAAAGTATCATAAATCTTATCAATGAATCTTATCATGAATCTTAAGTCACCCAGAGGAATGAGCTAGAGGTCCAGCGTAAATGTCATGAATGTATGAATTCTTTGTCCAAAATATATTATTCATTAGATAATAATAGATGGATCCTCTTTTTGAGTATATTAGGTTACTCAACCCATGTATAGTGGAGGCCTAAATGTTGACGATCACTAAGAAGCTTTAGTCCTTAGTCTTTGAAGAAAGAGGAGAGAAATGGTGGACCATGCATGACCAATCTGTTGGAGTATGTCAGTAGCAGATATAGAAGTATTGGGAGAGATTATGGTATAGTTCCTTGAGATTCTTTTATTATTTAATTTTTTCCATGTGAGAATTCTAACATAGGAGGTTTGATTTGTAATATATTCTGTACTTCGTAATCTGGCACTTATTTTACAGCAAGGATTTCTATAAATTTTGCTTTTCTTATAGATTCTTGAGATTTATGCAATGTTATGTTCTATCTATTTATCTTTTAGTACAGAGACTGACAACTGCTCTCCTAAGAAGTCATGCTGTATGAATCCTATCCTGTAGCAGCAATGGAAGCAATAACAGGGGTAATATTAATAGTATTAAATTACGTATCTATAGTTTTCTCCATAGAGATTTTGAGAATACTACATTTATCAGTGTAAATTAAAAAATATTTTTTCCTAAAAATTAGGAGTGAGTATGATTCTTATGCATATTGTACATAACTTTTTATTTTTGACATTCATTATATAAGTATTTATTTATATATATTTTTTGTATTTTCAGTATTTTAATTTTTAAAAGCCAAAATAATACTGTAATCAGCTTTAAAAAACTTGCTTATTGAATTATCTAGACATAGTATTTAGACCTAGCTATATTTTACTTTCAATATATAAATTATAATTGTAAATAGAAAATTTGGGAAAAAATATGCTTTTTTAATGAGTTCTATTTCTGTTTAGCCAAATACATAATCTCCCAATGAGCATTATATCTTCCTAATTCTTAGAGCTATACATGAAAGTCATGATGCCAAGATGAAGATTTTAAATGGGTGTATAGAATGCTTTTCCGGGGCTTTGTGTTTTGTAATGGAGCTCCATCTTTGTATGTTAGTTCTTCTTTTCAGCTGCATTAACATTGGTCCTATTTTCAGCTAGGCTTCCATCATTGTGTTTTCAATTTGTTTTTCTTAATTCTCTTTCTTTTCCAGTTTCAGGAATTATGCTAATGTTTAGATAGGCATTTTTAGATCTTGGAAAGCTATTAATTATGCAGCAGTTGGCCTAGTGGAAGCCAATCTGTTCACTCAATATCATTAAAAGATGAAATGGTCTCATAAGTAGTACCATGTAAGCAGTGAAATGCTATTTAAGGTGGTGTGGGTGACTGAGTCTTCCTCATTTACCCCACTGAAATTCCACGTAGCACAATCATCTATTGAGCTTTGCATAGGTGAAATATGTTTCAGGTGGTAGGTTGCTCTAAGCATTATTTATGCTTTGTAAGTTTATCAACCATGTGGACTTTAATGCAATTTAAGGGGGTGTTGGATTCGGTGGTACTTCTTCACTCACCCCACTGAAATTCCACCTGGCATGATGATGTTCCTACACAATCCATTTAGGTTTAGATCCATGAAATATCCTCTAGTAGGCAGGTCAATCTAAAACTCATTAAGGATGAATTCTTGAATTTGTTCCAATATCATTCCCTTCCAACATACATTCCCTTTGTTGAGGATGTCCTCATGGTCCCTGTTGATCCTAGGTATAGAATTTGGTGCCTTCCCATACACATATTGCTAGCAATGGTCATTCATCCCTTACTACACCACAAGAAATATGATTGATTCTGTGCTGCAATTTACTCGGTGCATTTTTGTTGGCTGGAATGGCTGTATATCATGTTTTTGTATGTTTTATATGTGAATATGATTGGAGAGTTTTTGAACCACCTATATAGAAATATAGGACTCATTGGTATATATCATTGCCATGTCCTATTTACTTGAAAATAATGCATCATCAAATGTAAACATGCACCCTAAAATTAGAGCATCGGAAACTGAAAAATCTTTTCACGAATCTAATGCCCACCTCAAGATGTGTGATCATTGCATCTGCAGTACTGTATACAAAACATTGGTTATTACCCATGCCGAACCTTCTATTTTGTATATGAAATTTATTGAAGTTAATTTGATAAATGCACAAATTAATCAATTACCAAATAACCAATATTCATAAGTGCATATTCACAAATTTAAAATTGACCAATTAAAAATATTGTACTTGCTGGTTTCCTTTCAGTTAAAGATTCTTGGCATACTGTTTAGTCTGGAGTATGCTGGGATTCTTTCAGGCAAAACAGAAATGATGCATTGTTGAAATGAGATGCATGGGATAGTAGATATACACGATAGATATGGGATAGTAGTGTACACGAGTAGAGTTGTGCCCAAATTTAGCTAGTCATCGATTCAAACGCAAACAGATTTTTGTCAGCCGAAAAAGGACCGAAAATGGCATGTATTAGCTTAGAGTAAATACAATATTTAATTCTTCATTTATGTATTTTCCTTTTCAGGCAGTAGAATGTTTGCAACTTTTTTCAACAGGTTTAGAGACATTGCTGTTCTTGCAAGATCTGATGAACTGATTTACGTAAATCAGATATGTTCTAGTTGGTAGGTCGATCTAAAACTTAGTTAGGGTGCATACCTATATCGAGTCTGTAGAATCCATTAAGCTTGACATAAATTATATATGTTTCAAGAAGTAGGTCATTTTAACATATTTCATCATTCATACTTTTCTTGAGTTGATTTTGTAGGATAAGCAAAATCTTAGATCAGTTGAAAGGGAAAAAATGGAACTTCTAGGTTACTGACCCTCTAGGAATTGCCCAATTTGCATTTCGATAGCTATGCTATTATTCTCAATGCAGAGTGAAAAAAAGGTGTGACGTAAAGGAATGAAGCCATGGCTGAGATGCTTTTGAAAGCATATAATAAGTAGTGGTAGTGGAGTTGTTGGTGGTAGTTTTTTCAGAATAGAATTTTTTAAATTTTAAGTTGTCAAAATTCATCCAGTGATTGAGCTTTGTGTGTGTTGTACAACACTTGATTTAGTAATTTGGTGAGAAAAACATTCCTTTCTTTATTATATACTCGTATTCACAATTCTTACCAGCTTATGAACACAGGGTAAAGTTAATGTATTTTCTATGAATCTTTGTATCTTTAGTTCTTTTCCCTAATAAATTAAATGGTGGCATAATTTAACTTGATTGGCATTAAGGTTGGGACCTTATCCCCCAGAGGAAATTTCCCTCTGCAACCACCACTTGGTGTTTATTTGTTAGAATTTGCCAATCTTCTCATGTGAGTAGCTCTTAGCAAAGCTCTGTCTTTGCTATCTTCATACTCTCAGAGTAGGAATTGGTTAGGGGGTTTCAAGAGTTTTTTTATAGGTTCCTTTTGAAAAACCAGCCCAAGATTTCTTGGCTTCTTTCGAGTTGCTGCAAGATTTCTCAACAAGGTCTCATTGGGCAATTCCAGTGGGCAATTGCAGCAGGAACAAGAACTTGCACTACATATTTACTGTTCTGTGTAAGAATATCCTGTTATCCAGAACTACTTGTGCTAGAAGAACAAATGGAACCAATTGTGAACCATCATTGGTTGAAATTTAAGTTGAAACTGCCTGTAGTGATTTATGACCTGACAAGCCATGGCAGTCACAGTGATGAGACACCAGTGGGTGTCTCATGGAGACATCAAGAATACTCTTCATGCTATAGGTCACCTGAAAGACTGGTAATTGAAGAAATTCTTTGGCTCTAATGGACTTTGTGTTTAATGCAGTGCTTTCCTTTTCTGTTGCAAATATACTTTGAACAAACTTGCATATGTAATAACTTTCCTTGTTTTGAATTGTATGTTTAATCTTACTGTAATTTCTTTTCAATTATATGGTTCATTTTGTATATCATGTGTACTTCAAGTCTAGTTGTGCTGTCCAAACTGCTCTTTATTCTGAATTCAACACAGATTTTCTAATGGGAAGATTGGGAGTCTTACTTACTTGTCTTAAAAACATATCTTTAGTTTTCTCTGCAGTATTTTGTTATGGGTATCTTGTGGACATTTACCTGATGATTCATTGTTTCTGAGGTACTTCAGTGGTTCATCATCAGCCATTTATAATCTTATGTCAGATTTAGGCCTCCAAAATTCTCTTCATTCAAAACTTCTTTCTCAAGTTACTTGAGTGTATTTGGTCGTCTTTGTTCCATCAGTGCATTGGTTGTCTTCTTAATCCCTTCATTTCTCTTGGTTTCCAATTGAACCTCTTTTGTGAGTGAGTGTGTGTGTATTTATTAAAGGAAAATGTATGAGTGTGTGTGTATATGTATTTTTAATGGAAAATGTATGAGTGTGTGTGGGTTTTTAAAGAAAATTTCTATATTTTACATTGTCATTGCATTATTTTAGTGTTCAGTATAATTGTCTTAAACCAATATCTCTCAGTTGTAATAGAGTAAGTTAGGTAATGTTTGTGAATTGTCAAATTTCTAAGTGATGTGTGTAATTTTTAATGAAAATTTTATGAGCTGCCTTTGGAAGGTTTTATAGGGGTTTCCCTCCCAGCTTTGGGTGAATGCCAGGCAGGATGGCCTTGTAGCCCCCGTCATAGTGAAATAAATATTTAAACAATAGTTAAATGACTTATAATATTTTTTTACTTCAAACGCCTAATATGCTTGTACAGGCTACATAAAAGCTCCACTTGGGAACTTACATGTCCATGTTGTTTTATCTTCTGATCAAATACAATTTTTATCACAGATTTTCGAATTTTGCAAGAATGAGTTGTGTTGAATATCAGATAACTTGGACTGAAAAATTAAAATTCTTAACATAAATTTTTTATTAGTTGACTCTGGTTTAAATAATTTAAATATTATGTTTAAAAGTTGTTTTCATATTTTAACATAAATATATGCTGTTGCTACATTTTTGAACATTTTTTTCATAATGCAGTATTGCACCCAAGCTCAGGACTTATATTTTTCTTTTACTTAAAATATTTACCTGTTTGTTTCACCTTTGAGTAACTGTAGAAGTAGGTAGCTAGAATTTACTGCAGATAATTAAATTAAATAATAAGCTATGCTTGTGCAAACTTGGGTCAAAGGATGAAATCTATTTATTTTTATGATGCAGAATCTGAAATTTCTTCCATGCACAGAAAAGATTAGTAATATAACATATTTATTGCATTTTAAATTCAATTTTAACTTAATTTCATATTGATTAACAGAAATAAAATAACTGGGGTTTAAAACATGGTGACTTAGTTTTGTTTGAAAATATTCATTATAATAATATAACTTACAATTAGATATCTCCTTATTAAATGCTACTGTTCTTCGTTACATAAAAGAGAAATATTTTATGGCTTCAAATTCCCTTTGATTGCAATAAACATTATTTATTCCCTGTATGCTTAATTAATACATTCATATAATACGAACTGGGCTAAGGGATGCAACCCTATGTAAAATTTTTATCAGCATGAGCATTTTGTAGGAAAAGAAATACTAAATGCAGTCAACCATTGGCTAAAGATAACATCACAAGCTTCTCATGCATCCTTTCACTACATATTGATGAATTGTGAGGACTATTCTGCTTTTCTTTGATATGCTTAATATCACAGAGCTGTCAGCTAAAAGTTGTCACCATCAAATGTGACCAATCATAGTAGGGATAGGAAACTAAATGCTAGTTAAGCAAGGTATTTTCATTGGTAATCTTTACACCATTGATAACAGATGTTTTGACCAATGACACAACTGTAAGACACTGAAATACCATCCGAATCTAATTGCATTTAAAATAACTTTCTTCCAAGGGCTTTAATTTTAAGTTTGCATATCCCTCTCTTCCTTTCACTTCGCCCTTAAGCTTTCTTCTCCTTCACCCTCTCTTTATTTTTCCCTCATCCGCTTTCTCTATGGCCATCTTCAATAGGCCTTTTTGCCTGAAAAAGTTTCCGATCCAATTTCTTGGCTGCTTCTGAATAATTTCCATCAGTATTCTGTCTTCTCCCACGCGCTGCAAGACCTTCTCATTCCTTACTTTATCTCTCCAAACTATAGCTTACATTTTTCTCCGAGTCCACATTTCAAACGCCTTTACTCTCTTCCTGTTCACTTTCCTAATGGTCTACATTTCAGACCCATACAAAAACGCACTCCAAACGTGGCGTTTCATCAACCTCTTTCTCAATTTCATATCCAACTTGCTGATCAATAACCTTTTCATCCTGTTGAATGCCGCATTTGCTATTCCTACTCTTTCCTTAATTTCTTTTCCGCATTTCCAGTCACTTTACACTGCACCGAAAAGATACTTGAATCTCTTCGCTTGCTCTATATCTTCTCCGTCCCAAACCATTCCTATTCTTTCCTCACATCCTATTTTCATGATCTTGGTTTTTCTTTATTTATATCCACTCCGTATCTTTCACATCCTCGGTCCATCATCTTTATCAACGTTCCGGCAATCATCAACATCTCGTCCGCTAACTTAATACATTTTATCCTTCTGCCCCTAACTTTTTATTTTTATTTATTTATTCTTAAATACTACAAGTAGGCACCAGGCCAGGTGGTAGTATCAAAAGGGGAAAAGAAAATTAAAATACCCTGCCTGGTATTCACCCTAGGCAGGGTATTTTAATTTTCTTTTCCCTTTTTTATCCCTGACTTTTTCTCTTCTTCCAAATTTTCCTCAATCATTTCTTCTAAATACACGATAAGCAATACTGGCGATAGGCAGCATCCCTCTATGACTTCACTTAAACCGCCACTCTTTCAATTAATCTCCTCTCTCTCCATTCCCTTTATTATTTCCACCACTTTCCTCCAATTCACCCAGCCAAACTCTTTTTCAAGGTTCACAAAGCATAAAAATAGTCCACTTTCTCTCTCCATCTCCATATGTACCCTGCAAGCCGCGTTTCGGCGTGTGGCAGGGGGTGCAAGCACCATGACTCTATTTGCCCAGTCGATTATTTTCGCGTATTGTTCTCGGAAAAAAAGAATTCTTGAATCGACTGGTTTTAGCATCTATTTCTCTGATCTTTCTCGCTGTATCAGAACGGCCTATATAGCAAGGAGGGCGCATAATATCGGCTACATCTTCTATAAACGTGCTCTGTCTGAATTTATGTAGTAATTCAAATCTCTGATTGAGCCTTCTTTCTTCTAAAGATTCCCATCCTGCCTCCTGAAGCATCTGAGTAACACTTACAGATTTATCATAGCAACTTTTTACAAAGCGTATTGCCTTTCGTTGTATCTTATCTATCTCGCGAATACAACACTTTTCAGCTGGGTCCCATGCACTGCATGCATACTCGAGGTGAGGCGTAACTAGCAGAAAGTAACATCGCTCGCGGACTTTTTCTTCGCTTTTACCGACTATTCTTTTGACGAAGCCTAATTTCTTAAGAGCTTGCCCACATATGTTATGGATGTGGGTATCCCAAGTTAAGTTATTCGTGAGGGTTATTCCGAGATATTTTACCGAATCGACAGTTGATAATGTTTTCCCTCGAAGGCTACATAAATTATGATTGGCAAAGGATTTTCTTTCGAAAAAATCAACTACTGAACATTTATCTACGTTGAGCTCCAATTGCCAGTCGTCGCACCATTTTACTATTTTATCTAAATCATTCGACAGGCTTAATCTATCGTCATTACTTTTTATTTCTCTGTGAATAACCGTGTCGTCCGCAAATATTCTAACGTTACTGTCGATGTGTTCATTAAGGTCGTTAATGTATATTAAGAATAATAATGGCCCGATTACGCTTCCTTGTGGGACGCCTGAGGTCACCTTGACTAGGTTGGAACTAATACCATCTAATACTACTCGTTGTTCTCTATCGGACAGGAAGTCTTTTATCCAACTTATTACTTGTTCGTTGATGCCCGCAAGTTTTAATTTGTACTACAATTTATGATGTGGGACTTTATCGAACGCTTTCCAAAAATATTGCATCGACTTGTCTTTTACTTTCGGCCGATTTCAAGATATCGTGAATTAATAACGCTAACTGTGACTCGCAGGATCGTGTCTTACGAAAACCATGTTGATTCTTAACTATGAATTTAGAGGTTTCGAGAAAACGCATTAAGGAACTAGTAATTATATGTTCCATTATTTTACCACTCAATGAAGGTAACGAAATGGGCCTATAATTCGATGGATAATCTTTTACGCCGATTTTAAAAATTGGGCAAATTGACATTTGCAATTTTCCAATCTTTCGGGACCTAACCTTCGCTCATAGATTTTTCAAATATTACTTGAAGAAAAGGGCCTACGCTCTCTGCTAATTCTTTAAATACTCGAGCTGGTATATCCTCTGGATCAGTAGCTTTATTTGGCTTAATCTGCCGTAAAAGTTTAATAATTCCGTCTTCCTTGAATGTGATATTCGACATTGTTTCTGCTTTATTAACTACAGGTAGGGCGCCTAATGTAATATCGGACGTAAATACGCTATGGAAATATTCATTTAAGATATTCGCTTTTTCCTTAGAATCGTTAATTACATTGCCGCTGTTATCTGTTAACGAACTTACGGTTTGAACTTTACCTTGGACCTCGCGCACGTACGACCAAAAAGCTTTTGGGTCCTCGTCTAAGTATTCGTATAAAACTTTCTTTTTAAACTGACGGAGGGCATCACGCGTTATTCGTTTCGTTTCTGATTTTACTCGTTTATATTCAGCCTGTACCTGATCCGTTATTATGTTGTTAGGAAGCCTCATAACTGTTTTTAATTTCAAATACAATCGTCTTTGTTTCTTTAATGCTTTCCTCGTCTCTCTATTATACCATCTAGGCTCATTATTTTGTTTAGAGTATTTGGAGGGAACATATTTATCCATATTATTACGCATTATCTGTACAAAAAGGTTCCGAGTTTCTTCGGTATTTAAACGCATCGCGCGCGTTTCGTAAAACGTAAAATTGGAATTGAGTTTATTACGAAATCCTCCAAAATCGGCTTTAGAGTAGAGATAAATTTTGCGCTTGGGTTTTTGGTGCCTTGTCAAGTTAATATCGATATCTATAATCACAGCTATATGGTCGGATAACCCATCGCATACTGATGCGCTACTTACACGCTCGGGGCTGTTAGTTAAAAAAAGATCTAATATACTTAATTCCCTAGTTGGTTCCTTAACGATTTGATGTAACGAATTTTTTTGCATAACACTGAACAAACTTCTACAAGAATCGCTATCCCGAGTTCGTTTCTTAATTATGTGATTCAGCCAATCGATAACCGGGAGATTAAAGTCCACTCCAACAAAAGTAATGCTGTTATTATTTTTACGAGAATAAAAGTGAATGTAAAAAGGCAATGTAAGACTTGACGTGGAGGGTTGGGTGGTCGATAAAAAGCACACACATTTAAACTCGGCTTATTGATTTGAATAATTTTGCACCAAACGCTTTCGATGCTGCTATTTGAAAAAGTGTGTAAACTACTCTGAAGGAAACTTTTAACCGCTATAGATACGCCACCGCCCGTTCTGTCCTGACGATCCTTACGATATATTTTAAAATCTTTCGGGAATACTTCATAGTCGCAAATATCTTCTGTGAGCCAACTTTCGGTGCCTATAATAATATCTGAATCGTTACTCCGAATGAAATGTTCTAAATCGGTTATTTTATTTTTGACGCTTCTACAATTTATAATCGCGATTGATAAATTATTAGTGCTGGGAGAAGCCCGAGAGTCGCATTGTGAATCATTGTTATTTAGATTTAACGTATTTGCTACTTTTTCCGGATTAATGACTATTTCTGATTCACTTTTACTCGTATTACCTTTACTGGATAAACCCTTTAACCTAAAAAATCCTGCAGTGCTCAAAAATCCTATGAGCAACCCCTCTCGCAGCCGCAGCAGTGTAGTGAACACCAGAGCTGTTCAAGGCGAGGGGGTACGATTGGAGGGTCGGTCGAAGGTCAAAAAAGTCAACTCCCAGGTCCCGACAAAACTTTCACAGCCTCGCATTCAGACCAGAAATTTTCCCCCGAACGCGATGGTCGCAGTCGGTTCGCGCGACAATGCTGCAGATGGACAGCCGCACATCGATGCCAAGCGACTTCCGCATGCACACAACCTCGGAATTCAGGTCCTCAAAAGAACGCAGAATATCCTCGGGAGCACGATGACAGACGTCGTTGACCCCAACATGGGCCACCACCCGCAGCTGAGAGCAACCCGTTCCCTTGGCCGCCGCACCTACCGCACCCGTGACATGGGCCACACGCCCTGAGGGAATACACCAAGATGTAACCCTCAAGTCACCTCCCTCCCTCTCCGCTCTTGCACGCAAAGGCGCCACTACACGCTTGACGTTTGAGCTCCCTATCAAAACTATCCCGACTTCCCTTAGGCTTTAGATGGCAGAGCCGCGGGCTTGGCAAGATCAGGGGTGGCCTTCCGAACTGGCTCATCAGCACATTGCAGCGCTGAGAACCTATTGCGGACAGGGATGGGTTTCGGCGTCACCTCCCCAGAGCCCCTGCCAGGCCGCGCAGCTCCTCCACTCCTCGTAGCCAACCTCCACTCAGGCTATAGGAACGGGGCCGACCTCAAATGATTGGGAGTTGACCGTACCCCCTCCGAGACAGTCCAACCAGCGTTGACCCTAGGACTAGGCCTAGTCATCTTCGCGTCGCGGACAGGCCCAGAGTTGGAGGGTCTCCTCCCCCCCCATCGAGGTAATCCCACTCCTTCGAACCAACGAGCGAAGCTGTCTAAGGGCTCTCTCAAGGTAGCGGACTCGTGCCCGCAGGGGGCCCTCACCCGCACACCTTTCAAAAGCACCAAAAGCAGACCTGTAGGTAGCCATCCTATCACTAATGAGTTTAGCAAGAAACGAAAAACGCTGAAGAACTAAAATGAAAAGAGCTAGTAGGAAATAAGTGTAATTTACCACCCGCTGCGCTTCACTAGAGAGACCAAAGAATGGAGCTAAGTTTCAACTGAAGAAAAAGAGAAAGCTTGCTTGCGAATTATGCACTAACGGACGAAGGAAGATTTTCAACGAGAACTTACTAACGTTATTTATGCCAGAATTTAAATCTAAATGTAATACAGCAGAAAAAGAAGGCTGGCACTAATCAAAAGTGAATACTTCTTCAAATGAAATACCCTAAATACACTGGTAATGAAAATACGTAAATTTAAAAGGCAAAGGAAAAAAGAAAAGTTCGCGGCTATAAGATTAGTTATATCCGCTTATGAAAGACACTACATACACACTAAAGGAAAACGATGAGCAATAAACCTGGAATATGGAGGAAGTAGAAAAGAAAGATTAGAAAATAAACAAAGGTAGATGGTACTTAACGCTCGCGGGTCGGGATAAGCTGCTGCAAAGATCTCGTGTGAAGACAACTAAGATAAAAGCACTGACCACTACTAAATCACTACACTAAACACGTATTATGCACTCAATATGTAACTGAACAATCTTAGCGAACACAGGAAAATAAAACTAGATGGTAACGCAGGTAGTACATCTGCGTTGTACGTCTGCGACAGCAACTCAGCAGGTGCGCTCAGGAGCAAGAGATGGGCACTTCCGCCTCCCTGTACAGCTAGTAGGTCAAGAATGAATCCAATATACTCCAAATATCTTTCTCCGATTATTCTTAAAAGTCCTATTGCGTCTCTTGTCCCCTTTCCTTTTATGGATCCGAATTGTTCCTCTTCTTCCTCCATCTTGCTTATCATCCTTTTATGCAATATTTTTAGTATGATTTTGGCAGCGTGTGATATTATGTCTGTTGTTCTTCACGTTTTGTACTACCCTTTTTCTTGGGTATTGGCACCATGACACTTCCGAGATCTCTCCTGTCTCATTTATTTTATTACAATGACCGACTATGTTTTCTACACCTATACCATTAAGATTCTTCGTCAATTCCAATGGTAACCCATCCACTTCTGGTGCTTTCTCTTTCATTGTATCCTTAAAAGCCAGTCTTACTTCACTTTCCAATATTGTCTCCCATTGAACGTTCGTTCACTTTTACTTCATCTTCTATTCTGTTCCTTCTTATTTCTCCTTTTTATCATACAGTTCTTCAATATACTCTTTCCACCTTTTAAGAGCTATTTCTCCGAATACTTCTTTCCCTTCCCTGCTCTAGATGCATTTATTACTGGCTTTTGATACTTCACTTCATCCATTGAAATCTTTTATTTTCCTCCTACTTTCCTCTCTTCTCTTCTATCTCATTGCACTGTTCATTCCTTTCTTGCCTTTTCACATTCTCTTCGTTATTTAGTTTTTTGTATATCCTCTTTCCTCCCTCATCTGTACTCTTTTTAGGTTACCTTCTCTCTTCCATTTTGTTTATCATTGCATTTATCACCCATGGTTTCTTTATCTTCACACCTTTAACATAACCAATCATTTTCTTTGCTTTTTTCGAGTTATCTTCGGTAATTCTCATCCAGTTTTATTCGGCATTATCATCCTCCTTTTTGTTCTTTTCCGTACGATTACCATTTCACTTGCGGAATTCTTTCCCATTGCTTCAATCTTACCTATGCTCCATATGTTTTTCTTTTTTGTCATCCACACTCATTCTCATCAACCCAATGTTCATCAGCAAAGAGTTTCTAAATCTCTGTTCCATCATAATTTAACCGATTTGCCATCTATACCGATTACCTGCCTTCACCTTCCAAGTATAGATTTTCTGATATGATTTTTCATCCAAGTGTTTCCTTCATTTTATTCCAATATTTATTTCATTGTTCATCTATTTTATCAATCTATATAGCCGTTTGTCTCAGGTGCTCACTTCTCTTTCCTTGCTTTTGTAATGTCCTCTTACGTGCTGGAGTATTAAATTCCTATTATCCTTCAAATTATGCAACCAGAAATTTGACAGACGTAATGCTAGTTTACAAGTGACACGGGGGCAATCAGCTGATTCCTGTGAATGAACTTCTTTTGTTTTGCTTCAACCACATACGCGCCAATCTAACAAGGGTTTTTGGTTAATATTTAAGCATCAACTTTCCTTATCATGATATAAATCAATAAAAATTGCACTTTTAACCATACTTTAACTCTAAAAAATCTTCGACATAGAAATAGTCCTTTGCAGTTGCTCTCCGCTTCTTCCTATTCCTTTCTTCAATTTACATGTTTCCAATCGAATAACGATGATTTATTTTAGAGCTACTACCCGCGAAAAATAGGCTTTATTAAACACGTCATTAGCGGTAGAAGAGAGAAAAAGGAACTCGGCGGTCAATGAACTAAGAGACAAAGGTTCTCCAAGCGCCGAACGCGGCGACCATCTAAGGGCGATTCCCGGGAAACGGATAATCGTTTAGCGGTCAACAAATATTATGAATCCCTAATGCGCATTTCGAAAGCAAAGCTTTCATGATCACAGGGGGTCCAATGCTGAATTCATTCAATATTGGACCCCTTGACCCTCTGACGGTTCTTGGTTCGATGCCAGAGCGTCATTTCTATTCTCCGTGTATTTCAAAGAGGGATAGCGTATTCTTATTATAGGACCTTCTTTATAAGATATTGAATTGAAACTTTGAAACAGGTCAGAATGGCACTTATCTTACATTAATATGCAATTGTGATGCACGATCGCGTCCTTAGTTCGTCGCCAGGCGGTCTTTAGCGCGAAGTTTTCAAATCGATTTGAGGCATTACTTGGTATGATACTGCATTCAACTGATAGCTTGCAGTATGCAAGCAACTTTTACTCGTATATATATATAGGTATATCCAGAGAGTTAGCTATATATATATATATATATATATATATATAAATCTGACGTCGACGGCGCTAACTATATAGCTAACTCTCCGGATATACCTATATATATATATATATATATATACGAGTAAAAGTTGCTTGCATACTGCTATATATATATATATATATATATATATATACCTATATATATATAGATATATCCGGAGAGTTAGCTATATATAATACGGGTAAAAGTTGCTTGCATACTGCAAGCTATCCGTTGAATACAGTATCATACCAAGTACTGCCTCAGTTCAAATTTAAAACTTCGCGCCAAAGACCGCCTGGCGACGAACTAAGAACCCGATCGTGAGGGAAGACAGCAAAATAATATTAGATAAGTGCCATCCTTACTTGTTCCAAACTTTCGATTCAATATCTTATCGGGAAGGTCTCACGCCTCTGTCACCATTCCGAGTTTTATCTTTCCAGCTTATCGGGAAGGCATTTAAAAAAATCGTCAAAGCTTTCCGCAATGCATTTCTTATGGAAGAATTTTGCATCCACCTGGCTTCGAACTCACTGTCATTTGGCTACATTTTTCCATGAGAAGCATAGAAAACTACATCAACTTCAACCTCCGAGATTTTGGTTCCTCTATCTTACCGATAAGTGCCTCAAAATAATTTTTAAAAATCCATGCAATGCATTCTTATGGGAAAATTTCGATTTTTGGGAATTTCTAGTATCGAACCCATGACACCTAGCGTCGATGTCTGCATTATTCTGGCATCTAGAGTGTAGGGCCAGTACGTCGAAAAAATCTGACGTCAACAGCGCTCGTGGAACATGGTCAGAATTCGTATCCCTTATAAATATCTATTATATATAGCTAACTCTCCGGATATACCTATATAGATATAGGGGATACGAATTCTGACCATGTTCAACAAGCGCCGTCCACGTCAGATTTTTAGGACGTACTGGCCCCACACTCTAGATGCCAGAATAATGCAGACATCGACGCTAGGTGTCATGGGTTCGATACTAGAAATTCCCAAAAATCGAAATTTTCCCATAAGAATGCATTGCGTGGATTTTTAAAAATTATTTTGAGGCACTTATCGGTAAGATAGAGGAACCAAAATCTCGGAGGTTGAAGTTGATGTAGTTTTCTATGCTTCTCATGGAAAAATGTAGCCAAATGACAGTGAGTTCGAAGCCAGGTGGATGCAAAATTCTTCCATAAGAAATGCATTGCGGAAAGCTTTGACGATTTTTCAGTTCAGCCTTGTTTTCTACTGACATTACTCGGTCGCTTATCAGTTCGGTGGCTATCACAGCATTTCCCGCTCCCTTGTCCAACACTATAGCAACCCCTCTCTGGCTATCATTTCCTTCACCGAATATAACCCTCACATCATCGCTCCAAAAATCTCCCCCATCCTTCCACCGTACTTCGCATAGCCCTAGAATGTTAATGTAGGACCTCTTCATTTCTATCTTTACGTTTCTAACTTCCCTTTTCTAAGCATCGTTCTGACGTTCCAGCTCCCTACCCTGGTTTCCTTGGTCATCTTCTTCCTCTCTAGTGTAGTTGGGTAAGAATTTCGTGGAATGACGACCGGGGTGGCCTTACCACCATCCCTGCCGGGCACGACACTCTCCCTAGAGGGCTGAGTCCCGTGTTTGCCAGTGATAATATTATTATTGTGGCACATCATATTCATGGGATAGATAGTCGAGATGGTCTCCCCTTGCCTTCCTCAACAGTGTTTTTAACGTGACACCATCACTCATATAGGCCGCCCCACTGGGGTACAGACGCCTTTGCAGCCGCCTCACTGAGGTACAGACGCTGCGTGGACTACCTTTCGTCTGACCCCCACCTATTGATCTTTCTGGTATGAGTGACCCTACCAGGAACAAAGTTCCAGCCAGTATAGCTCTTTAGGTCATAGGAACACGTAAGCCCCTTCACCACGTCAAGGTGTTGTCCGTAGAAGCGGTTTCTTCTTCTAATTGCAAAGTAACAAAAATTTTTTATAGACCCCGTTTACAATGCTATTTTGCTTTTAATGCTGTTCTTACTTGGTCCTTTGAAAAGCGCTTCTATTTTTCTTAATATTATAGTATAAAATTATATAATATATTTCATTGGTAGGAAAAAATAGCCCGAGAATACAAATTTTTCAGCCTAATTTACAATACAGCAGGTGAAGATTAGCCAATGGAAATTTAGAACACTAATATAAAGAAAATGTTAAGAAGCAAATCAGAAGTCGAAAATTTTGACTTTTTTGCTAGAAAATATAAATTAAAGTAGCAATATTTCTAATTTCGTAGTATGAATGCTTCACTGTATATTATATATACTTAATCATATAGTATGGTCATCCTATCGTATCAATAAAAATATACTTGTCCATCATTGTGCATGTATATTTTCTTCGGAACTTTTATTATTCTTTAACATTATAATTACATATAATTTCCAATCGTTGATCATGACAAATTGTTTTCATATTTTCCACTGACTTCATGTTTCTATAAATTAGTGGTCAAGAAACGATGATAAATGTGATAGTAACATCTTAACGGCATTATCTTTAGCAGTTATACTATGTTTGACGTCTCTGTTATAAATACTCATAATTATGTAATTTATGTTCGTGCGGTCCAGTTCCACAGCCATTTAGTGCAATAATCGTCGAATTTATTGAAGGAAATTTTCCGTATGGAAAGACGTTAAATTCGGCGGCACGCATGCGCACAGCGAGTTTTCATAGGTTGGCAGCTCTGAGATGGGGAGCGCAGCGCCATGACGAGTGCTATAGAAGAGAGGTGCGGTGCATGGTGCTGCTCGAACCGGGTGTGGTACACGACAGATCATCATGTACCCATCATGCGGATGACGAAGCCCCTTAGGTGAGTACACATCCATTTTTATATCTTAATTCGAATTTGAAATTCTCTTTGAAGAGCGCGTGCCCTAATTATTCGGTCGATACTCCTTTTCATACTCCGACGCAATTCCTTCGGATCGTTACTCCCGTCGGACGAAGCGATGTTAAAAAGAGTGCTTTTTCATCCAGTTTCTTCGGCGTTTCTCTGTAATGGCGCCTGGTACAGCTCAGCCCGCACTACACTCCGCTCTACTTATTGCATAACCTTCGCGGGGCATCTCTTTCGAAGCATCGTTAGTGTGCATCCGACAGTGAAAAGTGTTGTATTCGCGAACTTGAATAGGTACAACGAAAGGCGATACGTTTTGGGAAACATTGTTGTGACAAATCGATGAGTTTTACTCGGATGCTTACGGAGGCGGGATTAGAATATTTAGAAGAAAAAAGGTTCAGTGAAAAACTTAATTGTTTAATAAATTCAAGGAGAATATGTCCGTAGAAGATGAAGCCGACATTTTGCTCCCTCTTTGTTACATAGATCATTCTAATACGGCGAAGAAGATCAGAGAATTACTTGCTGGAACAAATCGATTTAAAAAATCATTTTTCCGACTCGCGAAAGCAATCGATTTAGAAAGTAGAGTGATTCACCTCCAGACGGCTCAATCTGTAGAAAGACTTCATCGAGCGTGCGAAAACATTCTTTACCCTTACGTAGTTGTGCATGACCGATATCTGAGAGTCCTCCCCAAACAAAGAGTGTAATTTAATCTTGAGGGACCCAGAGTCTAATATATTGAACACTATAATTAGTGGAACTCTGCAACAACCATCTTGGAAGGGAAAACACCTTCACGATAAATTTTTATTCCAACTGTTTCGTCAACGAGTCGATATCTTAAGGTGCACGAAGAAAATATGTTCCTATATAAGTAATAATTTTTTCATCAGTGAAATAATTCAGGTCTGACAGAGTGAATTCGATCTTCGATCGAAAAGCATTGTATTTCATGAAAAATAGAAACGCGGCTTCAATTGCCATTCGTTTTTGTCTTCCGGATTTGAGATGCCCTCTCATGTGTTCAATGGCTTTAAAGGGGAAGGGTCACGGATGCGATCAATGCAGCCTTCTCTTCTTCCTCTCCTTGTGATTATATTCAAAATGCAATCATTTCCAATCCGTAATTGTGGTATGCTTGTTTTCTTCGTATTGACGCTCGCGGTTAACATTTCCGACGGCCAAATGATCCTATCGCAGTTCGCCAACGAAATTTATATATATTATTATATTCAGTACGGTCGTAGTTAGTCACTAGGAAATATGGCGGCATCAATATACGCCACAGTAACAAAAATATAATATTGCAAATGTCCATGTAGAGTTCCACCTCGACTTTGTGTCAGGTCTCCATCATAAAGAAAAGCACACTTATACCACCAATATTTTTTAAACCGTGGTTTCGAGCTCATCATCAGACGATTGATCTCTAAAGGATAGGAATCATGGTAGCATAAAAAATATGGTATAATTTTAAGTGTTTTTAGTCTGATTTTCTTTGAAATTTCCACTTGCATAATTACGGAACATAGCTTCTATATTATTATATTCAATACGCAGTAAGTTAGTAGGACAGGTGGAGACCTCAATTTACACTTTAGCAACACTAATAATATAACAAATTTCTATAAAATTACGAAATATAACTGTTTAGAAAACCCGTCCATTAACTGCAATATTTCACAAGCTTCACTATATTACAGCGCAAAAAGCTATGAAGTACTAAAATATATGAATAATAAAGATATATTTACAATATCCACAAGCACCATTTTAATTTAATAATTATTATCTTGAAACTTGCTCATTCCTAAGGAGACATCTGAAGAGAGAAAGGCAGTGTGATAGATTCATATACGCGTACGTAGACTAATAGAAATATTCCGGATTTGCTTATGTTATGCGCATAATTGAATAAAACGGCCTCAGAATCTGTCGTAGCTGATGAAGTTGATCCTTTCGGTTGTTTGAGTTCTGAGAAAGGCCGATGAAAATTCGTGCAAAGATTTTTCTAAGTTTATTATATATATTTTTCGCCTCCAATGCAATTGATCTTCGGCATAATATTTTACTCGATTAACTCGAGCAAATTTTCGTGAAATTAGGTCAATGGAACTTGTCAGCATTGGCGTTCTCGTGAGTTCAACTACCATCCGCCTTAATTTCTTCCAGAGACATCCAATGGCTTAACTCTCTCAATTAATTATCTCTTTATCCATGTCTTCCTTTATTATTCTTTTCTTTGCCATCATCCAAGTATCTAGCAATCACTTTCCTTTTCATTTCTTTCATCAAATTTCCTCTTCCTTTATTCCTTTGCTAATATGTGGACTAATTATGAATAAAAGTGACTAAAAAACACTTCTAGGACTTCATCAGGACGAAACCATGGTCGCATAATAAAACTATTGAGGTACAGGTGGATGTGTCTTTTCGTTATTTTTCTTAATGATGGGGACCTAACAGAGAGTCGAGACCTAATTGATAGATTCTGAAAACAACTCTAATTGAGAAATCATTAATTATCTGATGTCTAGTATCCTGAATCATTGGAAAATTGAGACGAAAAAAACTCTTTAAATCCCAAAACGGCAAAGTAATCTCGCACTTATTTACTTCGATTGAATATTAAATAACTAAAATCTTACTTGGTAAATTCCAGAGAATATTAATTTATTCTACGCCACTAACTTCGTCTACAAGTAGATATTTTCAGGAACTTATTCTATTGCATTCTATTCAAATTCATAAATTCTTTAGCATGGCTCTCTTCCACAAATTTGAGTGATTTTGACTGATAGGTCAATTCGATGTCTAATGTCTAGGAAAATTAAAAATGAGCAGTTACATACTGTGCGGAGAAATTAGTAGTTGTAGGGTGAGTAAGAAATAGGTAGTGAAGAATAAGGAATCTGTGAAAGTTATATCGAAGTGTGGATAGTTGGAGCGAAGTGTCTAAATGAGTAAAATCCGAAGAATGTTTCAGCGCGAGTTCATCTGATTTTTATAATGGATGAAAAAATTATTAAACAAATAAGAATATATTTTTTCATCTGCCTGAAGCTATCATCTCGTTCATGAATCATATCGAATTAAAAGTCTATCGTGGAAGTTGCTAAGTGGTATTTTTTCAAGATGGTTGCTGCAAAATTCCAATAAGTCAAGATTGATCATTTTAATGAATATTGTTTCCAATACATTGGGTCTGAAATGGTTATAAATACAGTCAGATGATTGGAATTTATCGGTAGGGGAAGCCATTGGTTTCGAATGCCAAATATGTGAATCCAATGTAGATCATTTCTCGTCCTCAGATTCTCTTGTTTTCAATAAGTCTTCCATTACTTTTCGCAACTGCAAAGAAGGACATAATTTCTAAAATTTTGTCTGTAAATCATGAAAATAACCTATACCCCCTTACAGAGAAAAACTTCCTAATTTGGTAATTAAGCAATCGCATGATTATGGAAGGAAGTCATGGACGCCAAAGAAATATCGGAAATGGAGAAGTTTTAAGGAAGATAATGTACCGGCCCGGTAATGTTCAACAAATATTGCTTTATTTATTCTCTGTAGTTCTAAGCATTAAATATTCTGATGTTGAGAGAGTGCATGTAGAATAATAAATGATTGTTTCAGTTGATTACGTAACAGTAATCTACATCGATATCGTTGAAATGTAAGTCGAACAACAATGGTAGAAACAGTGGAGAGTCGAGAAACGCCGGCCGTGCTTATGAAGGTCCTCCTTTAATTAAAGGTCAAATTATTCCATTTCATCTTGAATATTGGAGATTCCTTTGTGGTTATTTATTCTTCTGAGAGATAATAAGAAATCCAAAACAAATCATCTTCTAATCAATCCGATTTAGGTCTCTTATCGCTATGCTTTTCTTTATGTTTCGAATATAAACCAAGGAAATCTTTTACCTTGATCTACTTGCGTCCCCTTTAGGCGGGGGATGCTCACTCTAGTAGCCTTCTCATTAACTATTCACGCAAGGAAAGAGATTCTGGGTCGTCCATTCGAATTGTTGGTCCGACATTATATTTACCTCGTCTTCCCAAAATGTATTTCCTACGAAATGTTACAGCGATTTGGAGTGTTCTAATGATTCTTAAGGAGGTAATTCTTGAATACTGTCTTTCTCCTGCCCCCCCCCCCCCCCCCGCATCCACCACCTAAAAGCTCTCTAACAAAATCGATACTTTAGACTACAGCGTGCTGACTCAGTGTTCCATGATACATGGTGTTTCGTCTTCTGTATATGTACATTAATAATTTCTCGGAAAAATGAATTGGTTTGGAAAATAGTTCTGTTTTTCTGATCATCGGAACGGCCTATGTGACGAAGAGGGCACTTAATTTCGACTACATCTTCTACAAACTCTTTGATTTTATTAAGCAAATCAACTATTTGATTGAACCTTATAAATATTTGCATCCTATCTTTTGAAGTATCCGAGTAACGATCACAGATATATCATAGCAGTTCTTCACCAAACATATTGCCTCTCGTTGCACCTTTACTAATTCGCCAATGATATTCTGTTCGTGCGTAAACGCATATTTATATAATGTAAATAGATGTAAGGTAAAATCGCAGTATATATATATATATATGTGTGTGTGTGTGTGTGTGTGTGTGTGTGTGTTTGTGTTTGTGTGTGTGTGCGCGCGCATGATGTATATAAAAATGTACATGGCTGTATAAAATAGATCAAAATTTGTAAAAGCAGAATAAAGAAATTTAGGACGTGACGCAAAGTTCAAAGCAAACACTTTGAGTGGCTAGATAACCCAATATAGGATTTTTATCCATTTTTTTCGTTACTTTCAACTAAGGTTTGCTTGTTTCCGATTTTCTTAAGCTGCTCTTTATGTAGAATCCGCAATTTTAACTCCATCTTTCGTCAATTACATTTTCTGCAAAGAGTTTCTCCCGTCTTCACATACGTCTCAATGTATTGAGGTCGCTTGGAACTCTCTACCAGAACCACGGTTACTAGGCTAGACAAGGTCCCTATGACCATGACTCTATGAGTAACATTCTTAATAATAATATAGCCCCATACTTAGAAGGAACACTAAATCATAAATATAAAATATAGATCCCTTTAATGCTTTCCGGAATAAGTGAATGTTTCACAGCTGAGAAATGAGGAATTCAGAAATAATAATAATAGCAAAAATAATAATAATGCTATATTTGCTGACTAAAATTGCCCTTTTAGAAGTAAACATATGTATAAACAAGAAAATAAAAGACTTTACATATATACATATACAAAAATCCAGTGACTGTGCTATAAAATTCAGGTATGATTAGGAAAAATAATAAATTAGGTCTATTATTAGGTTAGGGATAACCAACTTTTCGTAGAATTCTATTAGGAGTACTTAATTAATCGCTCAATAGGTTGAGTGAGGAGTTCTAAAAGTTATCTGTCAGAAAGTTATTCTTTAATTTTGGCTCGCGATATTGTTAATCGCGTGTGTGCTTTCCGGCCGATCGATCATTTCGCTTTCGGTGACGTCATGCGTCTCCGTAATGGCTGACGGCGGCCATTTGCCAGCGACGCTAAAACTGGTGCGCCTTGTTCGACCGAATTTCCAAGTGACAGAAATGATTTTTAAACTTCCTCAGATTAATAGGTACTGGCATTGTGTAGGAGAACATCGCTTTCGTAGGAATTGGTGAGCTGATTAAATTCGTCCAAAAACCAGTCGATTTGGAGAGATGCCGTCCCGCAGCTTTTCTAAGCGCCCAATTTGTGTGCGAATTCGGCATAACGAGAAGGTCTACAGCTTAGGAAAGACAGAAATTTGAAGAATATGTGTTATTTTGTTTGAGAGCGAGAGAAAGTTGTGGAAGGCGAAGTCCCTTTTTCCTATATTAAGATCGGGAAAAAATTGATTTCGAGAAGTTGTGGATATTAAAAGACGAGATAATGGATACAGTTCGATTTACTACAATTCCAAAGCTCTGTAATGAAGATAATCGGGGATTTTAGCACATTAGATAGATTTAATTATCTGATATAGATATAAGAAAAAATATTTATAAATCAGCCTTCTAATCGTTATTTTCAAATCCGATACTACTCAAATGATAAAAGTATTTTTATTTGAAGTGATGAAACTATTTTCTATTATACGCGGTATTATGCCATATATTTATATATGATAGTGCGATTGACTGAAATATGAGAAGAGGGAATGTACGGTTGATCAATTCCGGTTCAACTGTTATCGAATTTATATAGACCCTTAGGCGTTCAATTTGTTACCTAAAATTAGAAAAGTGTGAAATGATACAAAAGCTTTTTCGGCTGGCAATTTTTGGCCTCTGGCCTTCTAGGAATTTGAGATTTTTTTTCGAGATATAAGGTCAACAGGACATATTATCTTTAACACATTTCTTAATATGCACCCCATTTTCGTACTGTCTTCTCCAGCCCTCAGTTAAATTTCTCCATCAACCCAAATCTTTTTAGGTTTTTCATGCATTTCATTCTTTTTTATTCAAAATATGAACAAAGAATTAGATGACGTGGAAGAGAGACTTCGCCTCGCCGAAAAAAAGAGTTGTTTCATTTTGTTTATTATTTTCTTTAATTCATTCAGGTACCAATTTAAAATTTATATATTTTCTTCTTGCAAGAATTATACAGAACAACCCGTTTTAGAAACTCCCGCTTAAGATGCTATCCCGCTTAAGACGCGGTGCACCTGGTCCCTTTACATTTACATTACATATAGACCCTGCACTGGCGCATGGCAGGGGATGTGAAACACCGAAAACCCTATCTAGCTTTGACTGCTGTTGGCTTCTCTAATACTTCGTGGAAAAAATGACCAGAAATGACTATCTGTCCCGGCAACTATTTCCCTGTAACGCTTCATCGTTTTGTCTCGAAGATCACGTACGCTACTAACTGGTATGACAATATCAACTATCTCCTCCCCGAGATCCGTAGTGATAAATTTATTAAAAAGCTTCCTATGGTAATCAAGTCTTCTATCACTAAGCGAATCCCAACCGAGGGATTCTATCATAGCTGAAACACTGCTGTCAAATCTGAAATCTCTCTTAACAAATCTAGCTGCCCTGCGTTGAACTATCTCAAGGCTGGAAGTTAATCCCACTTCGTGCGGATCTCAAATCGCTCAGCAGTACTCAAGGAGAGGTCGAATCAGGGAGAAGTACGCTATTTCTTTTACCCTCCAAGAGCAACCCCTTAGGATTCTACTAGCTAAACTTTGCAGCCTATTCGCTTAAACTACTACGTTTTGAAGGAAAAATTACTACTGAGCGTAATACCAAGATATTTATGATTCTTCACGAACTGCAACGGATATCCTGAAATATTATACGGTATGGGGGTAACATTAGTGGAACGTGTAAAATTCATGGCTACGCACTTCTTTACCTTCAAATATAACTGTCAATCACTGCACCAACCTGAAATAAGATTCAGATCGTCCTTTCTCACGATACCCATGATAAAACACTCTGCTTAAGACGCGGGTTTGTCCCGTTCCCAGGTGCACTGCTAATCGATCGCCTCATTCGATGGATCGAAAATTTTTACATTATCTGTTTCGGCGTAAATTTGTGAAAACAAAATGAAGATATCCGTCCGAGACGACCTGTGAGATTTTCTCAATCAGTTATTCTCAGGGAAACTACGTCATGGAACGTAGATTAAAAATGTGAAGACGTTTCCTAACTTCACAAGTATCATTATCGACTTTTTTAAGTCTGGTGAGCTCTATCTTAGAGATCGTGATGCCCTCTCACCACTGATACTAAAGAATTGTTATTCATCCATAATTGTCTATACGTCTACATAAGACTATAAAGTCTCAATCTCAATGGAATAAGTTGCATCTAACCTCCGTTAATAATATATATAAGAAGATATATAATCTATGTGTAAATAGGAATAGGTTGAAAAATCTTAAGAAGGAATGGATGTTAAAAAACGTATTATCTTAGGGAAAATACACATAAAAAATACATGCTCAAAAAAGGGGGGTGTGAAAACCTGCGCAAACCTACCGATTGTACGTTAAATACGTAAGGAGTGACTGTGTATAATATGAAAATCACAAAGGCTATACTGTGACAAAACAAATAAAATCAAATGAATAACTCGACAAAATGGAATCATTCACTTATAAAGAGAAAACATTAGAAAACATAAAGCAATTTTCATTTTCAACATAGCACAAGTATATCCACAAATGGAAGTCTTCTGAATAATAGTAGAAATATTCAATAGAAAAGGTATCTATGAAAGATTAAAAAATAGAAATACAGAACATATAAAAGTATTCAATTTAAACATACACCGGTATAATAAAAATTGTAGAAAATAATTTTTAAAATGAAAACTTCAATTAAAACAACTTGATGACCAATCCAATACTGAATCCCAGTTAATTCATTTTCCGAATATACGGAGATTTTTACAAAGCAAATGGCATAAGGAATTTACAAAACAATGGTTAGAGCTGTAGAAAGAAAAAGACGGTAAGAGTAGAATATTTTTGAAGACGAGGCATAGTATTTCTTCTATGGTTGAAGACGAAGGGATCATTCTTTGATAAGTGATTTACACTTTAAAGAGAAAATATTAATTTTTATTTTCCATAGCTGGAGGTATCTGGAGAGACCGCAATCTATTGTTGCATTGTAGGGGGCAAGTTTGGTACAGGGGCATGTTTGCACAATGTTAATAATCTTTTATATGAGCGCGCCTTCTCTCAAGTCAAAGGAAGTACTGCAATCGTCATTTGTGTTACCTAATAAGTCTGTTCCTCGAGTGATCAGCAACTATTTTTGATTTTTCGTCCATTAAATCTGCACACCGTTGTAATGGCGTTAACAGTACCTGCACTATCAGATCATCACAAGTCATCGTGTTGTATCTTTTAGATTGTTCTTTTTCTTTTAATTTAGGCTGTTCAATTGATTGAAGAATAAAGCTCAGATGTTGAATTTTAACGAAAGGAGAGACATCGCGTAGTGCGGTGAAAAGAGGAAGCAATAAAAAAATGACAAAATGTGATTCTTACACACTCGCCGGTAAAAAATATTTTGAAAAGAACAGGATGAGTCGAAAAAGTGCAAGATAGTTCCCACTAAGAATAAGATGGCAAAACCTACCAGAAAAAGAAATCTTTCTAGACCTGACAAAACAAATTGGAAGGAAAAATACAACAATAACCCAGTCCTTGAGCAGATAAGAAAACCAGAAAAGGACGAACCTTTGGTTCTAATGATGAAAATTGTGTGCTTATTTACTGTTTAAGGCGGTGTAAAATTCTAAACATGGAACCCTGTGGATACAGTGCATTCAGTGTAAGAGATGGGCACATGACCACTCTATTAAAACAGGATATTTTATATATTTTTTGCATAAATTGTGATGACTCATTCTAACTGATTTTATTCGTTTCATTTTGAAATTTTGATTGGGTACATACCTTTTGAAATAAACTATTTTTTGCATCTGGATGAGCTTATAACGCGCTCTTAATTTGAGCATGTGTTTAGTGTGTAAGGGAGAAAAATGCGTACTAAGTGGGATAGCGACTTAAACGGGTATTTGCTTGAGTTAGATTCAAAAAGTGCAGTAAACCTCACATTCATCATTCATCCACTTCCTTCTTTTCTAATATCTGAAATGGATCGATTCTCGTTAAAATTGTTCCATGTTTACATTAATACTCTAAGTTCATCGACTTCTGAGTCAATCTTCAATTTCCTCACAGTAACTTGTTCTAAATAAAGAACAGAATAGATTATATATTGATATATAACGCGTGCACCATCAAAACAGCAAATAGATTATATATAAAACATAAACAAAGGTTATTTAGAAAACTAAATCCATTTAGTACATAGTAAAACTAATTTATTTGCAGAATTCCTTAAAAATTAACGTTTTCTGTTAAAAAGGAACTCCATAATTTAGTGAGGGTTAATAAAATACTTCGATATATTCTTAAGGAGCGATAGTTGATAGCACCTATATGTTATATAAAACTTGATTTTTTGCTGAAGTCAAAGATACATTCTGGCGGTTACTTGTGTTTGGTATCCAATCGTCACGTTCATATGGTGGCTCGTAGTAGACAAATCGATCGCTATATCGAGATAAATATCGCTGCAGAGATACCTACTGCCTACAAAGAAAAAATGTAATCATTTAGGGGTACTATATAGAGAGACCCTAAGCGAGTTTTAACGGATTTCACTCTATGAAATATTTTAATTCTATTGACAAACCAACTGAAATCGGTACGAGTCAGCTAATTAGATTCAGAACAAGACATTGAAGGTGTGCTGTGAGATGGATATACGAAACTCTTGGGTCTTTTTAAACAACAGGATTAGCGAAGTGAACAGAAGAATTAAACTCGGCTGGATGGCCTTCGAAAGAAATGCATATAGTATATTCTATGGTCAAAAATGCCAATGGTCTTGAAGAGGAAGGTCTTCAACCAATGCTCTCTACCAGTGTTTATCTATGGAAGTGAAACCTGGGTGTTAAACGCAGCAATAACCAGCAACTTCAGACAACGCAAAGAAGTATGGAAAAATGTAGGCTTGGGATCACAAGAAGAGACAGGAAACGCAACACCTGGGTGAGGATGAAGACCAGAGTGACAGACATCATAGATAAAGTAAGATCACTGAAATGGATGTGGGCAGGCCATGTGGCGAGAAGAAATGACAACCGTTGGACAAGAGCGGTTTTGAACTGGACACCAAGAGATGTGAAGAGACCAAGAAGAAGACCAAAGGACCGATGGAACAGAGACATCATTAAGTACTTAGGGGTGACATGGCAAAGAGAAGCTCAGAATAGAGAGAATTGGAAAGTGCTCTATTATAGTTAACTATTATAATAGATCAGTTCTATTGCTAAAATTACCGATCACATTATACTTGATTACTTTCCAGGGAAATCAGATCTGATATTTAAGATATTGCCTCTTTCTAAGGAATCCTTAGGTTGTCCTTATTGTCTCACATTCTGAGATAATACTTGTTAAAGGTGTGGCTGTCGTGTCATTTGCCTTACATCAGCCTCTACTGCAAACCATTAATCTGTTAAAAATTAAGTTTGAAGATTTCCTTTCTTTCATGTTAAATTATTTTATTTTAATTTACGGAGCAATTACAAACGATAAGTTAAAAATAAAATAATGATATACAAAGAGGATATATGGTTCAGGAAAGGAAAGAGAGGAAAACAAACTTAAACAAATGAATTTGATTCAATAATATACAATGCTATAATTGTAGGTATAATAATTGGTTTGGGAGGAGAATACCACTGAAGAAATTAAATTGATTTTACTAAAAAAAGGAATTGCAACAACTATGGATTGAAAATAAAAATTATGATAAATATATAACAATTTGGTATTGAAAGGAGAGAAATCATAATTTGACCTATTTCACATATTGTAACTTTAAATGTAAGGTTGTTTGGTGTCATAATATAATTGAATATGTGTCTGGAATCTTCGCAGGATTTCCAGCAAGTTAAATTTGCTATGGCTGCTTTTGATGGTTTCGACGTTTACCTTTACTAATAACTCGCCATGTTTCTGAAGAATAGTTCCCAAGGAGATGGTAGAAATATATAAACAACAGCCTTGGAAAACAAAGTAAAGCTGGATGTTGCATTTTTCAGAAATAGAAGCACAAGACCGCTCAATAGCGGAATATGCACAAGATAACCAAAGGAATAAAGAAAAAGATAAAATCGAAGAAAGGAAACAAGGGAGACGACTTATTTGACCCGGCGGAGCTAGAGAAGTACAGGAAAGAGAAGGAGCAGAGGGAAGCAGCGGCAGCCGAGTCTGCGGCAGAGTCTGCAGCAGAAGGCACTGCTGAAGAACCAAAAGCAGAAGACGAAGAGTGGCAGCGCTTCAAGGTATGAGTGGCCTTTTTATTACTTATATCTAGACTTGTAGCAGTCATTTGAGGGGCAATAGAAAACCAGTATCCCTGAATTCACTCCAGTTTGGAGGAAAACTCCTCCTGAAGGCACGTTATACTAAGTTATTTAACATGCAACAATATTCTATCACAACAATGTTAACAATAAATTTTGAAATTTCAAATAATTAACGTAATTACATATCACTCTCAAAAATTTGGTTTCTCTTCTTTCTCTTTTTACTTTTTAAATGCTGTTATGTGGATACACGGCTGTTTACAATGAGTGAGAGAAAAAATCCTTAAGTCGTAATTTTTGAAAATTTAATCTTAAAGTTAAAATTATGAATGGGTTAAAAGAGAATGGAAAACACTTTTCTTAGTTGAATGAGCAAAGAACCTCAAGTAACAATAGTGTCCGATTAAAACGTAATTAAACAATGCATTAGAGCGACAAATGACACCCACGTCTAAAAGATTTAATTTTTCTGGTTCTATGCCAAAACGATGTATTCTAAGGGAATTGGTTCAACAGAAGTATGAAGAGCCATTTACAGGAGTGTAGGAAAGATTTTCCCTTTAAAAAAGTATGTCAAAGATATGAAATGAATTCACGTGTTTATCAACAACAGGAAGCACTGTTTGCTGATTCGCTGATGTTTGCAATGATATCTTTTTCAATCAAAAGACTAACTTTAAAAAATTAAACTTTTTAGTCGTGGGTGTTTTTTGTCGTTGCAATAAATAGTTAAGCTAAGTTTTACATTTTGTTTGGAAGTATTTCTTCATTAGTCATAAGATATCATACCTTATGCTCTACAGAACCATTCTTACTTTCCATATTTGCTTTCCATTGCCATTTTAGATATTCAAAATCTAAATCTATTACAGTATATTTTCTTGCATAGAGGCTTAATGGAATCCGAATAGGGGGTTAAATGTTGAATGGAACTTTCTAATTCAGAATTCGCCCTATTAATACATTTATATTTTATTTATGTTATTCACAGTTGAGAGATTTGCTCAAATTATTTCTCACCTCACGAATTTCCTTCTAAGCCTTCAGCAGAATGATTAAGTATTTTATTAAACACTCCGCGGAGTGGGTATTTAATTTTTGCAATGATTTTTGGATTCGCACTTATTTTCGGTTGCCTTGAGTTTGCTTGGGCGGGGTAAATTATTTTGAATAAGATTTAAGCTCGCCAAAATTATGTTTGGAACTACCATAACATCGTATAGAGTTTCCAACATAGTTAGGTGAATATATTTTTACCATTAATTAGACCTTCCTTTCCCTAAATAATACAAAAACAATTAAGAATATTTCTACCATTTTATAGTCTTTGAGTTTTATTGCCATTTTATTAACATTGGAGAACCTTTTTAGTTTTGGGTTGAGAATAAAATGATCTTTTAGCAGTGTTGCCGAATTTCCAAATATTAATGTACACAATGAGTTTTTTTTTCAATATTTTAGGGCTAGTACATAAAATAAGTCCATATATTATATATAGCTAACTCTCCAGATATACCTATATATATATACGAGTAAAAGTTGCTTGCATACTGCAAGCTAATTGGTACAAATTTAACAATTAGTTCCCCTTACTGGTATCATCTTCAAAGCTTATCCAGCAAAATTCTTAATAATTGCCGCAATACATTTCTTACGTGAGAAATTTTCATCCATGTGGCATCGAACTCACGGTCAAAGGTAACCTTTCGTCCACTGGTTCAATAGAAAACTACTTCAAATGCAAACGCTGTGATTTTGAATAGTCTCCTGCATATAGAAAGCCCTCAAAACAATTTTTAAAAAATTAGTGTAAATGACCACCTGGCGTCGAACACATGACCCGCTCATGAGAGTCAATGGCATGGAAATGTTAGATAAGTGCCACTCACACGTGTTTCAAGGTTTCAATTCAGTATCTTATCGGGAAGGTCATAAATGAGATTCCTTTCTTCCCGCTTGAAATGCATGGTAGAATCGGAATGACGCTCTAGCATCGAACCAAGGACCACTAGAGAAGCAGTGGACGTCATGAAAGAATCTTCTCAAACGCCTCTGTCACCATTCCGGGTTTTATCTTTGAAGCTTATCGGGAAGGCATTTAAAAAAATCGTCCAAAATTTCACCAATGCATTTCTTACGGAATCATTTTGGACCCACCTGGCGTCGAACATACGGCCTTGGTAACATTTCTTCCTAAAGTACTATATAAGACCATGTCATCTGCAAAGACTGTAATTTTGATTCCTCTATCTCATCGAGAACGGCCTCAAAACAGATTGCAAAAATACGCGCAAAAGACCGCCCAGCGTCGAACTCAGGACCCTTCCATGAGAGAAGATAGCAAAATAATATTAGATAAGTGCCATCCTTACTTGTTCCAAAGTTTCGATTCAATATCTTATCGGGAAGGTCCCACGCCTCTGTCACCATTCCGGGTTTTATCTCTCCAGCTTATCGGGAAGGCGTTTAAAAAAATCGTCAAAGATTTCAGCAATGCATTTCTTATGGAAGAATTTTGCATCCACCTGGCGTCGAACTCACGGTCTTTTAGTAACATTTCTTCCATTCGTAATATAGAAAACTACCTCAACTTCAACCTCCGAGATTTTGGTTCCACTATCTTACCGATAAATGCCTCAAAAATTTTTTCAAAAATCCGCGCAATGCATTCTTATGGGAAAATTGCGATTTTTGGGACTTTCTGGTATCGAACCCATGATAGCTAGCGTCGATGTCTGCATTATTCTGGCATCTACAGGGTGTGGCCAGTACGTCGAAAAAATCTGACGTCGATGGCGCTTGTGGAACATGGTTAGAATTCGAATCCCCTATATATATATATATATATATATATATATATATATATATATATATATATATATATATATATATATATACACACACACACGAGTAAAAGTTGCTTGCATACTGCAAGCTTTCAGTTGAATGCATCACCGTACCAAGAAAGGCCTCAAAACAATGTTCAAAACTTTGCGCTAAAGACCGCCTGGCGTCGAACTAAGGACCCAATCGTGCGTCACAATTGCAACTTAAAGTTAGATATGTGCCATTCTTACCTGTTCCAAAGTTTCAATTCAATATCTTATCGGGAAGGCCCTTAAGTAAGATTACGCTATCCCCCTTTGAAATACACGGTGGGATAGAAATGACGCTCAGGCATGGAACCAAGAACCGTCAGAGGAATGGCGGACAGCGTATATGAAACATATGTATTGCCTCTATGTACATTTCATTTTATATTCCAATTATATCCCATTTATGTCCCAAAAATAGGAATTCTCCCATAAGAATGCATCGCGCGGAATTTTTAAAATAATTTTTAGGCACTTATCGGTGAGATAGAGGAACTAAAATCTCGAAGGTTGGAGTTGAGATAATCTTTCTTTCTACCAAAGGAAGAAATGTTACCAAATGTCCATGAGTTCGACGCCAGGTGGGTGTATACCAGTATATCCAGTACGGATATTTCCGTAAGAAATAGATTGCTGCAATTTTTGCGACAACTTTTTTAATGCTTTCCCGATAAGCTGGAAAGATAAAACCCGGAATGATAACAGAGGCATTTGAAAAAATCTTTCACGCGGTTCACCGTTTCTCTAATGGTCCTTTGTTCGATGCAAGAGCGTCATTTCGATTCTACCATGCATTTCAAACGGGGATAACGGAATCTTATTTTAGGACCTTCCCGATGCGATATTGAATCGAAACTTTGGTTCAGACCAGAAAGGCTCTTATCTATCATTAGGAAGAAATTAGTTATCGCAAACAGATCCTAGGTTCGACTCCAGGAGGTCATTTACGCGAATTTTTGAGAATTGTTTTGAGGCCTTCCCCTATGCAATAGACTTTTCAAAATCACAGCGTTTGAAGTTGTTTCTATAGAACCAGTGGAAGAAAGGCTACTAATGTTCTTGAGTTCGATCTACATCTGTACCCTGCAAGCCGCCTTTCGGCGTGTGGCAGGGGGTGCAAGCACCAGGACTCTATTTGCCCAGTCGATTATTTTCGCGTATTGTCAATGAGTTCGATGCCAGATGGACGCAAAACTCTCCCGTAAGAAACGCATTGCGGCAATTTTTAAGAATTTTTCTGGTTAAGCTGCGAAGATGACACCCGGAAGGGAAACTTATTGTGGATTTTCATCAATTAGCTTACAGTATGCAATCTAATTTTACTCGTATAGTAAAGAAATGAATTGAAGGTGTAAATAACTTTGAAGACCAAGGAAAAACGGACTTGAAAAAGCTATGACGGGACCGGGAATCGAAACCGGGATCCGGGACCAAAGTTACTTCCTGAATAAGCGAAGATACTGGGTTCGATTTCCGGTCCCGTCAACCTTTTTTCAAGTCCGTTTTCCTTGGAATGTCTCCTTGCCCTTGGTTGCAAAGTCACTCTCTTTCGAAGGCGCTGACAGCAGGAGTCGATTCGATCCTAAAGAAGAGTCAGGGCGACCTCGATCGCATCAAATCGACCAGTTACTTCCAGAGAAAGGCCCCTGGACAAGCGAAAGAGGTGAAAGAGTGCGTCCCAAAGGCGAAGGCGCCGAGTAAAGGGAAGCGGTGGGTGGGATTCGAAGAGGGGGCTGCAGCTGAGGAATCGGAGGAGGAAGAGGTAAAAGAGGAAGTGAAAAAGGAGGAAGAGAAGGAGGAAGAAGAGAAGGAGATAGAGGAGGAGGTAGAGGAGGAAGAAGAGGAGGAGGAAGAGGATATCTTCGACACTTCTTATGTAGACGTGGTCGCCAGTGGAGAGGTCAAGCTCGCATACATTCCGGAGAGTCCTACAGAAGAAGGGCCGGCCGAAGACGACCCTTTTGACACTTCCATCGCGGAGAAGGTCATCGGTCCGGAAGAAAAGGGCAAGAAGAAGCAAGTGGTGAGCTTAGGGTGCGCCGTAGAGGTGCTCACTGGTCGAATCGACAAGAATCAAGTTCTCCCAACTGTATCTCAGGTAGGCGTCCATTCAATTCATCACCTTAATTACATTTTCACTCATCTATGTATGTATAAACTACCAACGTATCACTTACTCAACACATGTAAATTATTTCCTAAAAACTACGGGAACCCGTTAACGCGTCGCACTTCTATACATTTGAAATACTCTTTTCGTACGTTAATGGAAGTTGATTTAGCCTTAACTTAGTAAACCTGTATTTTTGAGACGCCAAGCGAAGTTCATGCTAAAACGCGATTACAAAAACTACATCGAATCAGTTTCCTCCCAATCGAAATCAAATCCGAAGCGTTTCTGGACTTTGTTAAATTCTCGTCGGAAAGTGGGTAAGATTCCAGAAAACCTCCATCTCGATCAAAAAACAGCTTCGGGACCCAACAGACCCTTCCTCTTCAACGATTTTTTCCAATCGGTTTTTACTCCGTCTTCCAACCATAATTATAAAGTATTACAAGTGGAGAGTGTCTGTCCCTTTTCGCTTTCTTCTTTAACAACAACTTCTGAGGAATGCTTTCAACTTCTTCGAAATCTGTCCCCAAATAGAGCCATTGGCCCTGATCATGTCGGGTCAGTGTTCTTAAAAAATTCTGCTCCTTCCCTCTCACAGCCCTTAGCTATTCTCTTAAATAAATGTTTTTCTTCAGGTTATTTCCCATCAGCTTGGAAGGCACCAAATGTAACTCCACTTTTCAAATCCGGTGACAGAAGTTCAGTGAAGTCGTATCGACCTATATCCGTTCTCCCTATTCTAGCAATGATATGCGAGAGGATAATTTTAAAAAGACTATCGGATTTCACTTCCCCCTACCTATCACAAGCTCAACATGGTTTTCTTCCTTGACGCTCATGCCTCACCAATCTTTCCTCCCTTCAGTATCATGCAATAGAAACTATTCAAACCAGTTCGCAATTAGATGTTTGTTATTTTGACTTCGCCAAAGCGTTTGACTCCCTTGACCACTCTCTTCTCCTCTACAAGCTGCAATATAGATTTGGCATTCACGGAAATTTCCTGTCCCTTCTCAACAGTTTCCTTTTAAATAGAAGGCAGAGAGTAGTCTTAAATAATCTTTCCTCTTCGTGGACTCCTGTACTCTCCGGCGTTGCACAAGGGAGTGTCCTAGGACCATACTTGTTCTCATTATTCATCGATGATCTCCCCAAAGCCATTGGAGATGGAAGCAATATCTTACTTTTTGCGGACGACTGCAAAATTTTTAAAAAGATCACCACAGCCAGTGATTGTTCTGATCTTCAGAACTCAATAAACGCAGTCTCAGAATGGGCTTCTTCGTGGAAGCTGAAACTAAACCCCGAAAAGTGCTTCATAATGTCAATAACTTTAAAAAAGAAAAACATCTGTAATGCCTGCCAAATAAACGACACATGTATCCCCAGAGTCTCCTCTTGCAAAGATCTTGGTGTCATCACCAATTAAGAATTAAATTTTTTGGGACATGTGAATTTTGTCAAAAAAAGAGCTATGTCTCGACTAGGGATGCTCTATATCGGTTCACTGATATTAGGGATCCAGTCTCTCTTCGCACCTACTTCTCCAGCTTGTTCTTCTCACTTACTGCTCTCCTATCTGGACCATGTCATCCGAATCAAACCTCTCTTCTCTCAACCGTGTCATAAATTTCTTTTTAAAAATAGTCTATTTTCGAGTGCCGTCTTGTAGAAATATGCCAAAAGATCATCTTCTCAGTCACCTCAACCTTACCTCAATCAAAGTTTCTCATGCTTTCTCCGACATTTCCTTCTTACATAATGTAATAATAAATAGCAAAATTGATTCTCCATTCTTACTCTCCCTTTTCTCTATCTGAGTTCCCTCAAGAACAACACATCCATCCGATACCTTCTCTTTAATTACTCCCCGTTTATCAAAAACGATCACTCTTCTTCCGTATTCCATCAATTTTTAATTCCCTTTCCTCCAATACTCCTTTCTTTCTATCTCCGAAATCCATCCAAAGCATGGTTACGAGAGTTTGGCGTGGGAAAATACTATATTTCTATGATTTTTCTCGTTTCTTCCCTTGTTATACTATTATATGTTTAATTTTTTGTTGCTTCATTTGTTATACTATTATATGTTTAATTCGTTGTTAATCGTCAGCAGTAATTGGCTTTGTGCTGTATGTTGATGCTTGTTAATAAATAAAATAAAAAGTAAAGAAAATAATCGATATTTAAACCAATGTCGGCATTTAAAGTGTGTTTAGCTTACATTACAGCTTTATTGGGCTTCTTGGATTGAATGTGTGTCATCCTGTGTGTTAATATTGGGTTTTAATATTACATTTTTAACTCATTCACTAAACTGCATTTTTAAATTACTACTCTTTCGTCGTAAAGGGGCTAAATAATTCCATCTTTCGGGATTTTCCAATACTATTGGGAATGGAAGCTTGGGCTTTCGTTACGCTTGTGTTCCGTGAGTGCGAGTTTTCTGGTATCGCAGATATGATTTCGTATTATTAACTATAATATATTTTGAATGTTATCTTTTCTGTGAATGAAATACATAGGCATATAGAAAATTTGCTGCAGACAAAAATTTCACCAAAATGAATTTTAATTCTCGGAAAACGATCGAACGATCTAATTATATTGATCGTTATTGAGTACTAGTGTAATTATTCTAAAGACTAATAATTAAAATCGAATTTTTTCCATAACTACTCTCAAATTTAATCATGATAACAAAAAATCGAATTTCTTATTTTAGTCATTTTTCGAATAAAACGAACAGTTAATTTGACGATGCGACATTGTAGAGACAAACCACTCATATACGAGTATGAAAATCATTCTCAGTCAAAAAATTTCATATTCAAAGTGGTATCTAACTCAATAGGGGTGTAAATAGTTTTATAACACTCATTATCTCGCTGAATATCACGTTAGCTCAAGGTTTACTTTAGATAAAGTTAATTTAAGCAAATGCTTATAACACCGGGCCTTACAGTCATACTATTTACTGAAAAATGCAAGGCTTACTATATAATTGGCAATGTATTTTGATGCGCTCATTTATCAAGGAGGTTAGAGACGCTTACAGAGAGAGTTAAGGTTGTTAGAAATTCTATACACCTTTTCTATCCCCAATATTAAGATCATTAACGATTACATTTTCTTTCTCCATTCCTCTGTCTTTGAACCCCTTTATTTCTAGCTTAACCTCCTCTCTCTTCCCTCTCCCTTTCCCATTTTCCCCTCTCTGCTATACATGTCATTTGAAAAATTTTTGGTACTCTTTTCCTGAAGATGACGCGAAGCGTTGCTACCGCGGTCACTGTGTAAAATAGCACAGAAAAGTTTGTTTCAATATATCCTTTATATTATTGATGTCCTCCACAAAATCGTGCTCGAAACAATTGCTAGCAGTAATGAAAATAATGTAATTTTGCAGACCTCCAAAAAGAGAAGAGTTACTAGGCGACCTGAAGAGGTCGACCTCTTCAGCCTAGACGAGGACGTCGGCGCAAATCCCCCCGAAGGCGGAGTTTCCTCAAGAAGGAATTCAGCAGCGGCCGATCCTTTCGGTGCTCTCGAAGAAAATGCCATTCTCACTCCAATAGGAGAGGCTTTGCCAATTCCTCCGCAGCAACCAAAGGAAGAGGAAGTGGTGGTGCTCGAGGACGTCGTAGCCGAATTCGACTTGATCGATAAGGTCGACACCAAAGAAGAAGAAGCCCTTTATGAAGAGGACGAGTTCTCAACATTAGCGGCTGAATCCGCGAGGAAGTCGGCCATTCGCTTTCAAGAGGACGATCCATTCGACACATCTGCAGCTGCTGGGGTCTTGGGTGCTTCTTCGGGAGGCTTGGAAGAGTTGCCCTCAACTATAGGAGAGGGACCTTCAGGAGACGTAGACGTCCTTCTCGGAGGCGACAAGGAGGAGGTGACCGTAGCCCCACTTGGTCCCCCACCAAGACCCCCTGCGCCCTCCTCGGCCTTCGTCCCAAGCTTAGGACAACCGCCCCTCACCTACTCGGAGACGGCAATCGAAGAGATAACGCGAGATCTTGACTCGAGGCTCGAAGCGGATCCTTTCGATACATCGTTCGTGGAATCTGTGGCAGCCCCTGGTCGGGCGGAGCTCCGACTGATCGAGAGCGAGATATTGGCAGACGAAGAAGATTTCGACCCCAGAGCTGAAGAGGAGGTGGTGTCGACGGTGAAGATACACATATCGGTGCCTGCGGGAGAGGAGAAGGGAGAGGAAAATCCGAGGGATCCGTTCGAGGACTTCCCATCTTCCCTTCAGCCCTCTCATCGCGACCTCCTAGGAGGGAGTACCACCGATCTATCCAAGTTGGGTCACGAGCCGATCAGTCCGGACGAGGCGTCCGAGGAAGAGATCTCTGAATACGTGGATCCATTCGACACCTCTATCGTAGACCCGAAGATCGCTCCGGGGAAGGCAGAGCTAAAGATAATCGAGAAGGAGCTTCTGGGTGAAGTAGAGAACGGCTTGCGAAGGAGTCTTAGCGACCCTGACTTCGATCCCCGGGGAGAAGAACAGAAAGAAGAGGAGCGTCCCGACTTACTCGAAGCTGCAAAAGAGGAAGTAGTGGTATCGCCTTCCACGAAACCAGACCTGCTTTCGGTAGGTGAGGACGCCCAAGTGGAATTCTCCAAGCCGCTGACGCCTCTCGTGGAAGAGGGAGAGCGTGTGGAGGAGGCAGAGCTGCGAACGGACGGAGTCGATCCCTTCGACACGTCCTTTGCCGAGAACATCCTTCCAGGGAAAGCGGAGTTGAGAATCATAGAGAGCGAGTTGTTCGGTGGACCAGACGTCACTTCCGGCGTGCCAAGGAGTCTCTCGGATCCGGATTTCGACCCGAGGGAATCGGAGAAGGAGACGAAAAGGCGCTATTCTTCCTTCGCGATAGAGCAAAGAGTCCCTCCGCCCACGTCTTTGCCGTTGCAGAACATCGCGAACCCGGCGGCGGAGAGCCCAGCAGTCCCAAATCAACCCGACTTGCTGGCCGTTGAAGAGGAGGCGGAAAGTGCAGTGAAACCGCTGTCGCCCGCGATAGCTGCGGTTGAAGCGGTCGAAGACCCCTTCGACACTTCCACGGTGTCCGTGGAGGTCCTCAAACCGGGAAAAGCAGAACTGAAGATCCTCGAGACCGAACTGATCGAATCGGAGGCCCCTGTGGTCGGCGCCCGTGTTCAGGCGTTGGTGTCTCTTCAGTTTTGCTCTGCGCCTCCCAAAGTATCTCCTCCAGATCCAGATCTGCTCGAGGAGAGCGAACAAGCACCCGGTCCTAAACCATTGACTCCACTCGTGGAAAACTCTAGCTTTCCAGAAGAAGACGACTTCGATCCCTTTGATACATCCATCGCGGAGGGCATCGGACCCGGAAGGACCGAACTGAAGCTTCTGGAATCAGAACTCATCGGACAGTGAACGGATAAAAGGGCAGATATAAAAATGGCGAACCCATTTCTGAGCGATGCCGATTTCACGGATTACGGCAACGGAGAGGCGGCCGTATCGCACATGAATCCCTTCTTAAGCGACTACAACATCACCGACGCGGCTCCCGAAAATCCTTTCCTGAGCGGCGGCGCCACGGACAATGACTCTTTTCTCACTAGCGGGACCAACCCTTTTGCTAGCGATTTCACCGAAGAAGCCTCAGAAGTGGACTTCTTCGGCGTGGAAAAGGAGCAGGATGCTTCCATCCCTACCTCCACCGCCAACTCCGCCTTTCAAGATATTTTCTCAAGCGTCGTTGCGGAAGATCCCCCTGCCGCCGTAGAGCCTCCCGAAGCGGTTGCGGTGCCACCGGCGAGGCCTCCGCATCCTCCTCCTCCACGCCCCCCTCCTGTATCTGTTCCTCCCCCCTCTGCAGACATCTTCGGCGATGCGGTGCCCCCCAAAGTGGAGCCGATGGTGGACCTTCTGGGAGGAGACGAAGACGACGAAGCGACATCTGCGGAGACGTCGCAGATCATGTGTCCCGAGGAGGATGACCAGCCCACGGAGGGGCAGACGCAAGCTACTCACCACCCTCCCGGACGACCTCCACCACCACGACCAGCTCCCCCTTCGAGAGAGACGCAGGAATTGATTCTGAGCGTCACCGGGGCCATGGAGGCCACATCCTCGCACCTCCTGGACAGATTACGTGCCACGAAGACTCCTTCGCCCACTCCCATCCGAGAACTGCATTCCCCATCTCCCTCCCCCGACCCCACTCTCTTCATGACAGAGGAGCCCACGGCAGGGGACCTTCTGGGAGAGGATGAAGATTCCAAGAGACCTTCCTCTCCACCTAATGCATTTCCAGAGCCTGAAGCAGCACCTGCCAACGAAGACTTCCTCGATATATTTGGGGGAGAGAAGCCTGTGGAAGAGCCTCCTAAGGAGCCGGCGACATCGAATGCAGACCTTCTGGGACTGTTTGGAGGGGAGCCGTCGGAGTCTGCAGCAGATCCTGTCTTCTCTGCCCCTGTGGCTCCAACAACAGTTGCCCCATCCTCAGCTGATCTTTTGATGGGAGACTTTGAAGAGACAGCCCCAGAAGTTGACGAAGAAGCTCCTCAAAGTGCTGTAGAAGAGGTTAACTTACTGACAGGTGAGTTTTATTAATTTATTCCCTTCCTCTGTTAATACAAGAGAATCATCTCTATGTAAACATAGCAATAGTTCTATATGAGTAATATTTACCTACAACTCTTATCATGGACATAGTGATAGTATCAATATAACCATGTATTAAAACACTTCAAACATCTTAAAACACTTCTTTAAGCACCCTAGATATTTTCTTTCTTGAAATTTATTTACTTGAGTTGGCTCTAAACTGATTTTTTTAAGATGTGTGAATATCTTTTTCTCAAAGTAATGCTTTAACTCATTAATTTTATAGAAGTGTGTGAATAGGTAGTTTTTCTTTGTAAAGAAATCATTGTTGCTTGGAAATAATTTTCTGAAGCTTCTTTCCCTAATATAAAAGTTATTCAGTTTTAAAGTTACTTTGATTTTCAACAATGCCACTACGGGTAGAAGATATTTTTTAATTTTGAAAATATTTTTCGAAAGACTAATTCTATCATAAGCAAGAGTTATTTCTTTTTGATAAATCAAATATATAACTAATAATGATCCATCAATAATTATTTGTGATTTTATATTGAACTTTCTTCTGTGGCCTAGTTATTGCATTTTTGGAAAAGAAATCGAGCATTTAAGGTTAATTTGGAATTTGTGGAATTAAAAATTATAGTTTTCTTCTTCTTTTAAAACATTCTTTAAAAAATTCATTCTTAACAAATTTTTGTCTCAACATCCAACTTAAGTCACATCAGTAGATAGTTTTAAGCGATTTTTTCTTTCGTTCTCAGCCTCTAAATTTGGAGTTTAGGATCACAGCTTCACTGATTAAATTTATTATAATGTTTTCAAGGTGACCTGGGGCAGGAGCCGGTGGTCAACCAAGAGGTAGCACCGCCAGTTGCTGAATCAGGAGGCTTTGGTTCAGTGGCAGAGAGCGACTTTGATGCCTTTGCTGCAAAATTCGAGAGTGCAGCAAAAGAAGAGGATGAAGGTCATGGAGGTGCTGTTGAAAGTGGAGGGGACCCTTTCGACCCATTTGCTGCAGGGGGAGGCGGAGGAGATGGTTTGTTCCGATTGCCACACTCTCCAGTACTTTCCCTCCAGAATTTGTTTCAAGTTCAGAAACATCCTGAGATATAATAATATCAATAATAATATATCTATGGTTAAGGCCCTTTTGCAGTAATTAAGTTCAAGTAATCTCTCAAACAGTTATTTTGCAAAATAAATTAAATAGAACAAATAAATATTTAGGGAAATGAGTAATTTACAGCTTTTACAAGTTTATCAGAATTCAAAAATAACAAATTATCAAATAAATTATCACAATACATTTTCACGAATAAAGATATTCTCAAAAAATATTAAAAGAGAAAAAATACAAATTGAATATAAATATACAGTGAAATAAAATAGATTTTTATCATCCAATTGTATACTCTGTCTCATCTCTCTTTCCAATCAATATATCTCTAGGAAATGCGATTTAGAAAAACCTGTTTAGAATGTTCCCACTTAAAACGTAGTTTTTGCTTTTTTCCCTGAAAAGCGTTTTAACCAGGTTTTACTCTATTTCCATAAATTAAAAAACTGAAAATACAATAATTAATATATTTATAATAATATAAAATTATTGAGGTGCATTTCTACTGCTTGGCAGTATTTCTTACAGGCAAGGTAGACAAGCCATTAGCCAAGAGCTGCACCAATGTTAAGTGTTATGTAACTGGTGATTCATTTTGAATATATCTCTAAAATTATGTTACCAATATTTAGTAAGGTGTATATAAAATTTCTACAACAGCATGGGGATCTGCTGGCATCACAGATGGAACTGGAGGTTTTGGTGCAGATGAGGAACAATTTGATGCTTTTCTGTCCATGGGTGAGCCCTTGGCACCAGCACCAACACCCATCCCTACAACTGCACCCTCTAAAATCACTCGAAGAGAATCTGCAGACTCTGATGATGGTGGACCAGACTTCTCCATATTTATTAAGTTAGTCTCTCATCAGTGTTTGTTTAAATAAAAGTTCTGAAGACTTCACCTTGTATTAATCCCCTTTTTAATAGTGCTTAACATCTACTATCTCCCCATAGCAATTTTCATTTTCTAGCCTTTCACAATACTTCTCACTTCTATAAATCAGACCAAACACATTCATTCCAATTTTTTCATATCACTGTTCCCATCAAACCAAAAACACTGAAGTCAACTTTCCACCAACCTGAAACAATTAAGAGAAATCTAAACCTTAAAGAATGTCTTTGCTTCAGAAAAGTTTCATTGATCTCTTTTGAAAATTCTCTTGGATAATCAATAATATAAAGAATTATATGATAAAAATTATTGAATGATTCCACACAAACTCCTGCCAATTAATGCCATATTTGCTTGCATTTAGCACCTTTACCTCTTACAATTAGACTCTGAAGTACTCACTATCATGGACTTTTATGAGTATCTTTTAACTCTGATTATGTTGTGCATATGTCATGAAGACATTTTGTAACAGACAATTTGGGTGCAATTAAGATTTTTTGAATTTTTCCCTTTAAATATGCAATCCATAAACCATCCACAATGTCTTTTATCTAAGAAGTTTAACCTTTTTACAGCTAAAACAACATTGCCTATAAATTGAATTCCTGACAAAATTTGGTCAATTTTTCAAAGCAGTTTATAAAAAATGGGAGTCCTCAGTTCCTTCTTCAACTTTTCATGTGGAGGTAATAAATGTAATATTTTCATGAACTTTATGAATGTAAATAACACTTTAGGGTTTCCCAGTGGATGGATGAAGAACTGCTTTGTGGGATGCTAACCAGGTCAATTCATGTTGTAGAACTTACATTTTGGTGGCTATCTCTCCTGCCATTCTCTGGTTGATGGTTCTACACCAGTTAGCATTCCACGAGCACTTAATGAATGTATGTACTTGAAAAGTGTTATGTGTTTTGCTGATTAAATAAGAATCAGTATTGTTGGAAAACAAGTATGGCTTTATGATACAAAATAAATGGATAATATTTGATCTTTAATTCTAGAAAACTAGCATTTTCTATTATTTCATTTATAAGACAGCAAAAGATTTTTAATTTATGCTTATTGCATATGATTTATACTTTTAGTGATTTCATACAACATTTCATTTTAATTCATACCATCTACTACATAAAACCAAAAGAACTTGAAGAAGAATCCCCTTGAAGAAATCTTTTTCAATCCAGTATTATTGCAAAGAAATCTTTGAAACCTATCTACCATGACAGAGGTGTGTTATTTTACTATCTTTCTCAAGCACTAGACTCAAGATTTAAACAGGTGTAAATATCTCTTTTGTACAATTCTGGTTACATTTATCATGACTGAAAAAATTATAAAACCCCTTTTGGAGTGATATTTCTTTTACTGATTTTAATATTCATTGCAAATCACTCAATTTATATATAATTACAAAATTACCAGCTAAGCATAAGTTTTCCAAATTATCAAAAGGGTTTTCTTTTGGGTTTTTGTAGTTTCTTTGATGAGTTTAAATTTTCTTCCCAAACAATCAGATTGTTATTACTGTGTATGTATGTATTGAAGGATAGCTATTTCTGTTCCCTAGGCTTCCATAATCATGCAGACAATGAAAATGCTAACTTCACTTCCAATCTCCTAATTTCTATTTATACTCCAGCAGCCACTCTAAAATCTCATTGAAATTTTTTTCCACAACATGATATCAATTAATTGATTTGGCATGAGCACTAGAAAAGTGTTCACAATTTGTAACATTTTAACAAAATTATATCCCATTGAATTTTATAATAAAGCTAGTGATACTGACAAAAATGATCAAATTTTTAGGTCAGTTAAAATAGTTTTTAAAATTGCTAATCACTCTTACACATAATTAATGAATTTAACTGCTTTTAACAATCATTATGAATGCAAGACAAAAATTGTGGCATGATAAATAATCATTTGGTTCCTATTTTCAGTTTAGGTTCAAGAAATTTAATTTTTGTTTCTAGTTCAATTTATGCTTGAACGAAAATAAAAGTATTTTTAATGTTGACTCTCAGTGTAGTTGGATACAGTTATCTTATTATATTCTATCTATTTCTCTTGTTAACATACTGGTTCAATATCTTTGTTGAGAAATGTTTATAATACAATCATAATTGTATCTCTAATGCACAGGCCCAAAGCAAGTGAGGATGAACCTTTTGACACAGCAGCACTTAGCGGAGCAATGCCAACTCTAGCACCACCACCAAAGAGTCCGGTAAATGCAGCATATTCAGAGCCCTCTGCTGCATCCCGCTTCAACCCTTTCGACAAGAGTGGCTTGGCTGCAGACGCAAGCAGCTCTCCTGCTGTTGAATCAGCTGATATTGATTCTAGCCATCCTCAAGGAAGTAAGCATATTACCTTGAATATGTTAATATAATCTAACAAACATGCACCTGAACTACTGAAATGCTTGAATTTCTGAAATTGAATGCTTGAAATGCTTGAAATTTCTCATCCCTTTCATTCTCGCAGTTTCTCATCTCTCTATTGTTGTCATCTACAAACCTTTTTACTGAAATGAGATCACTGTTTCCTATGTTTTTAAGTTTTATTTAGGGAAACCTATTTTTATCACTGAAGAATATTTTGTCTGTCAATGAGATTGGAGGGAAATTGAAAATCTATTCTTCCAATGTAACAGCATTTCTAGACTTCCTCGACAAGATGTGTTTTGATGAATGCTGATTCTTATTCTTACCTCTGCCTTATTTCTACTGCAAATGTCTCTACAGACCTTACTACTGTTGCTGAATATATTCTTGTTTTTACTTCCATTCTTTTCTCTAATTATCTCTTTATTGTGTTTGACTCCCTGGCAATGTTTGAATTTGCAATTACTTCTAGAATAGCCTTTTTTATGACACAGTCTTTTGTCAGAATTATGCCAAAGTATTCTATCTCCAGTATTCTTCTACTCTCTCTTCTTCTATGAAATATTCTGGAATAACAAAATTTTTTGTTTTTTTTTCTGGAGAGAATAACATAGTTAACTGTTCTGCTTAGTTGTTTTAGGATTCTTTGTTGGCCACCTTCAGTTTGACATATGAATTGGAGCATTTTCTACATAGTGTAGAATTTTTAAGTTTTCCTCTCACCTGATAAAGCCTTATTGTTATTACTTTTTTAATTATTTTATTAAAAATTATGTTAATGAGCAGAGGACTCTCCTTGTCTCATTCCTGTAGCTGCTTCAATTGTCCCTCCATTTTTTTATCACAATATCCCTCTAACAAGTTACTATGCAATATAATGTCTTTGAATCTTAGTTTTTACTCCCTTATCCATCTGAAAAAGGAATTTTATTCAATTGATACACAGATACAAGTTTTCTTTGTAGGCTGTAGATTATTCATTCAGCATCTGGTATAAATTTATAATGCATCAATTCTGAGCAAATATATACATCCATTTTTCCATCTTGAATTTATTTGCATCTACACTATTTCTTTTGGTTAGCTAAAAACATTAGATCAAGAATCTTTTGTATTTATGCATACTAAATAGGAAGAAATATAAAAATTCGATCAAGTCAGGTTTTCTTGTCAACCAAGACTGTAAAAATTTGACGATGACCTTTCAACCGGGGTGATGTCATTTTACTAGACCCCTTCTTCTTAAAATGCTGCTCAATTTTTGTGATCAAGTCTCGAGAATAAAATTGGTTTATATAAATCTTTTTCGATAGTGGGACTGCCTGGTGGAGAAGCAGGTCTTCCAAGAAGCGATTCTCAAGAGACTCCCCCAACTCCACTGTTTGACGAAGATGTTTCACAGCCTCTTGAAGACTTTCCACGCATCATTCACAATGAGGACGAAGGTTGGGAGATGCAACTTCGACAGCCAAACAAGAAGAAGATAACTGGACAGAGGTAAACCCGATCCCAATATTCTCATGAAGATTGTTTATGTATTTCTAAATAATGGAACTCAGATATTCTATGACAATCACTGGCTGATATTTTGTGCTGCAGCCAATGCAGCCAGTTTTGATAAGAGAGGATCTTCCTGGAATGAAAAGTAACATTTTTACATACATCTTTTGTTCTTGCCCTACGCTGTACATCCTAAGTAGAATGGTAAATATAAGTCATGTTATACGCAATATTTAAGCTAATTATTCTACCAATGAGTGGGAAATTAGATAAGAAAGATATAAACTGTATGAAACTAAACTTAACATTTTGAGATACCTAGTCCAGTCTGGAACAAATTAAATTCGCATGATGCCATTGTATTGAGGAATAATAGGACTAAGTAATGCAATTGAGGCTCCAAATATCTTCTTTGTTGAACCAATTGTATTCTCGGAGATATATTTGCATTCAGGGGTGTTATAGACAATGTGGGCTTTGATAATGAGTTAATGACAGCCTCCATATATTTATATACATTTAGTTTTGGTCTCAACCAAGCCTCAATAAGAATTGTGGGACCTGTGGATCCCCTTACCCTCCCTCATCAGCCATGTGTATGTATAATATTAATACCAACTTTAAATATGCCTTTTCACTTAAAGTTTTATTAAATTAAATCATTGATTGTTTGCCTTACAATGCCTAATGTAAAACACTTTTAAATGAATACCAAAAATTTTCTGAAAGAAATCTTTAAAAATAATTCAAGAATATTCATATGGAAGGGACATCACATAACTTCTTACTTTTGACTGGCTGCAGGTGTGGCTACAAAATTATCTATGCAGATCCAAAAATCCAGGAAATAAAATTACATATATTAAATTTAATTTAACTACAATGGAGCAGCAGGTATTCTAATTACAACATGTTACAGGTTCTGGAAGAAAGTTTATGTGAAACTGGTGAGTCAAGGAGATAATCCAGTCCTTCAACTTTATAATACTAAAGATGACAAAGATCCATTCCAAGAACTTCCTTTGCAGCCTTGCTATTCTGTATCAGATATAAGTAAGTTTAAATAGACAGCTCACTTTAACTGCATTGAAAACCATTTACAACTTGAGATTCCCTTCAAATATTAACTTATGTGATCAGTAACAAGGATTGAATCATGAAATTATCATCTCACTGTTAAAATTTAATTATTCATTTCATTTCATTAATTTCTCAAGTTAATTTCAATTAGACTCACTGGAAAATAGATGGCTCTTCCCATTTATAAACTGGGTGCTTTTACAAGCCCTTTGTGTCATTTCTTAAAACAACTCACTTCATAAAATAGTAAGGAAATTAAAAATTTGAATCATTTTCCATACATTAATCTCACCATTCTCATTCATCTTAGAACATTGGGAATCTGGCATCAATAACTTTCTCATCAATAAAAATTCTATATGCTTTGCCTAGATATACTTTGGGAATATAGATAATTAAATGGACAATAATTGAAAACAATCATTCATTTTTTATGTTGTCAAGAATTTTATGTAGTCATACTCAATTTTAACAATTTTTTATTTTTTAGGTGCCCAACAATATGATGTTTATGGAAAAATATTCACAGTTAAACTGCAGTTCATTTTTTACAAAGAAAGGCCAGGAGTTAGACCAGGCCAAGTTACTAAAGCAGAGCGTATCACAAACAAACTTAGCCAGTTTGCTGCATATGCTATTCAGGGAGATTACCAAGGAGTCAAAGAATTTGGTAGTGACCTCAAAAAGCTTGGTCTTCCAGTAGAGCATGCACCACAGGTATTGTTATCCATTTTATCTTGTGATACTAATAGATTATTGTTGATAAGAAGCTCAAATTCCTTAGAACATCGAAAGATCATAAATATTTTTATAAAAGATTCCTGTTTCTATTTTAATGTCACTGTTTTGATTCAACAACGAGATGTTAAATTTAAAAGTTAATGGTATAAATCTAATTGTATAGTACTATAAGAATGGCACTTCCGAAAGTTTTTCAACTAGTTCTCCCCAATTTCTTATCCCCCATGAAATTAGTCAATTAGCCCTTAAATACAAAGGGAAGTTCCTCATCCCATGAAAATTTACACAATGTAATTATTCTTAGTTGCACAAGATATGACTTTGGTTTTGCAAATATTTTTGGCAAGGTCCATATTTATATAACTTTTGGAATGTTGATTGTTTCTTATTCAAGTTTAATGTCTTTAGATCGAGGTTTGAAAATTTGTGTTTTTGAAACCCAAGAATTTTTACTATGTATTTTTATTTTGTGCATCGCTCTGATAATATCATATTGAAAATTGTAAGATAAAGCACGTAAGATAATACAGTATTGTGGCATGTGGGTTAGCCTACAATCAAGGGGGCTTCTTGTTTTGAGATTTCCAGAAAACAACAATTTTATAAAGTAGCTTTTGAATTCAAGTTAATAAGTAAGATTTACTATGTAAGAGATCAAAACTTATTACAATTATCAAGATTATATTTATATAAGTATAGCTTTCATTTTCAAGATTTTATCTTATTTCCTCGGTTTCTACCACACAATATTGAAAGCTGAAAATTTAATCTATTCAACCAAAGTCCATTAAGAATGTATTCTAGAAGTTTATTTATTACCATAGGCCATATAAAAATGTTTACTTGGGTGTTATGCAGCCTATCAAAAATTTAACAAAAAGCTTTTTACGTGGATAAATTTTTTTTTAAGTGAGTAATGTTGAATAACTTTATGAAGGTTGCCCTAACACAGTAAAACATGAGATGGGAAATCAGCAAGAGATGGAGATGGGTGAGAATCCCAGTTCACACTCATGGGAGCCACTTAGGAATGCTCAAATTAATACACAATAGAGATAATATTCTTTCTATACATGTATAATTATTCCAGTTTAACCTGTCATTCACAAATATTTTCATTTTACTTGCACATCTGTTTTTTTATTTGCCTGCCTTATGACTCAATGATATAGATAAATTTTCTATACTCCAATTTGCTGATCCAATTGGAATTAGAACCATTTATCTGTCTTTGAACTACTTGTGGGTTGTTGATTGGAATTAACCCCCAACAGTTTGGAATACAAGATTTAAAATGAACAAAATAACATTAAGAAAAATAAGAGAAATGTGCGAATATTACTGACCAATGTTTTGTCATCTTAATTTCATGGCATTCTCAAAAGAAACTTACCTACAGTTCTGTAACATGTAGCTGTTAGGCTTGATAAACCAAAAGTTGAAGGCTGAGGTTCATGTACAAATTCTGTGCATGTGTCAATAGAATTTACCTTCTAAGTAAGTTTCAGAAATAAATACTATAAAATAAGTTGATTGCCTTCCTTTTGTAAGCCATTCTTAAGTTATGATAAAAGAATAGAATGCAGAAATCGCAAGAACAAAATATTTTTACTGTATCTTTTTATTTGAATCTGTTGTTTTATGTTCTGGATAATGTTACCACGATAAACATTCCAACTTTGATTTGTTTGCTCCTAATCACTTTGTATTGGTTTAGGTTATTATTATTGGAGAATTGAACTCAAGTAGGATTGCTCTGCATAACGGGTCTGCAATTTTCTACCAGTCCTTTTAATAATTAACTAATTCCAGCAATATTTGGTGAAACTTTCAATTTAAGTTCAACTTAAATTAAAAAATGATTGATGATATGCTTTTTTCAACAGATTTCTCAGCTGCTGAAGTTAGGTTCACAATCATATGAAGATCTGAAGAAATTCAGTGTTGTTATTGAAGAGGCATTATTTAGGCTGTCTGCACACCGAGATCGAGCTCTCACTTATAAATCAGATGAAGTGCAGATTACTGCCGTTGATGAGCTTTATGTGGAACAAAACAACGAAGGCCATGTCACAAGGCAAATAGCTCGGGTCAGAGTGTTCTTCTTGGGCTTTATTACAGGTATCATTCTTCTTTTTTGTATTTGATTCCTCTCTTTCTGTACTTCTCTTTTACTCTCTTTGGATGAAGTTTAATATCTTTCTTCACGTAGGATAGGTGTAATCTTGGATGAGAGAATTATGAACATTATTTGGAATGTATTTTTGAAGTTCTGACTATTGCAGTTTCTGATCTGAATTGTTTGAAGTCATCACCTCTATTTTTCTATTATGTAACAAGATTCCCTACTTATACTTAGTTTATGGCTTAGTTATTATTGCTGGTATTTCCCATTGTCTCATCCTTGGGCTGCAATCATGATGGAAGGGAAAACTTGCATGTTCCTATTACGTAGAGAGCAAAACTGGCTGGATCTTAGTTTCTGGTAGGGTCACTCATTCTGGATAGGTCAGTACATGGGTACCAGAAAAAGGTAGTCCTTCCAGCATCTGTACCTCAGTGAGGCAACTGCAGAGGCATCCATACCAGTGGGATGGCCATTACGAGTTATGGTGTTGTGTTAAAGACACTGTTGAAGAAGGCAAGGGGAGGCCACCTGGACTATTCATCACAAGAAAATGATGTGCCAGAATAATGATACTGGCAAATGTGTGCAAGGCACTCAGCTATGTAGAAAGAGTTCTTGGCAGTGGTGAGAAGGTCTTCTAGGTTGTTAAATCCTTATCCAGTGAATTACAAGAATGAAGGAAACAAGGGTAGGAATCTTGTATGTTAACATGTTGCTTTGGAAAAGAAGGTTAGAAAACATACAGGCAGAAACAAATAGGGCTAATTTTGATATAATAAGGCTGTGTGAGGTATATTGGAATGATTGATAAAAGTTTTCGAAAGATGATGATAATAATGTCTTTAATAGGTGAATTTTAGTCTACATAGACCACTCTTCTTCTTAAGTTAACAAAAATATCTTTAAACAGAATGCTGGGATAAAATCTTCCCGGTTTATATATTCCCTTAAGCTCATAAACTTACTGCAATTACAAGTATAAGTTTACCGATCTAAACTGACCAGGGCAAATCAATGGTACGTGTCAAAGAGGACTCTGACGTGACTGAAATTAATTATCCTATCTCAACTCAAAATATATTCGCATAAAAATAAATTACTGAGTTTTTTACTTAAATTTTATTTTACTTAAAAATAAAATAATGAAGACTAAATTATTATCGACTTTGGCCGACTTTCCTCGATTTCGGTTCGCTGTAAATATAGTATGTGAGGTTTCGAAGCCTCGGCGATTCAAAGCGCAAAGCGGATTACGCTCTTTGATATAAAAGTCAAAATCTAAAGTTCTATTCAAGATATTGTTTCGAGACAAACTGTAAATGAAAATTACAACATTTCTCTTGAGACAATTTCTTTCTCGCGTGAGAAACCAAGAAGTTTTGGGCGACATATAAATTGGACTGCACGATGAATTTTTTCCGGAGTTACATTCCACCTAAATAATTTTTTACTAAAATGTGGTTGCTCAAAAATTAATTTTATGTAACTTTTATGCATTCAGATGATACAATGAGCAATTGAAGAAAAAATCAGTACTTTATTTTTGGTTGTAAGAGAGTAACAGCAGTTTCAAACATGTTCGCGGGTGAAAACTCGGCAATTCATTCCATTTTCGCTTTTAACTTGTTATTTTTGTTATAAAAGCATAAAATTTTCACTGTAGTGTTGATAGAGTTATTTTCATTCAAATTTCATCAGAACGTAAGTTTGAATCGGTGAATTTAAACTGCGACTCTTAATTATATCCGTCTGAATCCGTAGCTCCATGTAGAGATGACCCGGCGCGAGGTTTTGCCTTTCTCCCGTAAGACAATACTGTCTGGAATTTTGGAACATGCCATAAGTAGTTTCAAAATACTGCTAAGAAGGCTCTAGTATGTCAAGAAGTGGAATCCTTCTATTGACAAAGTATGGTAAAAGATTGCAAGGTTTGTTGGGGAAATACAGAAAAAAGCCCTGAATTCAGGAAGGGTGCATGAAAATTTTAATGAAAATATAATTTCAGCTTGCCCACACATAATTACTAAGATTTCAAGTTCTACGGCTTTGCACACTTCATTGTAATACACATATGTAAAGTTTATAACACTTTATTGACACAAATTTTAGCAAATCGTTTAAGACACTTTTCTAGTCTCCTGTAGTGATCATGGAATGTATTCTAAATGATGGACCCATCCTCCATGGAACCAAAGGTATGAATAAGTACCATAATTCTGATGTATCATGGAAGTCTTTCGTAAAACAAGAAATGAAACCTAATGGTTTAAGAGAGGATTTGATGAGAAAATTAGGTGATTGATAGATTGTATTTTAGTGTACTTCCCACAGGAAATGGTGAAAGAAGCTTGGGTAGAAATAGATGAAGGAGCAATAGTTGGTAGGGAAGTAATGGAGGCAGTAAGATATGCAGACAACAAGCTGTTATATATACATGTTATTCCAAAATTTATTTGTGGCAATTCAGAGGATATTGAATGATTATAAATGTAAGAAAACTAATGTGATCAAGTTTGCTACGAGAAAGAAAGTTAACTATCAGGCTTTTCAATAATAATAAACTTTGTGATGGCCCCTTACATTTTACAAGCAATAGCTTTAAAAATAGGGAATTAGAAGAAGGAATGACAATTTTGCATATATTTATATAATGTAAAGATTACTAAGTAAAGTAATTATAACAAAGTATATAGTAATACAAATATAGAATACAAAAATAAAATCATAATGCATAATTATAAATTATTTGGCCCCTAACAATATTTGGCATGTTGATACTTAACAGTTCTAGGAATGAAAAGAATTAAAAGAAATAAGAGGTTTATAATATTGCATTATATAAAGTTTTACCTGTACATAATTCAAAGTAAAAATCTATGGTTATTCATAATAAGATCATCATAAAATTATGAAAGGAAACTTAGAATTGGTGGATCAATTTTTCTACTTGGGTAATGCTCCTTCCTGGGTTAGAAGTTGCATAGATGAGGTTCATAGAAAGGCATTAACAAAGAAAATCCTTGGTGTTTGTTTTTTGCTGTTTGGATGTGAAATGAGGGCCTTAAGAAAGCAGGATATTAAAGGATTGCCTTTGAAACATGTGTACGGAAAAGAAGTTAGTTGGGTTGATAGGAGAAGAAATTAAGGAGGAGATGTGGGGAGGTTTTAATTGAAGTGATGACAGAGAAAATAGGTGAGTTTACCAATGAGAGGAGAGGGTTATTGAAGAAAGTAATTGAGGATACAATGAAAGCGAAAATATAGAGGGGAAGAAAAAGTCAAAAGTCAGATGAAATATAGGGTGGGATAAGTTACCAATCATTGAAACAAAGGTCATTGAAGAAGGAATATTAGGGCCTACTGAACCTACTGAAAGGTAAACACTTATGATTATTATTATACCATTTATCCTCTACAATAGTTTTTAGTGTGTATCATTATATGTTTTTAATTATATTTTGGTGTGATTTTGTGCACATATAATCTGTGTTTTTACAAATCATGAATATTCATTGATATGATTTATCTATTTGTATTTTTCATCTATCTTTTCACCGAGTATTTTTTTATGGGTTTGTTCTTACATATACTCATATCTTCACATAACGTGTGGGAATTATTGCCCATTGATTATAAAAATCAATCTATATCTCTCTGGGTCAAATACCCCAAATAAGTTAAGAGAAACTGAAAGCCTAAGGAAACTGTGCAGAAAGTCAATTTCAAGAGGGTGGATGGAAAGGAAGGTCTCTCTCCCATTTAGATCGCTCAGACCAATAATATATGCTGTTCAGTGACCATAGGCTTTTATTTTCAATATATATTATTATCTGCAGAAACATTGTAATAACATGGCAAAGCAGTAATGTCAACAAAATTTATCACAAAATCTCATCCTTGTTTATTAATTGGCGTACTTCTGCTGCCTATTTGAATACATAACTTGAGACCTAAATCATGTAACATTCCTATGAAAATTATCCTCAAGTTACTCAAATACTGTTTTTGAAGATTTTTTCTCATTTGAAGCCTTTTAGAGGTATCTTGAGGATTTTTTTTTCATTTGAGGTTTTTTTTTAATTAGGAATGCCAGATATCGAGCTTGGTGTGAATGACATGGTAAGGCAGGGAAAAGAAGTTGTGGGTAGACACGATATCATCCCAGTAGTTACAGAGGAATGGATTAGGCTTGAAAACGTAGAATTTCACAGCTGTGTAGATACAAGTGAATATGAAACCACAAGAGTAATCAAGTGAGTATTTCTCCATCTATTTGTGTTAAAAAGAAATTAATTGTGGTTTATCTGTGATGAAACTATGATGATGAAACTATTAATCAAAAATAGTAAATGTGAATTTGATAATAACATAAAAATAGTAAATTGGGTTGAATTAAATTATTATTAATAAAAATAATGTTATGAAATAGAATAGATGTCCTCGATTTGCATTTAATGGTATATATCTTCAATTAACCGTAACCTTCCTACACCTCTAACCATTTTGCTTTTTTCATCTAACTCTGAAAATTACTGGAATAATGAAGATTCAAGCCTCCAGATGCATGTTACATAGAATTGATGCGTTTTAGAGTTCGTCCTCCAAAGAACCGAGAGTTGCCACTTCAGCTTAAAGTCACAACATGTACTACTGGAAATAAGGTACCACCTTTAAAATACACTGATGCATGAGTCTTTAAATTTGCATCTGTGTCTTTCAAAATTTCAAAGCAGTTTTTAGGACTTAGTACCTTTTTATTAAATTGCATGTGTGAAATATTTATAGGATTTCCTCTTGATAAGATAATTATTTGATGGCATAATTAGCCTTAGAAACATCGATAATTAATTATTTGATCTAATTATTAGGATATTCTCAAGGAGGAACAGAGGTGAAATATTATTGACATGACTGGAAACTTGCCTTGCTCACAATGCATCTTATTAACAGCGTGTAATTGAATTGGCATGGTAGTTAAGTGGTTAGAAAAGCTGCCCAGAATACAGGAGACTTGGGTTTGTATCTCTGTCACATCCATGATTTTTCACATCTGTTTCTACTTGGGATTTTCCACTACATGGCTGTTGCTCAAAGTTTAATTCCTTTCCTATATCCTTTTTTAATATTAATTATTTTTGGTTTTTAATGGGATTAAATTTTAAAAGATTCTCACTGAAAGGATGCATTCATATAGCATACTCACTCATTCACTCACATAGCTATTTATACCTATTTTCTCACATAAAAAGTTTATTTCCATTTATTTAGATCTTTAGCATCCTCTTCTGTAACCTGGTCTTGCTTATGTCTTACTCTACTTGGTCTTTACTGCATTTTATGGATCTTCTGCTGGTTCTTCTCTCTTCTGGGTTTTCTTTCCACGTCTGCTGTCCTTTATCATTACATCCCAGTCTCTACTTGCTGCCTCTGCCACTCTCTCAGCTCCAAGCAGATCTTTTTTCTCTGTTCTGTTAATCATACAATCATTGCTTTCCTTTGTGTATCCAAATAATTTTCTCAAGATATTGTTACCCCCAATTACTGTAATTTTCTCTGCATCATTGATTTTCAGCTTCATAAAAAAGAAAGTCTTGATGTTGATTCTGTACAGTTGGAAGTGTAGCAGATAGACTTTTACTTGCTATAATGATTCTGTATTTTATTTGGAAATTTTATGTTCTATGAGTGGGTTATAGTCATAAGATATTTTAACTTTTCAACTTAATCTGAAACTTAAAGTATAATCCTGAGGTTCTCATTCCCTAAGTGAGTCAAAGTTTTGTTTTAGTGTCATGTATCTTACTTCTTTTTTTGGAAGTTTTTCTATCATTTAAATTATTTCTTTAGTTTTTGTCAATATTATCATGCACATGGGTAAATCCATACCAAGTGGTCCAGAAAAAAATAATTGGTTGCTCGACCATCTCAGAAAAAAATGATATTTGGTGTGTAGATACCCTTAAGTTTAGATAACTGAGAAGTATTTTAAAAATATTTTCAATGTTTACTGTTTAGAGATGGCAGCAGTTGATTAGATGTATTTAAATAATAAAATTACCATTCCTACATTTATAAGCCAGTAGTCGCAAAGGCAAAAATATCATATTTTATGCTCAAATCAACAATTCTTTTTACTGTGTTCCAATAGAATCTCAAAGTTGAAATTTATACTGATGTATTATATAATAAAGGCCTTTAATGTGTGCAATTTTAATATTTTAATCTGATCCCCCAACTAAGATATTGGAAGTGGAAATTTGAAAGGAATTCAAAAATGTGTTTTTTAAAAAAGAATATTTTTTAAACAGTAATCTTGCCAACATTGATACTTAGTGAAAAGTGACTATAACATGTAGTGTAACAGCCCAAAAAATATTAAGGCTGAAAAATCGTTCCTTCTTCTAAAAGTTTCTCATCAAATGTTGAATTTTGTTCATTTTTGACCAATGACTTTAAGGTGTTGAAAAATGTTTAAGAAATACATAATAATAATAATACATAATTATAGTTTTATTTTATAGGACAGAATATACTAAAATTAATTCAGCTTATTTGAAAGTCCTAGGGTAATCCATTGACTGAATAATTCAAGAAATGGTAGATACCTACAAACGCGAAAAACCATGTGCGTCCAAGCACAGAAATGGCTGCCATCTCTAAACAGTAAATATTAAAAATATTTAAAAAATACTTCTGAGCCCTCTAAACTTAAGGGTATTTACACACCAAATATCAATTTTTTCTGGGTTGGTCGAGCAACCAGTGTGGGACCACTTGGTATAGGTTGACCCACATACAAAAGAACTTATTTTCTTTCTAAATATTTTGCCAAGTTCAGTTTTCCTTTCTTTTTTCTTTCATCTTTCCAGTTCCAGGAGTAGTATCCCACCGACTTAAATTTATGAAGAATGAGATAAGAGCTGCAAATTACTTCTTTTCCTACCATCTTCTCATTCTTCATAAATTTAAGTCGGTGGGGTCGAGTTATTGCAGCAGGTTAAAGCCTACCCAACATCCGTAACATCTCTGTATATTTGGCGTTTTTTGACAAATTTTGGCGGACTAAGGAACCAATTTTCCTCATTCAAACTCAGTAAATTGTTAATCACTAAGCAACATACAAGCAATACATGTAATATTTTGCCATTAAATCACTTCAGAAACATCGAAAAATCATCAGAAAAAATTGCAAATTTTTGACATTTTTTCACAAAAATTTAAAAATTTGACTAAAATTCGCAGCCTCAGGACATATTCCGATCGAGCTGAAATTTCGTATAGTTTATAAGGACCACCAGCCACAAACTTTAAGCACTAGCTGCATACCGATTTTGAAAAAAAAGTTTTTTCGATCCACCCTATTGTAGTCTTCTTTCCTCAACTCTCTCTCTCTCTGTATTCTTTATCAAAACAATGGTCTTCTTGTATTGCTTATTAGTTATTTAAACAACATTAAAAATAATCTAGGATTACTAGGACTTCATAAAACATATGTATAGCATATATCAAGTATTTAAACTAAATGAATATTCTGATATAAAGTTTTCCCTTTTCTTGCATTGCTTTGATGACTTCCAAAGTCAAAAAATGTTACCATCAGGAATTTAATACAATGATCTACAACATTTATAATAAACCTCCTTTCACTCAGTGCTCCTTCATTAATGACTGCCATAGTTTAACATTGCCCTTATTTTTCTTTCTCTTAGATTTCATGTGCTGCATTTATCTGCTATAACAGATATACACTTTTTAATAGCCAATTCTCTTTCTTTGTAATTATTCTGCATCTTTTCATACAATTCTTTGCATGTTTTCATTTCATCCACATCAGCTTTAAATGATTCTGTAGGCACTGAATTGTTCATCGGTTGTAGAATTTTATAGTTTAGAAGTCTCATTTTCTTCAAAGTGTCTTGGGATTTTAGAAAACCATCACACATTGTGTATATGAGTGCTCCCATTTTTTGGATGCACTCATCCTGATGTTATTCTTTCTCAAGGATTGCCCTCTATCCTCAACCTTCTCTCTAGTTTCTTCTCTCCTCTTTACCTCATCTTATTGTATTGTTTCCATTATTGCATATTTGAAAGAGTTCTCATCTTTCTTTTTCTCTAACTCTTCAAAAATCTGGAATCTGTGTTCTATCCTAAATTCATTTGCTTTTCACTAAATCATTCTTTTTTTCTTTATGCATATCTTTCATGATGTTGTGAGATATGGTGGTCTCAGCCACATTCTGCTCCTCATAGACTGTGCTTATGCATCATGATTGTTTTATGCCTTTGTTCCTTTAAACATCTTTCTCTCACTCTTTGTTTGGCCATTGGAGGTCACCAATATTTGCTTTCAGATACTCAGATGTGGAGTCCTCATAACCTTGAAAATCATACTTTCACTGGATCTTGACAGCTTTGTCATCCCATGGAGGCATTAGTCCTTTCCCTTCTAAGTTTACTCTCTCCTGACTTTGTTGTTTGCTGCATCACTGATAGAATTGTATTAACATTATACTTTTCTAAATTATCAATATATTTCAATGCTATAAATCCGCTTTTATTTAAATAGACTAACTTTTTCAATCATTTTTAAACAGATTGAGATAAAAGGAGATATCTTGGTACCAGGATTTGCAAGTAGGAAGCTGGGACAAGTTCCTTGTGAAGATATAGCGGTCAGGTTTCCTATTCCTGAATGCTGGATATATCTGTTTCGAGTGGAAAAGCATTTCCGCTATGGCTCTGTTAAGTCAGCTCACAGAAGGTAATAAGAAGTTCACTTTTCAAGGAAATGTTTATATGAATAACTTATGTTTGAATGAATTACTTATGTTACTTATAACTTACATCCTAACTTTTCATTTATCATAAAAATGAGGGGGAATTTTGTTAGAGCCCAAAAGACCTGCATAATTAATTGCAATATAATTTTAAAATTATAAATTTACATGACACGTTATCAGTTATTTTTCTAAATAAAGTATATTTTAATGCAACTGATTTTTCAAATAATTTATATCAATAAATTCTGAAGACAACAAAGTAATTCTGTCTTATCCATGCATTTCTAATTTAAATAAAAGCATATATTAAGATAGTTTGGTGAATGGTTGTTTCTTGCATTAAGGCTACTTATTAACTAAGTCAAATTATTTCTCTTGTCTTATATTTTAGAACAGGTAAAATTAAAGGAATTGAAAGACTGCTGGGGACAATGGAAACATTAGAAAACTCTCTGATAGAGGTCACCTCTGGTCAAGCCAAGTATGAGCACCAGCACAGAGCTATTGTATGGAGGATGAGTCGTCTACCCAAAGAAGGACAAGGTACTTTAGAAAATACTCTATTAAGTTTTTAGAATTCTAATTTTAACTTTCATACTTGTTAAATATTATATTGTATGTATTCTTTCACATATTACATAAATAATTAATTATATATGTAAGTATTGTTTTGAATGTTTAAGTCTTGTTTTGTACCTCAGTTTATTTCATTTTCCTACTGTCTGATCTAAAGTTTAGGAGGGTTGAAACAACCTATAATCGATCACAGCAATATTTCTCTCCTACTTTACATTTTATCAGCTGTTGCTGTGAAAAACCTACTGATTTCCTTGCAACTTTAAATACTTATTTTTGTCTTGCTATATATACAACATTCTTTATCCTACCCTTTCTCCTCATATTTCTTAATCTATATCAAATTTCTTTGAGATACGCAAGCTTATGAGAAGAAAGTTATGTACAGTGTTCCTGAAGGTGTAGAAAGTGATAGCATTCTTATTTGATTCTGGTAAAACGTTGTAAAATTTAATGCCGCTTACTTTAGTCCAAAAGAAAAAATATTTAAATTTTGCTCAGGAATATGTAGATAATTTTAAAATTCATTTATCACATTTATTTATTTCATCATAACAGGCACAGACATAGATAGTGATCATAACTTAGTATTCATGGAGAGTCGTTTGCACCACAAAAAGATTAAGAGGGTGAAACGTGAACCAAGATGGAATATAAAAGCTCTGGAAGGAAAGGTCACCAGAGAAAGATTGACTGTGACCATTAATGAAAAGCTTGAAAAGCAAGAGTGTGGGAGTGATACAAGCACTGAAAGAAGATGGAATTACTTGAGAAAGGCAATCACAGAAGTAGCAGAAGAGCAACTCGTAAGTAACTGAACTGATACCAGATGTCCATGGATCACAATGCAGATAAGAGAACTTATGGAAGAAAGAAGGAAATACAAGAACTCCAGGAGTGAAGATGGGAGAGTCCTCTACAAGAAAATACCAAATCAAGTTATAGGAGAGTCAAAGAAAGCATAGGAAGGATGGATTGAAAGCTGCTGAGAAGAAATAAATGAAAACATGAAGAAGGGAACACTGAAGCAGTGTACAGGTTAGTTAAAAGCCACTTCAGAGAAAGAAAAACTACATGCTCCAACATCAGAGATGTGAATGTGAATGGGAATATGCTGATAGAAAATGAAGACATAGGAAAGGGATGGAAGGACTATATTGAAATGTTATATCAAGGGCCAAAACCTCTTGAAGATATATTAATGAACAAGAGTGATGTGGATGGGGATCAGCGAGGCCCAGAGATATTGAGAAGTGAATTTGAGAGAGGAGTGAAGGACTTGAAAAAAAAACAAGGCACCTGGAGCAGATAAAATAAATAGAGAGATTGTTATAGCTCTTGAAGGGAAAGCAAAAGACTCCCTGTTTGAAATTATCAAGGACAGTTACAAAAGTCGAAGACTACCAGAGGACTTCGAGAAGAGTATAATGGTCGCGATACCAAAGAAAACAAGAGCCGAGAGATGTGAGGAGTACTGAACATTCAGTCTGCTCTCACATGCATCCAAGTACTCTCAAGAATATTAAGCAGGAGAATAGAAGGAATAATTGAAGCCAACTTGTCAGAAAACCAATTTGGATTCAGAAAAAGCTCAGGAACAAGAGAAACCATATCATTCCTAAGGAGAATAATAGAAAAGATGATACATGTCAACAAGCCAGTGTAAGTGGTATTCATAGACTTGGAGAAGGCTTTTGACAATGTAGGGTGGAACAAGTTCTTCCAAATACTGGAAAACAAAGGAATGGATTACAACAACAGAAGAATAAACTGTACAAAAACCTAGTCGCCACTATGAGAATGAGAAATGGCAAGACAATAGAAACTAAAATAAATAAAGGAGTAAGACAAGGATGTAGCCTATCACCAGCATTGTTCAATGTATACCTAGAAGAAGGAATGAACATGAAAGGAATCAAGGGGAATGGAAAAGAAATTAACATGCTTTGGTTTGCGGATGACATTGCAGCAATAGCAAAAAATAAAGATGATTTGCAGGCATCCCTGAATGCAATAGATCAAGCTATTCAATGATATAACATGAAAGTGAACAAAAAGAAAACAAAAATCCTAATATGTGGAAGAGAAAAATTGAAAGCAAATATTACCTTACGAGGAGAGAAATTAGAGCAAGTTGAATCATTTACCTACCTTGGAAGTAGCATAACATGGGATGGAAGAAGTACCACAGACAACAAGTGAAGAATAGCCCAAGCCAAGGAGGCATTCATGAGGAAGAGGCCATTGCTATGCTCAAAGAATATAAGGTTACAGACAAGGAAGCCATTCTTGAAAACTTTTGTATGGAGTATGGCACTCTATGGATCAGAGACATGGACCATTAGGAAAGCGGACCAGAGAAGAATAGGAGCGCTCAAAACCTGGTGCTGGAGGAGAATGTTGAAGATCAAATGAGCAAGGTATTATTATATTAAGGTAAGTTAACAAGGAAATTAAGGTGAGAAAAGAAGAAGTATGCAGACGTATAGATGAGGTTAAAACAATATGGAGCATCATCCAGAAAAGAAGAACCAGATGAGTTGGATGTATCTTGAGATACAATAGATTTGTTAGAAATGTACTTGAAGGCAAAATAGAGGGAAAAGCTCCAAGAGGAAGACCAAGGGATGAATATATTAGCCAAATAAAGAGAGATATATGAAAGAAGAGGTATCACGGTAGTTAGCACGAGAGAGAGAGGAATGGAGGACTGCAGTCAACCAATGTTTAGGATTGCATGACCTACGATGATGATGTAGATCATTGATTCTTTTAGCAAAATGGTGATGATAATCATTTTTCCAGAAAGGGAAATATTTTGTCTGGTAAGAAGCACAGTATACAAAAATGCAGAGGAAAAGAACCTATTTTTAAAAGAGGTTTACAGTGAGCTTTTTAGGGGGTTTACATTACCAATATTCCTAAGAATCTTTATATTTTTGATGAATCCAAAGCATTTCAATTAAATAATTATAGCAGGTTAAAAGAATAGGCTTATGAAATGTAGTTAAAGAACTATAAGAGGAATCATAACAGTAACTTAGACACTGGGCAATGCACGCTAAAACCTCCACACAATGACTCAAGTCTATCTTCTGAGAGAGTCTTGTTAGGTCTCCTTCCCAGCTGACACCCAAAATAAGTGAGGATTAATGCATTGCTACACAATTATATTAATGAGACACAACCACTGAATCACGTTTACAAATGCACTGATAGCCATCTAAGACCTTATTACCACAGCTTTATAGAGTTTTTTGTTATAAATAGTTAGTGATAAAAAATAAGACTAAAAATGTGAAGAAAGATGTCAAAATTTGTAGAGATAGTGCAACTAGCCAAGTATACCATCCAAATTGTTGTCCAAATTAGTTGGAAATTGTTCATTCATATAATTAATCATGTCTAAATATACATTGATGATGCATTTTCTTTACTTTTCATTCTTACTTCTATTGTACACTGACTTTGGTACTTTGCATTGAATAATACATAAATATGAAATGTTTCTTTGGTTGGCATTTATTCCTTACAAACCTCAACAATATAAATTATGGGTAACATATTGAGTATTGAAGTATTCATGTTCATATTGCAGTATCATTATTAGGTGGAAAATTAAGGGTAATAAGACAGTCCTGCCTCTCCTTAATAGGTATTTATTTGATTTTGCATTTAAAATGATTTCAGAATCAGCATTTTTGATTTCTGTGTCAAGAGATATAAACTAGATAAGTTGGAAAAGATATAAAATTATATTATAATAGTACCAATTTCCAGTAATTATGTATGTCAATTATTGAAAATCAGCAATAGTATTTTTAATGAATCTTTTATATTATTACATGCATATATATATTACATGTATGTATGTACTTTGCATTATTGTTTTAAATCAGGAGAAATTAATTTAATCTGGCAGTTGGTGTAATGAAATTTGAATGTGAAGAAAATAAATGAATTAATTACAGGTGCTTACACTACTCATCAGTTTGTATGTCGGCTGAATCTTACATCCTATGACCAAATGCCAGAAAAACTTGATCAGTACGTATATGTGGAATTCACCATGCCTGCAACGCAAGTGTCTCACACAACTATTCGGTCTGTATCTGTTTCTGGTGGGGACAACGATCCTCCTGAGAAATATGTGAGGTACTTGGCAAGGCATGAATATAGAGTGGAAGTTGAGCACACACAGGTGAGTCAACTTATAGAGTCCCTATCAAAGCAGCTGGGAGTTCCCTTACGCTTTCAGGTACTTGTGCTAAAATCATGACATTAAAACAGAATCTAACTGAAATTAGAAACAAGTGGCTATTTCAGCTGAAGTGAAAAGAGTTATTAATGTCATTGTTAAAATGTACTTTAGACTCATACTCCACTGTATTATATTTATAATAAGTATAAGTACAGCCATTGCATTGAAATGTCTGTTTGGATACATCTGAACATAGCAGCAAAAGGGTTAAAAAGTATAGTATATGTAGATATAGTTTTAAATTTTATACAAGATTTTTAAAAATTCAGAAAATATACATTATACAAGTAATTATTATTACATATATACAAGTAATTATTATATAATTTAAGAAAGATCAGAAAAATAAATAAATAATTTTTACTTTTCAGAGAAAAAGGGCATTAATTACAAGATGTTAATTCAAAAACAGTTTATTATCAAAAATATTTTACCCAACTTTTAGTAATAGCCTTTACGTTTTTTGTTAGATTTCGTCTTTCCTCCAACAACTGTCTTATATCACTTGGACATAGATTATACTTGAATTATAATAGATCTTCTATTTTTGCAATATGGTATTTCTATATTTTTAGATGTTTTTCCTCTAGTTTCATAATTGTAATGCTTTATTTTCAATAAATACTTTTCCTTGATTTAAACTAATTTAATTGAAAAAGCTTAAAATGATAAAAATATTTTAGAAGTATATAATATTCAATTGGTCTAAGTAAATTAAACCAGTTAAAAGTTAGCAGATGGATCAAAACTGGAATGGAACCCAAATTTCTGTTTTTCATTAAATTGGAATGAAAAATGTATTGATTGTATGACATGATTCATCATAACTCAGATAAATTTCAAAATTCTACATCATTTACTTTATAAAGGGCTGCTTTCTCTACTTAAATAAAAGTCGATAGAAAAGTCTTCAAAGTAAGAGGTTCAGTGACCATTTTCAGATTTTCTAGTGGAGAATTGTTCCCCATATTTGGTTTCTTATTTTTGTTTTTAATGCTAAGCACTCAATAGTTGGTGAGAGATTTGAAATCTTTTTGCTAATACTTTTCTAACTTCCCGAATGGTGTTGCTTACTTTACGCCATAATGCTATTCTGTTGTTCCTTTAGTATTATATAATGGAAATCATAACTTGATTTATACTCTGTCTCAGCAATCACCTAATTATCACCTAATTATTGAAAGCAATGAAAAGAAGAGCTTTCTGAATTCAACTCAAAATGGGGTGTTTTATGAATTCAACTCAAAATAAAACTATCAAATGGGATGCATTTAATTCTAATTGTACAAATTTTGCAGGGAAGTGGACCAGGTGCTTATGTATCTGCCACTATAACAACAACTAAGGCACCAGAAGCAGTTGTAGAAGAAGAAAAAGTTGACGATGCATCAGGGAAAGACTCTGACAGTGATTCATCCAGTTAGTGAAAACTATGACAGGAAGTATTGGCTTAAAATAGTGTCTATTAAAATGCATAATCATTTGTGACATTATATCCCTGTATATACTTAAATCTTCCTTCTCATTTTTTATGAAGGAAATTCAAGGTTAATATACCTTGAATGGAGAGAATCAATTTATGCGATCCTTAAACTATATGTTGTAATCTGTTGTGTCTGTTGTTTCAAATGGAAGTTTCGAAACATGTCTTGTGTAAATCGAGACAGTATACCACAGCGAGAAGTTCCTCATCTATAAAAAGTGTAAAATATGATGTACATTTATTATTTATTATTATTATTTATCATTTGGTGACAATGCATGAAGCAAATCTTCAACCATAGTCATCTTTGTAGAGAATTTTGTAAACTGCATTTATTCAAATCATATCTAAAAATATATATATATATATATATATATAGTCAATAAATCAGGAAGGTAAAATGCTAACAGCTATAGACACTCATTCTGTCAATGTAATCATTGTAAAAGAATTGGCTGTGCTGTAATCAGAGATATTCTAGTAGGATATAATGTTTAAGTGCTTAAGATACTAGTTCTCAGACGGAGCAGCAACTGGATGCATTTGTCATACAATAAAATGTAAGATATGTAATTATATTTACTGTACATCGTGATTTGGTTTTGTTTGGAGGGGTGAAGGATATATTGGTTGTGATATATGAAACCCCGTAATTTTTCCACCTTACAAGAAACTTGTAGGTGGCATGCAGCAATATACCAAAGACAAATGGAGGTAAAAATGTCCAAGCAAAAAGTGCGACTGTTGTTTGTTTTAATTGATTGAATGGATATGAATGCATAATTGAATATGTTAGAGGATAAGTGTTGAATAATTTGTAACAGTTATTTTTTGTGCAAATAATTTTCTAACTAATGTTTTCTATTGTTTGAGGAGAGTCTCTTATATATATGTATGTATGTATTTGTGTGTGTATATATACTCCCACATGCATACATATATGTAGCAAGGATAGAGCAAAGCACACAGCACCATGTAAAAATATCAAGATTAACTGCTAAATATCTATGTTTGTTAAGTATACTTGGAGCAAAAAGGCTAAAGTATTGGGATGAGTGCAATCTAGTCAAAAAATGACACAATGGATAACATTGGTCTAGAGTAAAAATTGTAAATAACCCATCTTGGATGTTACCTAGTGAAACATCAAATCGTATAATAAATAAGTATAATGATATCATTATCGCAAATTAGTTGATGGCTATTAATTTAAAGTGATCATACAAAGAATGCAAGACAATACAACAGTGCTGTGGAGAATGAACTGACAGGCTCATGCAAAACCCCCAAGCCACTGTATAAAATCTGAAGTTATTTTTGATTGTGAATGGATGGACTAAACATGTCTATTTCTGTGGTATTTGCATCTTCGTCAAGATGAATGCCAGCCTGTAAATTTCAATGTTGATGCTATATTCAAGCATTAACTCAAAGTGATCCCTTATTCATATGAAACAAGAGGCTGCCAAACCATTGTAAATAGAGATTTGGTAAACCTTTTGCCTAGATGTAGGGTTGCCTGGTAAAATTTCTTGATTGGCAATCCAGGGTAACTATTTTTGTTCCTGCATATTTGATATATGCTGTACAGTTACGGTGGGTAACAGAAAAGGTTGCCTCTAAAAGATAAGAAAACAAAATAAAGAATATTATCTTCTTTGGAGCAATGTGGGTAGTATTGATTTTATGTACAGTATTTATTTGTATGTGCAATAAATGTGTGATAAGAATATATTCAGGCAAATCAAAATTTGAATGTTTATTTTCTATCCTATGACTATCCTCTCCATCTTCCACTGGATGATGAAAATCATCAGAGAATGCTGATTACCCATTTTTCCTTGCATTGAAGACCATAATGATTTATAATTAAAAATAAATATGTATGTATAGTATTTATGTTATATGGTTATACCTTGGAAGAAGGTCTTCCATGGTATAACCATATAACTAACAGTCAATCTATCCTCTATTGCTTTGATTTCCACACTCAACATTAAAATCAACTTAATCAGAAATATTTAATGAGAAAGTCAACCTTTGTAGTTCTGGGCTTCTAATATGATAGTTGTCCTAAAATTCCCTTAAATGTGTTATAATCTTTTTCCTTATGCATCCTAAATTAAATGGTGAAGAAAGGACATACACTGCCTTAAATCACTGATCAAATCAGATTTGAAGCTGGTATGTTACTTTAGCTAGTGTTGCTAACAACCACTAGTAAGGAGAAGCCTGATTTCTCTCTCTGCATTCTCAATACCAGTACTACTGAAGACCATTCCAGATACATTACTATAGTGAGTTTTTAATTTTCCTGTATTATCTACCATATCATAAACTTGATCCACTCTATAGAAATTGTTTTAATTTACTAAGTGTTTACTGCCTTTATAATTTCTTCACGTTTAGATTGTTTTGCGTAGTTTTTCATCACTGTACTTCATTTTCATTGACCTCGTAAATTATTATATATTATTACTTAATGCAATAATTTAAGAAAAAAATAATAATAAAAGCAACCGAGATACAAGTCTTATCTTTTTTTATTTATTTCTTCTATAAATTATACGTTTTACTCATATGATGCACAAGGAAGAGGCGTTATTGCACGAAATGCTGTAAAATGTAGTCACTGCTTCAAGTTAAGTTGGATAACCTGTACCTCTAATATATATACATCATTATCATTATTCTTTAATGTATACAGCGTTACTTCCACTCTTTTAGAGCTTTCCTAGAGTGTAGATGATTAAGTGAAGATTTCTTCTATGACAGGGCGGAAGAGAAGTTTGCCTGGACTTGTGTATGCCTTAGTTAAATATCGGAGAGTTTTTACTTAAAACCCGAAATGTTGCAGACCTGCGGACCCTACGTAAACCGAATTCGAAAATGCCGGAAGTCTTGCTTTTGTTTCATACCTCCGGAAGTTGTCGTGAGATAGGGACCGTATCTGCGTGGGAGGGTGGGAGTCTCAACGTACAACCATTGATATTCGAATATAAACACTGTGATTCATATCGCTCATTACGTCAATCTCCTAGTTGTATTACATGCCTAGTTACTGCTGCTGGTCGTCCTGTAAGTTGAAGTGGCAATGGCCGAGGAGAAGTTAGATATTGTAAGTAATTGAATTATGATCGTATTTAGAATTCGCGAAACATTGAGATGCTTTGATGGTGGGAAACTAACAAGCCCGTTGAGTTGAATTACATTGTGTTATTTTTCTCTTAGGACTGGGGGAACGAGAAACTCAAGAGAGCACAGAAGCAGACTGAGGAAAATCCGTATGATTTAGAAGCATGGAGTTTACTTATAAGAGAAGCTCAAGGTCGTTGGATTGGGGAAATGCGGCCTTTGTTTGAACGTTTAATTCAAGTTTTTCCTAGTGCTGGCCGTTACTGGAAAATTTACATAGAATTAGAAGTACGTAGGAATAAGCTGCTGCTTGGTTTGCCTTACAACTTGTATCGCTTGTAAATAAATTTTTTAACTTGAAAATTTGTCTCATTTCAGATGAGGGCCAGAAATTTTGAAAGAGTTGAAAAGGTATGTGTTAATAATTTTGGTTCATTTATAAAGGTAAATAAAACTGCTGATTGTTTGCATATGCATTTCATTCTGTCGTGTTGTTAAAAACTTGGGAGGGGGCTTTCTCTGGTTAACATATTAAGTAAAACAGTTAAACTTCATTAGAAGTAGAAGTATTTTTATCTGTTTTTAGCTGATTACTGCAAATTTACTAATTAATTGAATTCCACAGAATACCCCCTTTTGAGTTTTGGAAGCCTTTCCTTCCTCTAAAGATATTGGTGGAAGTATGCATGATTGAATCGATTGTGGAATGGAATGAATGGTTGCCAGAGAATGTATGCTGTTCGCGCGCTTATCAATCACTACGTTCTTGTTACTGAAATGCCCTGCAGAGGAATGATCTCTCCGTTGAGATCATTTATGTAAACTTACGAAATGGTCATGTTATTTAAGCTTTCAGTGAACCGTTTCCCTTGAGTAGTGATTCCGTACGTGTTTATTCTATCGAGCGTTTTTACTCGTTGATGTTTCACATGCTTTAGTTGTTGACTCTTGGTGTCTCAAGTTAGGTGGTATTTTTTAACTTCGTTCTTCATCATCTCGAGTGTGTTTGCATTGGTTATTTGTTGCTCGCTGTGCGTTAATTCTCCATGGTGTAACACCAAGAGAAGTGTTATGGGAGGATCGTTGTCTTTATGCAGTTGTTTTGGAAGATGTGATTTCAAAAGAAGTATTTAAAGGGAAGTTTGTGTTCCTTGCTTCTCGAACAGTTCGGAAGATCTTGTTATTTGGTGCATATGTAGTCGATCGTTCGAAATATATTTGCGTTCCTGAAATTGTTTTTGTTCTAAATTATACATTATGACCGGAGGTTGAGTTAGTGTTTGTAGAATTTCAAATTTTCATCAAATGTAGTTTCAAAGGTAAGTGGTTCTTAATGTTTCATCAGATGTTTTATTGTATTCTTGATGTTTTAGATGTTTTTTGTATATCCTCAAAAGGTGAACATTCTATTTTGTAGATAAATAGTTTGCATCTAATGGTGTTAAAATAGTAGTATTGGTAGGGTGACCAGATGTGTAGAGGGCATTGAGTGCTGGAGTACTCAAACCCCAAATGTGGATCACACACTTGAAGGTGCTTTGCTCGATTTTCATTGAAGATAGAAATGAAAAAAAGACAAAAATTCTATGTTTTACACTTGTGTTGTCAGTTTGGATCTTTTTTTATAGGAAAAATTGTTACTGAAGGGTTAGGCCCAATATTATGATCCCCACTTAAAGTGGACTTCAACTATAAGATTCTCTTTAACTTGAACAAACTGAATTATAATTGATATTTCTGCTTAAAGTGATGTTTTAGCCCAATGTAAGCACACAATATTGGATTTAAACATCATGTAAAAACCTACTTTAGCCTTTAATGTTGATTATAATGGTTTTTTTCAACTTTGAGTGAAATCGACTGTAAATAGAGACCAGGCCTTAATCTTGTAACCAATAAAAATGCTCTATTTTCCCTTTGGATTGGCATAAGATTTCATATTGAATCAAACTGAAAAAATGAAAACATAGCAAAGACTTATTCAAAAAGTACTCTCTGATTATTCTGCTTTTACCCTATGCCTTTTATCAAATACACATATAATATTCTCTAATTATTATATTTTTTCAGAAATAGTTACATATGAAACTAGTTTGTAATTTTGTAGCTCATACTTTTTGAAATATGAATTTTGAATGATGATTATTTTTGTAAGCTATTAATCAATTTCAAAAGCAACATTCAGTTTTCTTAATTATTTTCCTTTACTCTTTCCCTTTTTATCAGAATTTCATTCAGACTTTTGTATTTAGTTTCATTAAAATCTTTATGAATTTAAAATCAACATCAAGTCATTTCCCTTTTCTCTTTTCAATATATGTCACGCTATTCTCTTTTTAATGTATAATTAATTACTGCAGCTAGGGTTGCTACTTTTTGAGGAGATTTTTGGACAATCTTAGGTGTATCTGTTTTGATTTTGTTCATTTCTTATTTATTTAACTACTTCTATCGCCTTTGGTTTATTTTTGATAAAATCATGAAATTCTGTGTGAGCTAATCAATATTTAGTTTTATCTTTGATTCTGTTTTTGCTTTTTTTAATTTAAATAAAAAGTTTTTAGAAGGGTCAAAGCAATCAAAAGAACTACAGACCTCTCAATGACCCTGACATCTCCAAGTTGGCTATAAAAATCAGACATAACTATCCTACATTATCAGTAGTTCTAAAATAAAACACTTTGCAATTATACATCACTAAATTTCCAGATGCATGCTGTCTGGAGGTGCCTTTGGTTTGGATTTCAAATAAAATATTTCATTCTCAGACCGTCTGGGAAAACTCAGAGGGATGGTAACCCTAGCTACAATGTCAGAAAAGGAACAACCCTATTAGGATGAATATAAATGTCAGCATCAGGGATGGGTGGGGAAGAACAGGGCAAGAATTTGTAATGATTTAAGGAGACCTTGCCATCCTTTTTTGAAGCTATTCTTGTCACCTTTAGTATTAGAGAAATAAATTTATTCAAAAGTTGTGTTGGAGAAGGTTGTGTACTTCTTAGGATGCATTCAATGATGAAATTGTCCTTAAACTTCAAATTAGTGTTTAATTTTATACTTTTTAATGTGTAGGTGTTTGATAAAGTTTATCTTCTATGTCCCTTTTGTAGGATTCTTATTGGGAGACTTGTGTTTATCTACATGAGAGGCTATCAAAAATTTTCTGAAAGCAATCTACTTCTGAGTGAGTTTATGAAGTTAGGTTAACAAACAGGGTTAAGGAAAAGGTGAGTAACTTATCAGGGGGAGGTTTTTGTCTTTAATGAAAGAAATAACAGCACTAGCCTCCGTCCATTATTCTTCTCATGCTGATTTTCTCACTTTTTCCTAATTCCTATTTGTTTCCTCACTTAGTCAATTGTCTCAACCTTTTTCTGGGATTGGTGACACTATGTTGAGTGCCACTTACTTTGCTTTCAAAGTTCCCATTAACAGAAGTTGATTTGGTATGACATGGTAGTTCTGTGGTTAGAATACCTTACCAGAAAACGAGAGGCCTGGGTTCATGCACTAGTCAATAGTTTTTACTTCACTTATATCATGGGTGAACAAAATCACTAGAGCAATATTTCTGCACAGCATTGTCACAGGCATCTAAAAATTTCATGTGTTAGAAAACTCACTTGCTGCATAAATTAGTGGTTCACGTTAATTAAGTGAAGCATAAGCTCAGACTCAAAAAATTTAGAGCAAATGCTCCATTTCGTATTAATAAAATTTGTTAAGCATTTCCTCAGGATGACTCAAAACTCAGCTGACTTGAATCAATCATGAGCTTTTGCTTTTATCAATAAAACTGAGCATTTGGTATCCACTGCACCTTATTCTGGTCTGTTGTAAACTCTGCATTGAAGTATATGGATTTTAAGATAGTTGAGTGATGGTAATATGGCTGAATTTATAAATAATTTTTGTTGCCAAAAAATGTATTCAATTTGAGGGGATCTAGAAAAACAAGACTGGAAAGTATTATATCGTTCTGAAAGAAAAATATGGTTGAGTTCTTGAGACACTTGGAGGAAAAGACCAATGCAGCGATTCTGAATTTCTATAAGATATGTGGCCAATCCTGTATTGCTATTGGGAGTGGCAAACAATTTAGGAATTCATCTATCAATTGTGTCAAATTTTATTGCAGAAGTTATACCTGAAATAATGCTAAAAGCTTAATTTTGGTTGTTTCCCTTGCACTGATGAAGAGTTTGAAAACTCAAAAACGGACTGGCAACATGCATATCATTTCCCTTTTGCAATTGGAGCAGCGGATTGCACCCATATTCCTATTTTAAAGGCATCATACCATGGAGATGAGTATATTAATAGAAAAGTTATCAAACATACTTGCAGCTTGTAACAACTCAGAAATGCTGCGTTGACGTATCATGGCTGGGTTCAGTTCATGATGATCGAATCTGGACCAATTCTGAGATGTATTGCATTATGAGACAAAGTAAATACCGTTCTCCTTGGTGATGCAGGGTTTGGTCTTGGTTGATGACACTTTCAATTCTAAGCTGTAATAAGTTAAGAAAGTTTGAATTGTTATAAACAAACTAATTTAAAAAACAATTGACTTTGAAAACCATTTGTTACGCACCTTATGCATTACCATATGCTCAAAATATTTCATGCCTAGCTCGCCATCGAAGCAAAAACTCGGATCGTATTTATTTATACCAATATGAGCAAATGCTTCAACTCCAACTCCATGCTCAAACTCATTTTTTTTTAATGTGACCCATTGTAACAATTCTTCATGAACATTATTGTCTTCTGAATAACTTTTAGGATGTCTTAAATGTATCAATTTTTTTCATTTCTTAATTCATCACAGCTGAATCCTTTAAGAGTCACTTTTGTTCCTATGTCATCAAATATGAGAAATTATCACTTAATTCAGTCAATCAATGAAATATAGTACCTGTGAGTCAATGATGGTACTCTCTGATGACATTAAAAATGGGTTTCATTATCAGGAAATGCAGGATTAGAGCATTGGGTAGATAATAAACATGCATAATGATGATGGAACAGAATTTTAAATAGGTGCGTGTGTTCCAGGAAGATTAAATTATGTCCAAGCAGTCTTTTTCACTAGTGTATGTTTTTATTAATTGTTGTGTCTCAAATCAAATCATCTGTGAAAAAAGCTAACTGCGTGATTTTGTAGTAATCTATTCTTCATTACACTGAATTTTGTATTTAATAGACATTTATGATTTTATCATTCTAAGAGTGAATTGGACCACTTTAAATGTTCTTCTAATAAATCTACATGCGATTTTGTGAATGAATGGAAAGACATTGTTATTATGGATTGAGAAATACTTGCGTTATTTCCTCAAATTTATTTCCCTTGGTTAGCATATCAGTCTTCAGATTCAAAATTCTTTTTAGATTTGATTAGAACTGTGTTGTATAAAGTGCTCTCGGGTCTGCAACCGGGTTGCCTCCTGCCAAAGAGGCGACGTTTCGGGTGCGTACTCTGCACCCATCTTCAGGAACTGATTTCTGTTCCTGAAGATGGGTGCAGAGTACGCACCCGAAACGTCGACCCTTTGGCAGGAGGCAACCCGGTTGGAGACCCGAGAGCACTTTATACATCTTATTCACCGGAAAAAATCTACTTCTTTCTAGAACTGTGTTGATGCCTAAGTATTTTTATTATCACAAAATCCAATGTTTTAAAGTAATTTTTGCCTGAATATACCATATTTTTGGTGCAAAGCTAGCTATTTATAATTAATGTTCGGAGGTTTGCACAATATTTTTAATTTCATTCATTCTTCTGATGTTTCCTTATCTCTGTCATCTTCATTATGGGCTGAATTTAACACTATCATATTTAGGTGAATTTACTTTTCCCTAGAGAACTTCTTTAGATGTCCTTACATGTCCAAATTATTACATTTCATACTTACATTGCATTAATAGAGACATTAAGAACGCACATAATTTTCCTTGTCTTTGTCCATTACGAGGGGACTGGGTTGAGGGATCAACCTAAGCTACATTCCCTTTTTTATTTTCCCTTTCACCTACCCCTTCCATTTCCCCTAATACTAATATTTCATCACATCCTTAATGCATGACACCTGTACCTATTGGTAATTCTCTCACTTCAACACCTTTCTTTTGCCATGTGATCATGAATTTTAGCCACTTCACCATGTTTTATTAGTACCTTTGTGTTTTCTTTGCATTTGTTCTGAAGAGCATGCTTCCTGTATCAAAAAAGAAAATACACTAAATACTCATTTTTGATCCAATGAATTAATGACTTTTAAATTTTCTCATGGATTCCCCATTCTTTAAGCTCATTATTTACCTTGGTTTTCAATTCACATTAGCTGCTATAGAAATTGCTGTATGTAATTGATATATATTTCTTATTAGTTGGTTAATTATCTGTTTATTTTATAATAGGGTTTTGTAGAAGTTTTTCTCACAGCTTACGTAACATTTGTTTTCTGTATAGAAATACCTCTCAGGTAGAATATGGATTTAATTTTTATCATCCATCTCATTTGTTTAATGTTGGATTTATGGCATTATGCTTGGTAAAAGTTCTTAATTTCCAAATTTATTATATATCATTTATTAAGATCAAATTTTCTTGATAATATTGTTGATTGTGAAAATAGTAATTTGGAAGACTAGTTCCCTCATATGATATCCATGTCTTTTGTCTCCAATGTGTCTCACCCTAAACTAATCTGTTTCAAAAGGGAAAAAATTTGCTTAGGGTAACATTCTAGTGTTTCTGTAGGTAGGTTTGGAAAGAAGGTAGTAATTGAGAGATATGCATAATAACATTCATCTACATCTAAGTTTGGACCATTAGAGCCTCATTTTGGCATGTGCTTCTGGCCATGACTCTGTTTTTCTCATCAATGACTTTGGCATATTGTTCTTGGAATAAAAAAGAATTCTTGAATCAACTGGTTCCAGCATTTATTTCTCTGATCCTCCTCATAGTATCAGAAAGGAGAGTGAATAATGTCTCTTACATTTACCATGAACATACTCTATCTGAATTTCTTAAATAAATGAAGTCTTCTTCTTTTTACTGAAGACCCCCTATCCTTGCTCCTGAAGACATGTGATTGCATTTGGACTTGTATGTAAATTATTAAGGATAATAACTTAAAAACTGGGAAAAATATATGCAAGTTGTTATCATAAGGTATTGTGTCAAAATTCTCCTCAAAAGAAAAGTTTCTTTTGATTCCAATAAATCCTGAACCGCCCAAACTCTCAATCAATTCAATATTATCTCTTTGATCAGACTGATGTATTTCCTTCAGCATATGAACTTTATTTATAGCCAGATAGTGTGACTCATAATTTAATGCAGTTGTATCCTAAATTATATGTTAAGAAGTCTTCAGTTCTCACCATCTTTGCCCTGTTAAAATGAAGCCATACAAATTTTGATTAACTAACTGACTTTGCTTAATGTGTAGTAGAATTACCTTAAGAAGGGAAAATCTTATTTTACTCGTGTTCGTCCCCACATCCACCACTTGAACCCATATCCACTTTCATGTGAAGTAAGTGTGCTATGCCCTTGTTTAACTGGATTTAATCATTTTCTGTATGATTATCATCTTTTACAATAGATTCATAATGGGAAACAATGGTGCTTTGCAATCTTTTTCCTCAGAACAGTTTAGTATTGACACAGGGAACTAATTTTATTAGTTAAGTCTGAATTAATAAAGAAGAAACAAAAACTTTGAAATAGAGGATTCTAAGGCTCTTATGATCTTATATCTTAGAATCTATGAATGCCTATTTAATGAAAAAATGTCTAAATAAAATGTGTAATGCGAAACACATCTTAGGATATTTCATGTCACACTGAGACCTTACGGCACACTATTATTCCTTGGCACACCCATTGCAAACCTTAAAATGGGCAACTTTGTTCTATACTATTGAGCAGGGGTGTAGTAATGGTTGCCACCTTCTTTTGAGCAGATTCCCAGACAAGTTTAGATTTGTCCATGAATCTCTGAACAGATTCTCTTACACATCTGTCTACCTGAAAATTATATATATTAAATTATATTATTATTATTATTATGTACATTGTTGCAGATAGACTGCTAGTCTGGTGGCAACATTACAATCAACTACGGTAACTTTCACAAACATATTTAAACAACCCAGAAGAAAATTATATAAAACCCTTACAAGATTAAACACTTACATACAACTACTTTACATGATACAAAACACCAATATAACACAAATCCCAACTCCATTGCTATTTCCCTTGCAAAAAAAAAATGTTCTACTACTACTACAACACTAATTCTCTGAAAACACAGACACTCCCACAGAAACAATAGACATTCAGTAACAAGCAACATTAATTAACCCCTGCCCCACCCAAACATACACCCTCAATCGAACTGGTTTTTTCAGGGTTCCTGGTAGGCCTTCACGGCTACCGTAGCGGTCCCGGGGACAGGTCCCCACCGTACATCACCCTACCAGGCAATCCCCTACTCCACCTGCAGATCCTTACTAGCAATCTCCCTTTATCTACTAAATCTTTCTTATAAACATTTTATGATTTTTGGGAAAAGGCTCGAAGACTCCTGCAGGCAAATTATTCCATTCTACAATAGTTCTATTTAAAAATGAGAATTTACTTGTATTTGTTCATTGTTTTAACAATTGAACTTTATATCTATGGTCTTTTCTACCGAAAAATGTTGCTCCCTTTATTTATATTATCAATATTTAGTTTATCATTAATTCTGTTTTTACCTTTTCAACTGTTAAATGATTTCTTTTGTTCATTCATATATTTCCTACAATTAGCACAAATCAGGATAGAGGTAATATATATATTGATAATTAGCAGTAGTATTTAAAAATTTAAAATAAAGACTTGGCAATTGTTCATTCTTAAGTTTCCTGATAAATACTATACAGAGGAGCTCTTGGTCCAGATGCAGGACAAACCTTTTGATTCCTGAACTTTCTGGGTGAAACCCATATGGGTGGCAACTAGGCATAGTTGATTCCTTATTAATAATGTACTAGCACAGGGTTCATGAGAGCCCTTATTTTTCCAAATCCCTTTCATTCTGAGCCATTCACTTAGAAGTATATCAGGAACAGCAGGAATGTCTTCAAATGGTACTTTTGCATTTCTTTTGTTTCAATTACCCTATCAGTGGATTCTCATTGACCCTTTCCCCCACACTTTCTCACTCTTGCCTATGTCTTTACATCAAGTTCTTTCCCTTCTTACCAACCTGTTTTCTGGCCACTAAGTGTTGCATTTATCTATAATACCACTGTGTAACATGATGGCAATTCCGAGTGTGAATGAAAGTGAAAAATACAAACATGAATGTGATTTTCGGTTTATTTTCTAATTGCTGAGCTTCCATCATTTATGATGGAAGGGGGTTCCACTGCCTGCATTTTACAATTCCTACATCTATTTTCTCTTTCTGTTTTGGCCATTTTCTGTTTCCTGAGCATCTTATCCATAGGGAAAAATAAAATCCTTTTTCTGCTCCCTAACATTGTAGAGAATTAGGAGAACAGATAACCATATATAGAAGAATCCCTAATTTATGTATTCATATAATTCATATGGGTGACTCCTATCATCACTATATTCCATGCAAATATAGAGGTATAATTATAGGCTAATCTTATCTTTTGATACCAAAGAAACAAATTCCTTTGATGGCTACAACTCACCAAAACCTGACTGTAATTTTATATTGCCGATCTTTGATAATTGTTCTTAGAGATCTTTTTGGCGATTATTTTTGTGTCGGGTTATATGACACCAATGCTGTCTGGATGTTAGGAATCATCATTTAAAAGACTTGATAAGAGATAATGCATTGATGTTGTATCATTTGATGGCTTACATTTCTAGCTAAGCAGTGGCTTTCTGATCTCCCTCCTTACCTCTTGCTCATATATTCCTCAAAAATACTATTGAAGTTGTGGCAAAAGATAGATATCGTTTGATGAAAATAATGACATTGATGAAGAATGAGAAGAAAATGAAGATTCCATTCATTCTGTCTGTGATGAGATGCCAGGAAGTAAAATATCTCAAGAATAATTTGGAATGAGCCTCAACCAGCTCTATATTAGGAAAGGAGCTCTAAATGCTTGAGAACTGCCATGGAAAAACAGGACATCTAGCAGACTAATTCTTGTAGTCTTTCTTAACTTCCTTACTGACTTCAACATTTAATGGGCATGTTTTTAGTTTCTTCCAAATTATAACTAAGGCATGCAGTTATTTGAATCCAAATTCATTCACTTGCTTTGTATTTTCAATATATAATTTCATTATTAATAAAAGTAATCAATGTTTAACGTGGTTTAGTTTTATTGCACCTTTCATGATGATGTATAAGTATGAAAATTCAAAAAGTTATTGTTGATTGTAAATAAGTATGGTTGGGAGAACCTATGCATGTCATGACTGATTATCCAATATCCCTGGTTGTTGAAGAACTGAATGTATTGGATTGCCTCCTTGTTGTATATGTGCAATTTGGGAATATTTTTGAAATCTTTGTATGTTCTATGTACTGAGAATACAAAATTTTATCTGCAGTTGTATGAATTCAGGACTTGTATTTACATGACAAGATCCCATCATCTATCCTTGAATATCCTCATACATCGGATCATTTTTATTTTCTTTGTATTTGGCTGAACCATATTCCCCCTGCATTCAGGTTATCATATTATAGGTTATATATATGTATATATATATATATATGTATATATATATATATGTATATATATATGTGTATATATATATATGTATATATATATGTGTATATATATATGTATATATATATATGTATATATATGTATATATATATGTATATATATATGTATATATATATATATATATATATATATATATATATATATATATATATATATATATATATATGTATATATACATGTTACAATCACTTGCTTGACAATTTGTTGGATGGAGGAATTTTGATGCTACAGTTTATTCCCTTATTCTTCAGTGATAATAAATGATTTTTAATGGTTATACGTGATGATTTAAGCAACGCCCAATGTATACTTTCATGGTTTTGAGACAAGGTTTGTTCTTTTTTATTTACTATATGGTATTGTATGCAATATAGTAGAATAAAACTGTGATGTAATAAATCTGTAAAATTATATTTTCATGAATAATATGATTGGGTAACATTGAAAATAAACTGTTATTATTAATATTCTCTCATTTATCACAAAAAGTAAATAAAATGGAATAAATATTCTCCTTTAGTTTGCATATTGATAGCATAAATTTTCTTCTAATGATTCATTATCTGATCCAGTGGGTACATTTAGAAAGTTTTTCCAAATCAAATGCACTAATATGCTCTCAGGAGGAAAGTAGTAAGGATATGGTCAGTTTCTTTATGCTCATGAGTAGCCCCTCCAAATTTTAGTTAAAAAAATCATTGAGCTTCTATGTGAGCCCCTTTGGCTACATGTTCAGTCTGTGCAATATCCAGGTGTATTTCAAAATATCTGGAGTAAATTTTTTGGGTTGATAATACCATCATTAAGGTCTCACTTGTGTGGCATAAGCAGAGTCCTTACTGTATCCCCATGAAAATAAATTCAAGGAATTGATGTTCAGGGAATTGAATACCTTCAATAGCAGATTAATTATAATTAATTAATAATTAATTGCTTGCTGTACCCAACTTATTTATTGGTTACAAGTTTATGGCCTTTACAATGGCAATCTAAACATTGCCTGTGGCCAGAAGCTTACAATACCTTTGTGGTACCTTTTCTAACCTCCTCTGTATTAGGTTTTGCAGACTTGACAAAACATTAAAACTCCTTTTGCTCCATTACAACCTTCTAAAACTCTGGAAACCACACAGTTACTTTTGCTTCCTTTGTTGATCCTATGCCATTGTCAAGTAATTAAACTGTGGACTTCTGTTGTAAACGTAAACTTCTGCAGATTGCAGCACAAACAGTATAATTGAGAATAATATCTACAGTAAAACCTGTTCAAAAGGCAGTTTTCCCTTGGTCCCAGTCCCTTTCACAGTGAACTTACCCTTTTGGTCCAATGTTAGGAACCAACATTTGAAGTCACCAACTGAGACATGTGAATTATAAATGTAATAGCGTAGATCTTTCTCTCCCCCTGTGACCTGCCTTAGCCAATCCTCCACCTCACTCAATAGACTTTGTTTACATTATTCATCCTTGATTGTATAAGTGGTAAAAATTGCCTTTCTAGTGTGAATAAATGACCAAAATTAAGTAAAAGAAGGGTCCTCCTTCTGTACAAAAAGTAAACCATTCTTGAAGACGAGAAGGCAACCAGTAAAATGCAACAATAGTTGGCAGACACTGTATATTTACAGCTGTGGCAAGTAAAGCAAACATAAGAATACTCCTTTTCATTTTTATGCTGTAAATTATATGGCCAGAAAAACCCTTCCCTTTTGTTTCCTGATGTAATATAGATAAAAATTTGTAATATCTCAGTTATAGTGCTATTCTGCTTACAATGCAGTTTTCAGTCAGTTCCCTGAGATGTGTCTTAACCAGGTTTTACTGTATTTACCAAATTTTAGCTGCCCAAAAAAATTTATTTGGGACACCCTTTATTTCATTTTTGAACCATTTCAGCTTTAATTCTACTTTACCGTTAAAATGCTATCTTGGGTTGTTGAAGTAGCTATAGCTACATTGATGTACTTAGAATCAGCTCACATTAAATGAGAGACATATCCAGTGGTGGGATTCAACCGGTTTGCATGAACTTATTTCTAAAATTTCATGAGTTAGTTAAACCTGTTCATAAATCTTCCTGACTTGATAGCAGAAGAATAATATATATGCCTCCAAGGAGAATATAGTTTTAATGTTGGTTCATAAAATTCCTTGTTTTTTTATCTTATAGTATTGTAAACTAATTTTTATATTAGAATATTGAAGGAAAATGCAATTAAGATAGATTTGTATGGTAGCTTACTTTGTTGGGTAAGAACCTGATAGCTTAATTTTTGAATCCCACTAGAAACTTATCCTTCTCAAACAAACCAGAAAGATGAGAAAATGAAGAAGACTTTTTACAAGACAATTAAATTTTATCTACATTCTCTGGATAACACTCCATGAGCCATCAATTGTTGTGAAAAATTTACATGCATTTTGTCCCCCAAGGAGACCTCATCAACAAGACAGTTTCTGGTTAACCAATTGGGTAGTGTGTTCACCTCTGGAAAATTCGAAAAATAAGTTTGTATACAGTAATACAATTGTTGTTATTCATCAGAGTTTTAGTTTTACATGTTTTAAATCTTTTCTCCATGATTTCCCCCATTGGTAGAATAATTGGCTTAAATGTTGTATATAAAAAGAACATGAGATTGTGAGAGCTGCTCATTCTTTCCTCTCCATAGGAGCAATCTCAGGTTCATTTTTATCAAATAAAATGTTATTGGATCACTTTATCTTCTTTTAGTTTTCTACTAGAGGAAGATAGGGGCAATGATGGTAATCTGTAAATTTTGTCAGATTGGACAAAAAATTGCTCCAGGGAGAGGTTTTTTGTATGGTCATCTACATGGACTTGTGTATACATACTACGGTAATTGGGATTATAAAAGCACCACAGTTTGTCCATAGAAAGTTAATTCATATCTCAAGGTCAAAATGGTGTACAAAAAGTTTGTTGAGGTACCACATTACTATACTCTATCAACATGACTATCAATGGCTGAAGTTGTTGTGTTGGTCTCCTGAGGATATGCACATAGGTTTATTGGAAGTGTTGATGGCTTATGGAATGTGTGTTATTCTGTTTGATATGATCAGCATAAGTGTGTCCAGTATTATTTTTTTACATATTCTAAATATTGTCATTGTCCTTTTGTCTTTTGTAATGAAATGCTGATGGGAGAGATAAAATTAGGGAACAAGATAATGAAAGTCATTTTAAGAAGTTAATTTATGAAATATACTTGTATTGCATCCTCTTTCATTATTAGACTTGCTGCTTTCTTTGTTCACTAAGTTCTTGAATCCCTGCAATGATTTCACATTGCTTTGCTTCTTCTCTCTGCTTGTTTGATCAACAATCTGTGAGTCCCACACAAACTGTATTTGAAACCTTTCACTCTTTCTCTAGACCAAACTTTCCCTTAAAATGGGAGGAATGCATCAATTAATATGATATATTAACAAAAACCATTTCGAACCTATTTCCCAAGGATTATCTCATTCTCAGAGCTGGGCTGAGATTTGTGGTAGCTGAGATTTTGGCAGGTGCAATCAGTTAGAGGATTTTGTGAGGTCACCTTGAACCTTCATTTATAATATTTTTATGGTTTTATGGCATGATATATGCTATATCTGATAGCATATAAAGTGCACATCATTTCTAAAATTATTGCTCAAAAATTCATCCTTGGGTCTTATGTGAATATCAGGCCTTTCACAGGTAGTTGTTTGTTCTGAATCTTATTTTTATTCTATGAGAACAATGGGGCTACCTAATCTAACTCCATCACATTTTATATAAACTATATTTGTTTTCTGTTATAACAAAAAGGTGATCCACACAGCAATCCATTGGGCTTAATAGGAACGATAACTTTAATTTGAACATGGGTATGAGTCTTATATATTGTCACATATGATGCATTGAGCAATTTGTTGTTGATTGTACAGATGACTCTCAGGTTGAATCCCAATACAGTGAGAAAGTGAAGGATGTGGTTTTTAGGAAGGAATGCATTGTCGTCTACAAAGCTTGAGCAATCATAATATAGTGGGCACTCTTTTATGAGCTCTGTTACTCATTAAATATAAATTTTCCTCTTTTGGTGTTTCGGATGAAATATCCAAATCTCACGTAGATGACCAAGGCTGTGGATTGCTTACGCTTCAAATTTGACTTTTTGTTTTTCGATTGTCAACACAATTCCCAACATATAGATAGGAAGATTTATTTAAGGAACTAATCAGAATACAATGTTAATGTATGTTAAATAGTGCTGTGTAATATCATTAACAAATCTATTGAAAGTCTTTGTGGGAAAGGGTAGCAGTAGTTGAATCTTTCAAAGGGAGGTTGATAAAATTTACTTCCCTAAATCCCTGGGTTAAACCCTCTTCCCTTCTTCTCTAATTTTCATTGTGCTTTGAATCTTTTTGTACCATATCATAGGAACTGAGGGAAAGTTAGTCTACTATGTTGAACATAATGAAAAAAGTTGAATAGTCTGTCTTTTTTAGTAAGTTATTTGACACAATAGGAAGTTTATGTAAAATAATTTGTTATGCTTGAACTACTGAATAATTCTCACAGATCCTCTTGTGCTTCTTGTGTGTTACATTGAATCAAAATATACTTGTTGAATGTCTATTAGACCTGAGAATGTAGAGAAAATAGGATAGTCTGCTTTCAGTATCAATCATCAAAACCTAACATTTTGTTTTTTGATACTTTATTCTTGGAGACCTTGATGAGTTATAGCCTCATCTAAAGATAAGATAGGGATTTTTTATGTGACAAATTTCATCATGCTCAAATGCAGGTTTTATGCTATAAATACAGTTAGCGTTTTAAATCCTTACATTTTTGATTTATTGATTTTTTCTCAAAATTGATAGGTTGAAGTGAAGATAAGTTATTTCAATCTTTAGTCAAAATGTGTGCTACAAGAGCTAAAATGCTGTTGGTTGACTCACAGTTTCCAGATTTTAATCTTTTTCTTTGTGGATTTTTGTTATTGATTTTATTGGAAGGACAGAAGTAGCATTAAACAGGTGATTATTAAATTGTTACACAGCCATAAAGAGACTTCTCAGACTGGAGTGGAAAATAGCTTTTACAAGCAGAATCATGGAAAGGCTTATTGGCAAAAGTTTCCCTAAGAAGGTTCTAATAGCTTCCAATGAATTTAATTCTGTTTCAATAATACTTTTTTATAAGGTTTTAATCAAATGGATGACAGAAAGTCAAGTGTCTATAGGATGAGCCAAAACATTCCATTCATATTTTAAAATTTTATGGTGAACTTTCCTTTAAATACGAGGCCTAATATTGTCTTGATGGTCAACTATTCCTTTATGATCAGCCAGATCTGGTTGCTTATCTTTGAGGGCAGTCTTCAAATGAGACATTTGAAACCAGTATTCATTTGATTGAATCGTCGATGTCAATTATTCAACAGAAAAACAACTCCTCTAATTCCACTGTATCAAGAGTGTTATTATTTTGGAGTACTATCCAGATTTGGCTGTTGTTTGCAAAACTTTGGTAGTTTCTCTCTGAAATTATTTATTTCATAGATTTCCCTAAAAGATCCATATTTAACACACAAGTCAATTTAAAAAAAGGCACTACTTCCCTTCTTCTCTACACAGAAATGTGAGACATGAATGCATAGGAGTGTGATTGCATAGGCTCCTCTGTTTTTCAATAGTCTACTTCAAAAATTGGGTGCAGTACATAGATCAATAAGAAATGCACAATTGCTGATTTGAAAATCACAGACCTTTCTAAGTAGCCCAAGATGTTATCCTGCAATTTACAATTAGCCAAATGTAAATATGTTTTACTAATAATGGAATACTAAAGTAAAGTGATCATATTTGAAGAAAAATTTTGCCCTGGGAATTTTTTGTTGCAATGCTATCTTAAGAAACTTTGCATCTTACTCTTATAGAGTCGGTGAAAAATTATAAATCTAATCTCTTCATCTCCATTCAGAGTATAGAATATTCTTATTGATCAGGGAAAATAGAATGCTATTTCAAAGTCCTCTAAAAAAGAACTAGTAAGTCTAGTCCATATTTATAGACTATGTTGGTGATAGACTTGCTCTTCATTTTATCACTGAAAAATTAATTTATTATCTGAATGTATTTCCTAGCATAGAATTCCAAGTATATATTTTTTCAAATTGACACTTGCTAATGAGAATATGTGCTATATTTACTATTGTACCCTATTGTGATTCTGAGGCTTCATTTCTGGTGATCGATTTTTAGTAGTACTCCTTCCTAGGGAAAAACAGACATGATAAAAACAGGACTTGAACTTGTATCTCCCATTTTCTGAGTGGATGCTTTAGCCAATTAAGCTATCCAGCCAGAATATTTATGCTCCGTTCACAATCCATGGCTCACAATCAGTAGTCAGCTGTGCAGATGAGCGTCTCAGATTATAAGGCAGGAGAAGGGGCTTTCTTGTTTGAATTGCTTAATTGGTATGGCCTTATTTCCCATTCAGTGTGATGTCTTCAGTCATTGCAAATGCCATTTTAGGAGAGACAAGGGCTTCTTCTCAACTTATGTTGAGGCACCAACTGTTTCACTTCCATTTCTCATTGTGATTAAATTAATTTGGTGGATTAACAAAATTTTCAATTGAAAATTTCAAACTAAATGTATATGACTGAAACCTTGACTGAGATTCTACAAATAATTGCACATGAACAACTTGACTACTAAGGTTAACGAAGATGAAATCTGTTTTGCTCTGCATTAATTTAATGCATTAACTAAAGATTGTGATTGGTTGCATTATATGATGAATATTTTAATTATAGATGTTAACTACTAAAATTTTTCCAGTAGTAAAGTAAAAAAATTCCTTTTCTTATGAAATCAACTACAGGATTCTAGTTGTTGCCAATCGACAGGTTAATTGCATTGAATAGTCACCAACCAGTACATCCACTTTTGGTGATAGATATTGTCAGGTTTCAAAGTAGGTATTGATTATAGAACAGGTCAATGCTTGGTCTTTCAATATTCTCACTCATTTATTTAGCTTGGCCAACTTTTTTCAGGACTAGTAGACTTTTGTACACCATACAAATTGAGTTTTATAATTGAGTACAACGGTTACATAGTTCTCTCTTCTCTTTAGGACATTTTCATTTGTAGCTGACCTCGTAATGAAAATATTTTAAATTTTAATTAATATACAAATACTAGCATCAACTATATATTTACACTCCATATCGTTATATTTATACGAGTAAAAGTTGCTTGCATACTGCAAGCTGTAAGTTGAATGATGTACCGTACCAAGAAATACCTCAAAACAATACTCAAAATTTCGCGCAAAGGACCGCCTGGCGACGATTTAAGGACCCGATCTTGCTACACAATTGCATATTAATGTAAGATAAGTGCCATTCTGACCTGTTATAAAGTTTCAATTCAATATCTTATAAAGAAGGTCCTATAATAAGAATACGCTATCCCCCTTTGAAATACACGGTAGAATAGAAATGACGCACTGACATCGAACCAAGAACCGTCAGAGTAATGGCGGACAGCGTATCTGAAACATATGAATAGCCTCTATGTACATTCCATTTGATATCGTTCCCGGTAATCGGATATGATTTCAAAATAATTACAAAATTGGGCGCCATGCATTTTATACTGGAGAATTTTGCACCCACTTGGCGTCGAACTCACGGTCATTTGGTAGCATTTCATGCTTTCGTACTATGGAAGACCATCTCATCTCCAACCTCCGTTAATTTCACTGTTCTATGGCTCGGAGGATGGACTGAAAACAATTTTCGAAAATTCGTGCAAAAGACCGCCTAGCGTCGAACTCAGGACTCTTCTGTGAGAGAAAATAGCGAATTAATATTAGACTAGCCGCGCGCATGCACCCTCTGGGTGCAGTTGTTCGGTCCGGACCAGACATCTGGACTATGAGCATGTACGATCATTCATTTTTAATCATTACTTTCATATGGAAATATCAATCATAGTGTATTCTTATGGGTAAACGCAATACCTCGGTTTCAACAATCGCATCCGTCGTCAAGGGGACTCGTTGTTTACAGCCTCAAAATTTCACAAAATTTCCGTTCATTTTGACCGAATTCTCGCCATTTCGACTCGATAATTATATTTCGCGAACAAAATAAGAATCTTTATTAATTTTTCTTTCGTTTGGTGCTTATCTCGATTTCGTAAGCCTATTGTTTCTAATTTAATTTTGCAAAATAAATGTAGCCTGCAACCGATAAAAGTGAGGTTTACGTGCATTTCTTATGAGAACGGTTTTTCTTATGGGAAAACGCAATACCTCGGTTTCAACAATCGTATCCGTCGTCAAGGGGATTGGTTGTTTACAGCCTCAAATTTTCACAAAATTTCCGTTTATTTTAACCGAATTCTCGCCATTTCGACCCGAGAACGATATTTCACGACCAAAATAAGAATCTTTATTCATTTCTCTTTCTTTTGGTGCTTATCTCGAGTTCGTAAAACTATGGTTTCTAATTTAATTTTGCAAAAGAAATGCAGCCTGCAACCGATAAAAGTGAGGTTTACGTGCATTTCTTATGAGAACGGTTTTTCTTCTCTGGGTTCGAACTGGGGCCGTTCAGGTAAAAGAAAATTTCGCCACATTGTAGGGTGCAGCATTCTACATCGAATGCACGTTTCAGCATCGCTCTAGCTCTTGGCATTGGCGAGAAAAACGCTTTTTGTAGACAGACGGACAGACAGACCGACAGACAGACACCGTTACGTTTTTAATATATATAGATAGATAAGTGCCATTATGACTTTTTCCAAAGTTTCACTTCAATATCTTCTCGGGAAGGTTCTAAAATAAGATTCCGTTTTCCCCGTTTAAAATGCATGGTGGAATGGGAATGACGCTACTGCATCGAACCAAGGAACACTGGAGAAACAGTGAACATCATGAAAGAGTGTTCTCAAACGCCTCTGTCACCAGTTCGGGTTTTACCTTTCCAGCTTATCGGGAAGGCATTTAAAAACGTCGTCCAAGATTTCAGCAATGCATTTCTTACGGAAGCATTTCGAACCCACCTGGCGTCGAACACACGGTCATTTGGTAACATTTCTTCAGTTGGTACAATAGATAACCATCTCATCTGCAAACACCGTGATTTTGATTGCTCTATAACTTCGAGAACGGCCTCAGAAGAGATTGCAAAATATCGCCTTAAAGGACCGCCTAGCGTCGAACTCCGGACCCTACCGAGAGAAAAGATAGCAAAATAATATTAGATAAGTGCCATCCTTACTTGTTCTAAAGTTTCGATTCACTATCTTATCGGGAAGGTCCCAAAATAAGATTCCGTTTTCTCCGTTTGAAATGCATGGTGAAATCGGAATTTCGCTCTTGCATCGAACCAAGGACCACTAGAGAAACGGTAAACCTGATGATAGAATTTTTTTCAAAGGCCTCTGTCACCATTCTGGCTTTAATCTTTCCAGCTTATCGGGAAGGCATTTAAAAAAATCGTCAAAGATTTCAGCAATGCATTTCTTATGGAAGAATTTCGCACCCACCAGGAGTCGAACTCACGGTCATTTTGTAACATTTCTTCCATTCGTATTATAGAAGACTACCTCAACTTCAACCTCCGAGATTTTGGTTTCACTATCTTACCGTTAAGTGCCTCAAAATAATTTTCAAGAATCCACGCTATGCATTCTTATGGGAAAATTGCTATGTTTGTGATATTCTAGTATCGAACCCATGACACCTAGCGTCGATGTCTGAATTATTCTGGCATCTACAGGGTGGGGCCAGTACGTCGTACAAATCTGACGTCGACGGCCCTTCTGGAACATGGTCATCATTCGTATCCCCTATATATATATATATGTATATCCGGAGAGTTAGCTATATATAATAGACGAGTAAAAGTTGCTTACATACTGCAAGCTAATTGGTGAAAATTTACAATGAGCTCCCCTTACGGGAGACATCTTCGGAGCTTATCCAGCAAAATTCTTAAAAATTGCCGCAATGAATTTCTTACGTGAGAATTTTACATTCATCTGGCATCGAACTCACGGTCAATGGTGACCTTTCTTCCACTGGTTCTATAGAAAAGTACTTCAAACGCAAACGCTGTGATTCTGAATAGTCTCCTGCATAGAGAAAGGCCACGAAACAATTTTTTAAAAATTAGTGTAAATGACCGCCTGGCGTCGAACACAGGACCTGTTCGTGGGAGACAATGGCATGGAAATGTTAGATAAGTGCCACTCTCACGTGTTTCAATTCAGTATCTATCGGGAAGGTCCTAAATTAAGATTCCGTTCTTCCCGTTTGAAATGCATGGTAGAATCAGAATGACGCTCTTGCATCGAACCAAGAACCACTACAGAAACAGCGGACGTCATGAAAGAATGTTCTCAAACGCCTCTGTCACCGATCCGGGTTTTATCTTTCCAGCTTATCGGGAAGGCGTTTAAAAAATCGTCAATGATATCAGCAATGCATTTCTTACGGTAGCATTTCGGACCCACCTGACGTCGAACACACGGACATTTTGTAAGATTTTTTCCTTTGGTACTATGGTAGACCATCTCATCTGCAAACACCGTGATTATGATTGCTCTGTGGTATCGAGAACGGCTTCAAAACAGATTGTAATAATTCGCGCAAAAGACCGCCTAGCGTCGAACTCAGGACCCTTTCGTGAGATGAAATAGCAAAATAATATTAGAGAAGTGCCATTCTCGCAAGTTCCAATGTTTCGATCAATATCTTATCGGGAATGTCCTAAAATAAGATTCCATTTTCCCCGTTTGAAATGCATGGTGAAATCGGAATGACCCTCTTGCATCGAGCCAAGGACCACTAGACGAACGGTGAAATTCATGAAAGACTGCTTTCAAACGCCTCCGTCGCCACACCGAGTTTTATCTTTCCAGCTTATCGGGATGGCATTGAAAAAAAATTTCAAAAATTGCAGCAATGCATTTCTTATGGAAGAATTTTGCACCCACCTGTCGTCGAACTCACGGTCATTTTGTAACATTTCTTCCATTCGTAATATAGAAGACTACCTCAACTTCAACCTCCGAGATTTTTGTTCCTCTATCTTACCGATAAGAGCCTCAAAATAATTTTCAAAAATCCGCGCAATGCATTTTTATGGGAAAATTGCGATTTTTGGGAATTTCTGGCATCGAACTCATGATAGCTAGCGTCGATGTCTGCATTATTCTGGCATCTAGAGTGTAGGGCCAGTACGTCGAAAAAATCTGAAGTCGATGGCGCTTGTGGAACATGGTCAGAATTCGTATCCCCTATATATATCTATATATCTATATATATAGCTAGCTCTCCGGATATACCTATATATATACAGGGGATACGAATTCTAAGCATGTTCCACAAGCGCCGCCGACGTCAAATTTTTACGACGTACTGGCCCCACCCTGTATATACAAGAATAATTCAGACCTTGTCGCTAGCTATCATGGGTTCGATACCAGAAGGTCCCAAAAATCGCAATATTCCCATAAGAATGCATTGCGCGGATTTTTGAAAATTATTTTGAGGCATTTATCGGTAAGACAGAGGAACCAAAATCTCGGAGGTTGAAGTTGAGGTAGTCTTCTCTGTTACCAAGTGAAGAAATGTTACAAAATGACCGTGTGTTCGACGCCAGGTGGGTGCGAAATTCTTCCATAAGAAATGCATTGCTTCAATTTTTGAAAATTTTTTAACGCCTTACCGATAAGCTGGAAACATAAAACCCGGAATGGTGACAGAGGCGTTTGAAAAAATTCTTTCACGCGTTTCAACGTTCCTCTAATGGTCCTTGGTTCGATGCAAGAACGTCATTCCGATTCTACCATATATTTCGAACGGGGAAAACGGAATCTTATTTTAAGACCTTCCCGGTAAGATACTGAATTGAAACTTTGGAACCTGTCAGAATGGCGCTCATCGAACATTAGTAACTCACGAACGGGTCCTTAGTTCGACGCCAGGCGGTCTTTTGCGCAAATTTTTCAAAATTGTTTTGAAGGCTTTTTCGGTGCGATAGATCGTTAAAAATCGCGGAGTTAGCAGATGAGGTGGTCTTCTATAGCACCAGTGGAAGGAATACAACCAAACGAGGGTTGGCTAGATGCCAGGTTGGTGCAAATTTCTCCCTTTTAAAATCTATTTGGGCGATTTTTAAGAATTGATTGGAATGCTTTCGCGATAACATGGAAAATATAAAATCCGGAATGTGAAATCATATATACGTATCGGAGAATCATCTATTATTTTGGTAAATATTCACCGATTAGCTTGCAGTATGCAAGCAACTTTTACTCGTATCTATATATATAGGTATATCCGGAGAATTAGCTATATATAATAGATATTAATCCTAATTAGAATATAAACTTAAAGCAGTAGGTTTAGGGTTTTTAGGAAATTTTCATCATATTTGATGTAAGTTAGATGATGAAAAGATAATAGGATTATGCATTTTAGTATCTTGATATTTGTTGCTCCTTTTAATTCCATTAATTTTTTAATAATAAATCAAGATAACTAATAAAACTAACCAAAAATACTTAAGTAATGAATGAATAAACTTGAAAACATTTGTACCTAATTACGCATAATATTTGTTCATGGATGCTCACAAAATAATCATAATTCTTTAATCAAGAGTTATACTGCAAAATTATTTTTCTTATAAATTGCTTATTCGTTGTATTGTTGTCCAACTTTAAAGCTAGTCAGCAATATTTATTACTCTTCTTTTGAATTTAGTACAAGATTCTTTTTTGTAGAGCAGGGTCATGTTTGGATGAATAGCTTTGGTGTTTTTATCTGGTTACCGGCTGTTAGAATATTACCTTTAATAATCAGTGACATGGTGTTGTCCTTTAATTGATAAAATATTATTTAATGTTATAATTAAAAGCAGCCTTCTTTAGTAATCTACTACTGTAGAACCATTATTCCTTTTCTTTGTAGATTGTGACCTTTTCTTCATTTCCTTCAAACATTCAATTATCTGTCTCTTTATCCTCTATTATATGTTTACATATCTAGCCAACCTTCTTAAGCTTGATTTACACACAATAACTTATCATACTGTCCAGTCAGGCTAGCAAATTGCTCTAATAAATCATTTAACCTTGAATGTCTGCACACATTCAAGTTATTGCCCAGTGTATCTCATAATTGATTGATCACTTTACTGGCATGGATGAGTTGCTTCTGATTCTATTTCAGTTGATTAGAAGATAAAGCAGGTCTCAAAACCAAAATTGGAGTAGTTTACAGTTGAAGTAAATTTTCAAATATCAAACTGTAACTATTTAATAGGTAAACCTATTACATTGTTGTAAGAAATATAGGTGCATCTGATCATTTTACTCTTAAGCTGGATGTATTTCTGAAACATTTTAATCGTCTTAAAATAATATCTATAAAATTTGATTGCAAGGATTGAAAATAAAGTTAGAATAAGTATACACAAAATACAATTCTGTGTCACATGGAATTATGATTATTTTTCACCATGCCTAATTCTTCTGTCAATAAAGAATAATCAAGAGCGATATTTTTGTCTACTAAATGGGTGAATTGGCTGTAGCGGGGATGGGAAAATTCACATTTAAGCTACTATACTTACTAGAGCATTTTAAGTGGTATTTTTGCCAAGTGTTTATTGTAAGAGGGACCAGGAGAAAACCATGCTTTAAACAGAATAACCTCTGAAATGGGTTGTTGTATTTCATAACCACTTATGACTTCATTTAGCATTTTTCTTCTTCAACTTCATAGGCTTCATGTAACTGTAATATAGTATTCTTACTACAAAGTGATAATATCACTATTCTTACTACAAAGTGATACTACTAATTAGAGACTTTATCTTTAACGGTCATACAGTTAACTATCTCAATAAAAACTTTCATTGACAGAAGTAGATGGATGGTCAATCTTTCTTCATTTTGCTATTCTATGGTTTATCTGTGATTTGCTTGGCCCGGAATTGGATTCCCAGAAACCTGACTGACTCTCTATTAAATGCTTAGGGATCTTTCTAACTCATTCAACCAATTTTTGCCTTCACTTGTATTGTGATGAATGACTGCACTTCCTGCTGAAATATTAATGTAGGCATTTTTTCTCACTGAAAAAATGTTTGCATTATCTTCATAATAATATTTCCAGGTAAAAATTTAAGAATATTTAATTTCAATTGACTATCTCTGTTTATTTTGTTAAGATGAAATCATATTAATACTCTCCCTTCGTGAGTTGAATTTCAGTTTATATAATATCTAGAGAGACTTAACATTTCCTGGTGATTATATGAATAAAATGGGTTGTCAGCTGGATGGATTCACTAGGAGCAGATATGTTTCTGTAGTTGGCATATGAAAATGTCGGTTTCTGGAGATGTATCCCCGATGATGGCTACTGAGTCAGTGGCCGAAACTTCAGTTAGCTGTGAATTCAACTCACTGGTAATCTATGATAATTTTATCAATAACTATATTTGAGGGAACCCTCTTTTCAGTAAGGAAAACTCTAGAACCACACTGTTGAAACTTGAGCTGTAGTTCCATTTAATTTTTAAATTGGTCTACATATTTTATTTTTAGCCATGTATTATTAATAAACCATTCTATTTAACCAATTTTAAACCTTGTGATTTAACCAATTTTTAACCATATCAAATATGGTTATTAGTTCCTTAAGCTATAGTTCCTTGTAATTTTAAATTTCGATTTACAGGCTAAGTTTTTCAAGGTCAGATTAAAATTACAATTGACCAAGGTTGTTTGATATCACACCTTCTCACTCCTTTACATCATTTGCATAAAAGAAGACATTTAATTTGTAAAGGAATTTGAATTTTTAGATCATATGTTGTATCAATCTAGGTCATTCGATATCTTGATTGCACATTTTCAATATTGCAGAAATGGGCAGAACAGCAAAGAGGACAGAATTTATGCATATAAGATGTAGGGTATTTTTTGCCATTATTTTGAAAAAAAGATGCAACCTGTATGCTATCATAGATATAATTTCAACTTTAAAATTCCAAGTGGAGATTTGAAAACCTAGGCTTTCATATGATTGGATTCCATGAGATGATACTTTGAGCTTTCCAAGGAGGAACTAACATGAAAAATCTGTAAGGGCCTATTTTCATGTCCAGTTCCCCTTGGGATTTTTATAGGTTTCACATTTAACTATTTTCATTATTTCATGTCAGGACGTTAATCTACGCTGCAATGATGAAAAATTATTTCATACAAGAGATGATGATTAATTTGAAAGTAATACTATGCAGCAGAATCACCTCCCATATGCAGGGAGGTGTTTAGTGAACTGAAGACACCATTGGAGAATTTTTAAAACAAAATGATTAACCCTTTGTTGAAATAGTAGTAAAATAATATTTGATAAATTTTGGTTTTTTTTGTAGACCTTAAAAATTTGGGAGCTAATTCTTCCACACCCTGTACTAATATGTTAACATTGTAAATTAATTTTACTTATAGACCAATTTTACAGTTGTCACTGAATCAAGATCTGTCATGAATTCAATACCAAAGAGATTTTATTTGATCTTTATGGTTGAAAAGACCATGTGGCCCCAATGTATTGAAATTTGAAGAATTTGTATCTCAATGCTTAATTTTGAGTCCTGTATCTGATGAGTATTTTGTTTCATAAGGCAATATATGATGATGCTCTGTGATTTAATGACAATTATTCTTCCTCTGTCCTGCAAAGTTTTCCCAGGAATTTTTTTCTATGATCTAGGGGACCAGTATCTCATCTTTTCTCGTAAATGTCTTTGTATATAATTGTTTGCTTTTATGATTTTATTTTTGCAAGAAAGTGTCACCTGTAATTGTCAAAGTATATATACAGGGAGAACTTGTGTAAATCTTCATGTAATGGAATTTAGGGGAGAATTCAATGCACACTCTGGATGTAAAATGAGTGGCAATGCTTCACTGACCATTTAAAAAGCTTACCAAGTAAGGAAAATAAAGAATATTGTAAAAGATATGCTTTTAAATTTTAAAGAGGTCAAGCAGTATTATTTAAAAATGCATAAAAGATAACCTTCTCAACATTTCAAAATATACTTCACACCCTCTTAATATTTTGTAAAAGTATTGAGATAAAGTATGAGAAGCTATCTGAAAAATGGAAGTAACATCACAAGAAATTTTTGCTGGTATATAACTATCTAGAGAGCATTACAGATTTAATTTTTAGTAACCTTTTTTAGGGTAGTTAAGTTCATGTGTCTATTAATGAAGTCTGACCAAAGGTTTCAATGAATCATTAGTTGTCTGCAATATCTTATTTATACTTCTTTTACTTATTACTGCTTCCAGTGAAAGAAAATTTTTATTGGACCTCCTTAGCTCTCTAAGTTCTTTTTTCTTCTGTACTTATTCTGTTAGTAGGATAAGGCATTTAAGAAAAGAAAATTGTGACACGACTCTTAAGGAGCTCTGTTAGTCATTAGTCGGGTGTTTAAAGCTATAGCCATCGAAATATGCACTGAGTGATTCTTAGGTGCCTAGAAGGTCCCAACGAATGACTAATGGAGGACTAATTCAACCTCTGAGAAAAAAGGCATACTGAGCAAGGGGGCAGCTTTTATTTATCTCACTGTGCCAGAGTACTACAATGGAAACAATTCCACATAATATTGACATGTACAGCACAATGTCTCTAATAATAACATTTTTTAGTGGAGGGAAGGGAATCGAAGAGATTTTGGAATGAATTTAGTCATATTCACACCTCAGTATTACACTTTATGCTACTGTTGGGCAATATGTTGCTGTACATACTTGTCTATAAGTTAACATTTTTGTATAAATTTTTGATGAAAATTCATATCTTTTGTATTGTTTGTATTATATTTTTCCTTTTCTAGTTCTAAATTTACTGTAGATATTAGTTTTGAATGTATTAGTTTAGTTACATTATTAGATTATTTTTCTGTAAGATCTCTGCAAATTTTAGGTGGAAGAGAGGCAATGCTGGTATAACCTCACTAAGGGTTAAATAATAGTAATAATAAAGTTAGAATTGCACAGTAGAACTCACACGAGGTGTGTGACCCTTTCACTGCTGATATGTTTGGGGTGTACATGAAAACTGCCACAGGGTGCTATATCATTCCCCCTTTTTCCATCCTTAGATGTCATTTTTGTTACACATAACTCTTCTTCATAAATTGCTATCAACATTCATATGTAGTCAGTTCATCCAGTTGTGTTCAGTATTATTTGGAGTTCTTATATGGTTTCTTGGAATGAGCTTACAATGTGGGATTTTTATCGAATCAAATCATATACAAGAAATGACTTTCATTTTTTGGAGCTTTCAGTAAATTTATTTACAATAATAAAGTGTTTATATTTGGAATGTTTGTAATGTTCCATTAATTGGCTCTAATTACTTCAAATAGTAGATTTATGCTGTGTTTAAAGAAGGAGCTGAATTTTATAGTGTTGATCCTGCAACTTATCATGTTCAATTGGGTATATCCCAATCTTGTGTAGATCTTTTTTCTTCTAGCCTTATTCATTTGAACCAGGGACTATTGGGTTGGAGTGCCACCATTCTGCCACTCAATCTTGTGTGGATCACCCCCCATATTCTTGCTTAAAATTTCCAGTTTTTATAGTTATAGAAAGTCAATGTATGTATGTACTATGATGCACCATTTTCTCAACCATCTTAATATTTCCCCTTGAATAGCATACATTTAGACCACTGATTGCTGACGTATTTCTCCTGCCACCTACCTTTTTTTGCCCTCATTTTATTTCGCCATTGCTCACCTATGCTCCATTAAGTTCTTATGGAAATAATTATGTAATATGATTTATTATAATAATGTTTATTTCAACAATGATTTACATTATACAGCCATCCGCAGAGGTGTAAAGTGATGTCTTCGTTGAGTTCATTATAAAATAGAAGTGAAATTTACAGAAATATTGCCTTCTAAAGAATTACAGTGCAAGAGGAGATTGAGAATATATATATATAAGAGAATTTTCACATTGTTAGATTTATATGCATTATATTTACACACATATCTTTATCCTTTAAGAAAGAAAATCTTATAATAAATGTTTTCTGCAAGAAAAATTTTTGGCCAGTGTCATTTCAAAGTGGATTTGAATTTCCTTAATTATCAATTTCCAATTGAATCCACTCTCGATATATGATCTAATTTAAACGGTTAATATAAAGTGTAATTTGATATATGTGAATGAAAACATTCTCGGAAAATGATGAGGGTTATGGAAGGCTAGTCACTAAGTATCTTATCCTGGTGCAGCATTTGATGAAACTGCAATTGGTAAAACTGATATTTTATTGAAAAGAGGTGAATGAGAAGATAAAAGTATAACGTTATAAATAGGTAGTGTAAGTGAATAAATTTTTATAAGTAGTTAGTAATTTTATGTTGGAGAAAACATTCCCCATCCTTGCCCTGTAAAGTAAGCTTTCTAAGGATCTACATTTGCTTTAATAGGAATACTTTTGATTGTAATAACTTGAAAATCTTCCTGATTTTATTGCATTACTTAGTAACCACTACTTGGCTTGAGATTGGTATTAGTTTGGTTAAACTTTAGAGAGCTCTGAAATTTTCCCAACCGCTCAGTGCTATTAAGTGGTTCTTTTCTCTGGCTAGATTACCTTCAAGTAATCCAGCAAGAGTTTGAATATTTGTCTGAGAGTAACAAAAACCTTTTCTCTGTATATATGAATGCAGCCCTTTTTCCCCCCAGAGAACTTTCCCTTCCGTGCAGATTTCACTTCTACTTCTGTTCTACTTCTTATTTGACAAAGATTTTTTTCATGGTGTAACTTCTATACTAAGAAAAAATGTAGTTGTAATGGATTACTGCACCAGAAGTTGTATTGAATTGAAGATTAGTACTATCAGTCACATGGACTTAGGGGACCAAGTTAGAAATTTGAAGAATCATAAGATAGTCAATTGAAATTAAATATTCTTAAATTTTTACCTGGAAATATTATTATGAAGATAATGCAAACATTTTTTCAGTGAGAAAAATGCCTACATTAATATTTCAGCAGGAAGTGCAGTCATTCATCACAATACAAGTGAAGGCAAAAATTGGTTGAATGAGTTAGAAAGATCCCTAGGCATTTAATAGAGAGTCAGTCAGGTTTCTGGGAATCCAATTCTGGGCCAAGCAAATCACAGATAAACCATAGAATAGCAAAATGAAGAAAGATTGACCATCCATCTACTTCTTAAGATTTCGGGTTACTCATTTATAAAGAGATTTATGGTATTTCTCACCCATTATAATCATAACTAATCCTTCCTATGATGATGCATATGAGTAGTTCAAAAAGCCTTTTTTTTGGCTCTTTAAGAGTTTTATTAGTGTTTCAACATAATATCAGTATATTCTGATTTTTGACATTACATTTTTCTTACTTCATTCATATAAATGGTAGTATCCATTTTATATGTGCTGTTGGGGTGTGTTTATCCTTAGACAACCCACAATTTAACAAATTGTAAGGTCTTTATTAATTTCTGTCCTTTTGGAGGTCTTCAATGTCATGTATGCTCTTTTTACATGGAAAATCTATCCATTAAATTATTGTGTTCACAATCCATTGCAAGTGATAGTGAGAGATGATGATAATTCCCAGGCACTGAAATCATCTTACTATGTCTATTTCCTTCCACCTCTATTCTTATCATATGGTTCATCTTAAGGAGACCTTAACTTAAGGGTTGTCACTAAAAACATGTTAAATACTTTACAATTTCAGTGATGAAAACTCACATGATGAAAAAATGACGAAAATGTGTACTTAGACTACAATATAATTACTGTAACTTACTACAAAGTTTTACCGTAAGCTTGTAAACTTGAGTGCATTCATTTAGAATCTTGGGAGAGCCTTGCTGTCCCCCCATTATTCCTTGGAGCACATTTGCTTCCCATATAAGCTAATGAAACTTCTAAATCAGTAGAGCAGAGGCTCATTTCTTTGCATTCTCACACAAACCCTGAGGCTCTTTTTGCTTCTCTTTTATCTATAATATTCAGCGTTGCTCTTCTAATCACCGCATTTGCCAGGTGGAATATTTGGCTAATTGTACTGATGCTTTGTAAAGTTGAGTATGCTCTTTCTTAGGCAAGTGATGTTGCCTTCTTTTATATTGTAGTCATTTGAATAATTAGGAAACAGGCAGTTGAAGCTATTGATAGCCTCATCTTCATCTCTTAGTGTTTACTCTTAAGCCAAAGTAAGAATCATGATCATAGACTGCTAGAAGGAAGATTTATTGAAATGAGTTCACTATTAGTACCATTGGAATGTATCCAACATATTTGGCTGTTGTCATTCAGTATTTAAATTCTATATCAATAATATTTTAACTACCTTTTGAAATTAAGATTCTTATCTATTTTTATAGACTTCCCTGGATAGGATATATACATAGGATATGAATTTCCAGCCTAAACTAAAACTGCTACAGGCCTCCGCACTTACGGACCATCTCTTTTCATGAAAAAGGGAGAATCGTTTCTAGCAATCATAGTTTCGATACCAGAATGCCCCAAATATCCGAATTTAACCTTAAGAATACATTGCGTGAATTTTCGAAATTTTTTAGGCGGTCCCTGATGAGATAAAAAATAGAAAATCACGGAGTTCGTAGATAACGCGGCCAACTATAGTATCAATTAAGATATGAGTGTGCGTTCGACGCCAGGAGGCTGCAAAAATTTCCCATTTAAAATAAATTACGGCGATTTTTATTGGTTATTTTAGAGGCCTTTCCGATAACTTTGTAACAAAAACAGATGTAATGTCATAAACATCTTTGTATGCGAAGTTTATGGTTTCCGTAATGATCCTTGGTTCGATGCTAGAGCGATCTTTAGCCTCTATCATACATTTCAAATGGGGATTATCCAATCTTATTATAGGACCTTCCCGATATCGACTTGGATTTCAATTCGCGTTATCCCTCTCAGGACGTAATATGCATTCATATCTTACGAAATGGTCCTGAGTTCGACATCAGCGGTTCTTCCAGTTGAAATGTATGTCAGAAACTTAAAATTTTATTATGATACACCTCCCGAGAAATCAGACATATGAACAACAGTCATTACAAACGCGGTTTACCCTGACGCCTTTTGCAATCAACCTAACAATCAAAAGGGGAATTTGAGCACCTTCCCTATATAGTATCGACTTGAAATACAGCGTTGAGGGACAACTTGATCGGCGGCTGCTGTAATGGTTCGATCCTTCTTACGTTATGTAATACACTGAAGTGAGGAATGAGATTAACTTGTGAGGAATGTTCTTGCTAGCATCTCCGGTATTTTTGTTAGTAATCACCAATTAGCTTGCAATCTACTTGTAATGCTAACATATGCCTCGTAAGTCATAACATCTTTATTTTCTTGGCGATACCATTATAAGCATTATTATAGATATTATGCCTACACGTTTCAGTCTTGTGTGGAAAATGAAAATATAAATTCGCCGCAAAATACAAATTCTTTTCTTGACGAATGTAGTTAGAATGTATAGTAGTGGTACTATATTCACAATGTCGTCCTCTTTCAAAGGGATACTATGTGTAAATGTTATACCATGAAATGATACGACTCACTTCTCTGCAGTGTCGGATATACCGCGCTCTGTTCCCCAAAATCGTTACTATTTTCTCAGTTAATAGTAGGGAACTTTGTAGAAATTATATTTAGATATTTCAACAGACGCGTCGCAACGGCGCGCTACGTATTTATTACGATATTAGATAGGAAAGAGAGATGCCAACTGCGAAAATGTAATTTTTACATTTCCAAAAAAACATCAAGACTTACGTAGCATAGAAATGCTATCAACTATCACGCCAAAAGAAAATATGGGAATGTTTTAGTAACATTCGTTAACGTAGAGCAAGCATTTATGTCAGAACACAATTTCAATTGCATTTATTTAGTTTATATTTATATTATTATATAGATTTATAGGTTTTTCATTGATTACCACGCAGCAGGTTACGGACTCCATCCCCTTACACACACCAAATGTCTTTGTGTACAGCAATTGGAATCTTCCGTTGAAAGTACAGTGAATGATTGATGAATTCATGCAAAGAACTTTGAGATGTATTTGAAGTTCTTTTAAATGCTGATGCAATTCTAGATCATGCCCTACATATGAGAATAATTTATTTCCGTCCTACGTTACTGCCATCTCCCTTAATTCTTTTTCTTTTTTCATAAGCTTGCATTTACCTCAATTTGAATGTGACGTGGCATTCTTCTCTGAACTTATGATTTGTCACATTTGACTTTATCTTCTGCTACAAAATCTTGATTAATATATCTTAAATGTATGTTGGCACTGGGCTTAGGGAAACTTGTTTTTCGTTCGCTTCTTGTCTTGTAAGCTTAAAGGTATGAGTTGGGTTGATGCTGTTCACTGTTGATTAAGTGCTGTGAAAAAGGTGCTTACGTTGACCTCAGAGCATTCTGACTGAGAGGGAAACTACATTTCTACCTCACCTTTTTGCTCGCTTCAAAATTTTTGGTAGTTGAACAAAGATTATAATCCAGCCAGCTATTGGAATGAGTACTTTGCAGATAGGAATTTTAATTTAAGAATGAGATTTTATTTGAATAGCTTCTGAGTTGGATCATTTCCTGCAAAGTTGAACAAAGGAAAAATGAAATTTAATTTTGTATGATAACTATGTCATAATATTCATGTCAATCATCACAATATTTATGTCAAATTAGTTAAAAAGTAAGTAAGAGTAAGAAAAATGAGCTATTTCTTGATAATTTAACATCCCCTCAGGATTATACTTGTTTATAATTGCATTTACATTGCGTTTCTTGGGAAGACGAGCTACTGTCTCTCCTAGGAATTTAGTGACGCTCGATATCCTGAGATTTGCAGAGCAAAGTAAATGGAAGTGTGAAATTGTGTGTGTGAGCGTGATCTTACATAAAGTCGGCACGTCGAATTCGTCTCTAAAGCTTACGTTTCTCTTCAAACAGCATCATGGAATAATTTCGATATTTTCGCTTTAAGCAGACTTTCAGAAGTATTCTATTCGTTTGGTGATCCCCCTTTGCCAGAAACTTCTAGAAAACGAAGGCAATGGCGTTTTCTGGAAAATAGTGTAGTTGATAAACCCATGTTTTATGCGGTCAAGCATACATACAATATGGATCGTTTCTCCGGATCAATTTGCACCGAATTCAACAATTTTCATGTGAATGAGCGAATGGATAAGAAGCTTGGGGAAAGAAATGGAGAAATCAAGAATGGAAATTAAATGGAGAGAAATCGTCTCGGCCGTTTAAAACTCATTTCTTTCTCTTAGCCCAACATGTGAACATCATTCGTTGATTCTGATGATGTTGAAGCGACAACGTAGGAGTTGTGCCATCAATGATCCATTTGTTCTGTCGTGGTGAAAGTGGGGGATCTGGGTTCGAGTCCCCGCTACGTCAGACCTTTTTCTCCTTCATATCATTCATAATTTAAAAATTGGTAATTGTTATTTGCTTATGCAAAATAAATTGTCGCCAAAACGTTGGAGTGGTAAGATTATTATTTTAAATTTTCGGCGATTCGAATTCTGTTGCATTTTTATCACGACTACATTTATTTACGAAGTATTAATAATGGGTTTTACTCTAAAACATTATTTACATAGCGTCGTCAAATAGAAGGCGTGATGCGCGTTGATGATATTTTCGATTATATGGTTAAAGCTAGTAATTTTTATTTTCTGGCGAATATTTCATTTTGAGATTGCATCAGTTGGGTTGGTGTTTTCTTTCACTATGGGAAATCTCTTTCTAAAGTTGTGGTAAGTATACCTTCGGAGTTACCGAATTCTAAGATTAGTACCTCTGTGTGCATTAAATTTTTATAATTGTATATTATAAATTGTGTTGAAGATATTATGCGATGTAGGAGTGGCAGATTAGACCAACGAGCGAAGTGTGGAAATAAACGTGCTAAAGCTCGGTTGTTCGACGTTTTTACTATCGAAATTTCGATAAACACAACGCCTTAAATTGGACTACCGTTCTCTCGTGTAATAAAACCCGCTCTTTTACAATAAAGCCATCTTGAGACACCATCATGTGCTCATGCACGGAAATGAAAAAAAACGATGTAAATTTCCCTGGAGATACAATTGTAACTGGGTTCCGAGGAAGGAACTCTTTACTGGAACCAATTAATTTTTTTAGTCGAGGTGTACTAATGTACCTACTTAACCTTAATTCAAATCATAATTATCGAAAATGAAGGTTTGGCTATCGGAATTTGGTGATACCTAGAATGGTAATTACTTGTATACCCGTGGACGGTAACATGTACCCGTACTTGCCGTTGAATCTAATCCGACCGACAAATCTCTGATTCAATAAAGGCCGTGTTCCATTTTCTTTTCTATCAATCCGAAAATGGTGAAGAATGTCTCGAAGTTGCAATTTGATGATGAAAAGTAATTTATTTGAAGAAGAAAATTATAGAATACTATTTTCGTATTTAAAGATCTCCACCAGAAATCAACAACCTTTCTTTATCTCCTGCCAACGCTTTGCACGCTTAATTTTCATAGAGCACACCGGTGCCCCGATAAATTAGCGCTTATAAAATACCGCTGTAATAAAACCTGCTGAGGATCCTTTTCAAGAGCTCCTGTGAAAAGAGCAAAGGCGTTTTAGCCTGAGTATTACAATTTTTTTTGACATCATTAAAAAGGAAGGGTTCGTTTAAAAGAAACGTTCATTTTTAAATACGTGCTTTACTCCTTAAGAACGAAAAGGAATCTTCATTAGTTTGATTTACAGTCGTAGATATATAGAGTCTCCGAACTAATGTTGTGTAATACTTATATATTTAAAGAATGGTCGTACTAAGAGAGAGCCTGCCTTTCGTACTCAATTTTGATCAGTTTTCACTCTACAGCAAAGCAGTCTTTACTGGATAGATGGGTGTTTTCCTGGAATAGTTTATTATTTTCTCCTAAGAATATCTTAGATTTTTATATCCACTCTTCTTTTCATACTTTCTTCCACTTAAAAATTATATGTACATGTACATATGTACAAAATATGATGATGGGTTTGATGGAAGAGGAGTCTTAATTTTTCCCAAATTGAGATCCTTTATTACTATCATAATGAACTTAGTTTTCTAATACAATATTACAAAATTAGAAGTAATAGTAAGTAATGATGTTCATCTTTTGTAAATAAATAGTTATGCTACATATTTAAATTGCATCAATTTTTGTATCAACAATACATGATATTTGTTATGTTTAAACCACTTCCGCAAAAGAAATGTCTGCCAAATATCCTACGGAAGTTCCCAGGTGGAACGCACGAGTGGTAATTAAATCCAGCTCTAATGGCAGAGCCTGTATTTAGCAGAAAACAGTCTCATCCGGAATAAAATCTCGGGACCAATGGATTCCGTTTATGACAGGTTTCACTGAATCGTCGTTTATCAATTTATCATAACTAACGAATGGCAAAAAAGTATCTCCAACAGAAATTGCTGATCCGTTTCTGTTTCCATGTAATCAACTTTAATCCGATTCCTGGTAAACTTTGCAGTGACTATTTGACCATATGGCGTAATCGGAAACATTTTCGTATTTTTTTAAATGAAACGAATCTATAAACAAAAGAAACTGGGATTCTAAATCCAAAACTGTAAACAGTTATTTATCCTGTTCCGATTCTCGGCTCCCAACAATTCATATTTTGATCGAGTGTAATTGAAATGTTTACTAAAGTTATGTCAGTTCGACTTCAACTAATTATTTCCCCTAAACTTTGTATAATGTGTTCTAAATTGCAATAGATAATAAAATGATCGGTCCGACCTAAGAAGGGGCGAACTACACCAGAATGAAAACGAACGAAAAATATTACGGTTCAATGCCCGGATACAAGAAAAATACGGTTATATTAGTGATGATTTAATTTTCTTAATATAGATTTCAAGCGATTGCAATATTTTAATACCTTTTCGCGATTATTTTTGAGTTTAACGGATTTATAGCTACTTCATAGGGTTAATCTCTCTATGTTATCAAAATAATTTAACGTCTCTGGTCTTAGACCTTAAAATGCACAGTCGAACCGAAAATATCGTTCTTTTTACGGATTCTTAAACCCGACTCGAAATTAAGAACCGTTATTTATTCAAACAATGATAACGAAATTACTTTAATAAATAATACACCACGATATATCACACGACCGGTTTCGCACCATTTTCAGGTGACAACAAACAGTATCTATTACGAGGGTGGGTCAATAAGTCCGTGACCTTTCAAATAAAACGCAGGTTTTTCGACCAAAAGATCTTCTATTTTTCAACTTTGTCTCTTTTTAGCTCTATACATTTTGCCCAACGTTCCTCCTAGTACTTTATCCCTTCCAAATAAAAGGATTTGTCGAGGGCCTCAAAATATGCATTATTATAGCGATGATTTCATTATTTAAGCCAAATCTCATCCTATCAAGCCATTTCTTTATATTTGGAAATAGTAAATAGTCGCTGGAAGCTTAATCTGGAGAATATGTGGTCTGGAGAGTATGGATATAATAGAAGTTGGTGCCTCAAATCATTAAATTTCTTCCCTTAGCGGTTGTGCACATGTGGACTTTTGCACAGTCCTTGTGGAAGAGCACTTTCTTTTGGTAAATGTGGTCGTTTTTCCGTTAAATTTCGATTGAACTGGTCCAACAAATTTGAATAATATTCTACATTTACTCTTCTTCCAATTTGGAGGTAATTAATGTGCATTCTACCACAAGGGTTGCAGAATATTTTCACCATGACTTTTTTGGCTGACAGACACACCTTGGTCATCTTCGGCGCCCATTCCCCCCGAGAATCCATTGTGGATTCTCGGGGCGAATATATATATATATATATATATATATTACGATTATATATATACGATTTTTTTTCACGATTGTTAAATGTACTCCCTGCGCAGATAATAGGCTACTTTTTATTTACCTGAAGGTCCCCAGTTCGAACCCAGACAAGAAAAACCGTTCTCATAAGCAATGCACGTAAACTTCTATTTTATCGGTTGCAGGCTACATTTCTTTTACAAAATTAAATTAGAAATAATAGGCTTACGAAATCGAGATAAGCACCATAAGAATGAGAAATTAATAAAGATTCTTATTTTGGTCGCGAAATATCGTTATCTGATCGAAATGGCAAGAATTTGGTTAAAATAAACGGAAATTTCGTGAAATTTTGAGGCTATAAACAATGAGTCCCCTTGACGACGAATGCGATTGTTGAAACCGAGGTATATCGTTTTTCCATAAGAATGCGATTTTTACGATGATTTTTGGTCCATATGAAAGTAATGATTAGAAATTAATGATAGTATATGTTCATAGCAGGCAATATTCTGAAATTTCAGCTTTTGCATTTACGAACAATTTGCAGTGTTGATTTACAGGAGGCAAAGCATGATCATTTAGGGAAAGTTTCTTTATTACCTCGAATTTGCCAACTCTATTTGAAAATAATGAAGCTACTACGTGTGATTTACAATGGAAAAACTTTAAATTTATTAATGTATACTGCGTGCAGCCTCTCGGCGTGTGGCAGTGGCTTGAATCATGACTCTACTTCCCTAATCGTCTAATACCGCGTATTACATTAGCATTTCGAGTAAATGATAACTTAATAAAACGCCTCATTTTTTACACGGGCGATCTTTTGTATCCGTGAGCAAACCGCAAGTAGTATTGTCTCCATCAAAATTTTCTCCCGTATAGGATTCAATGTGAAGCTAAGCAATACTATCTTAATAAGTAAATTTAAAAGAAACGTAATGAAATGGGTAATTATTACACGAGACGACGTGCACCCAGGAAATATCCCAAGGGAGAATCATCTTACACAGTTGAGGAAACTTCAAAAGAAAGAAAACCTATACGATTCCTTTTGTTATCGTGGATTCTAGATTTTCATTCAAATGATAAGAAGTTAGAAAATATAAAACATTTTTATTGATCCAAGCTAAGTGAGAGATTTTAGATTCTCCTCTGCATAAGTAATTAACTAATATATTATCTACTTCTAATTTATATATCCCCGTTGAGAATCAACGGGCACCTCAGCTAGTATAGGAATGGGTCCTAAGTTCGACGCTAGGCGGTCTTTTGCGCGAATTTTCGAAAATTGTTTTAGTCCTTCCTCCGAGCGATAGAACAGTTAAAATCACGGAGGTTGGAAGACGCTCTGGCATCGAACCAAGAACCGTCAGAGTAAGGGCGGACAGCGTATTAGAAAAATATGAATAGCCTCTATGTACATTCCATTTTATATCGTTCCAGGTAATCGGATATGCATTCAAAATAATTGTAAAAATTGACCGCCATGCATTTTATACTGGAGAATTTTGCACCCACTTGGCGTCGAACTCACGGTCATTTGGTAGCATTTCTTCATTCAACTGATAGCTTGCAGTATGCAAGCAACTTTTACTCGTATCTAATATATATATAGCTAACTCTCCGGATATACCTATCTATTATATATAGCTATCTCTCCGGATATATATATATACCTATATATTTATAGGGGATACGAATTCTGACCATGTTCCACAAGCGCCATCGACGTCAGATTTTTTCGACGTACTGGCCCTACACTCTAGATGCCAGAATAATTCAGACTTCGACGCTAGCTATCATGGGTTCGATGCCAGAAATTCCCAAAAATCGCAATTTTCCCATAAGAATGCATTGCGCGGATTTTTGAAAATTATTTTGAGGCACTTATCGTTAAGATAGAGTAACCAAAATTTCGGAGGTTGAAGTTGAGGTAGTCTTCTATGCTTCTCATGGAAAAAATGTAGCCAAATGACAGTGAGTTCGACGCCAGGTGGATGCAAAATTCTTCCATAAGAAATGCATTGGACGATTTTTTAAAAATGGCTTCCCGATAAGCTGGAAAGATAAAACCCGGAATGGTGACAGAGGCGTGGGACCTTCCCGATAAGATATTGAATCGAAACTTTGGAACGAGTAAGGATGGCACTTATCTAATATTATTTTGCTGTCTTCTCTCACGATCGGGTTCTTAGTTCGTCGCCAGGCGGTCTTTGGCGCGAAGTTTTAAATTTGAACTGAGGCAGTACTTGGTGTGATACTGTATTCAACGGATAGCTTGCAGTATGCAAGCAACTTTTACTCGTACCTATATAGATATATATATAGATATAGGGGATACGAATTCTGACCATGTTCCACAAGCGCCGTCCACGTCAAATTTTTACGACGTACTGGCCCCACACTCTAGATGCCAGAATAATGCAGACATCGACGCTAGGTGTCATGGGTTCGATGCCAGAAATTCCCAAAAATCGCAATTTTCCCATAAGAATGCATTGCGCGGATTTTTGAAAAATTTTTTGAGGCACTTATCGGTAAGATAGAGGAACCAAAATCTCGGAGGTTAAAGTTGAGGTAGTCTTCTATAATACGAATGGAAGAAATGTTACAAAATGACCGTGAGTTCGACTCCTGGTGGGTGCGAAATTCTTCCATAAGAAATGCATTGCTGTAATTTTTGACGATTTTTTTAAATGCCTTCCCGATAAGCTGAAAAGATAAAACCCGGAATAGTGACAGAGGCGTATGAAAACATTCTATCACCAGGTTTGCCGTTTCTCTAGTGGTCCTTGGTTCGATGCAAGAGCGTAATTCCCATATCACCATGCATTTTAAACGGGGAAAACGGAATCTTATTTTAGAACCTTCCCGAGAAGATATTGAAGTGAAACTTTGGAAAAAGTCATAATGGCACTTATCTATCTATCTATATATATTAAAAACGTAACGGTGTCTGTCTGTCGGTCTGTCTGTCCGTCTGTCTACAAAAAGCGTTTTTCTCGCCAATGCCAAGAGCTAGAGCGATGCTGAAACGTGCATTCGATGTAGAATGCTGCACCCTACAATGTGGCGAAATTTTCTTTTACCTGAACGGCCCCAGTTCGAACCCAGAGAAGAAAAACCGTTCTCATAAGAAATGCACGTAAACCTCACTTTTATCGGTTGCAGGCTGCATTTCTTTTGCAAAATTAAATTAGAAACCATAGTTTTACGAACTCGAGATAAGCACCAAAAGAAAGAGAAATGAATAAAGATTCTTATTTTGGTCGTGAAATATCGTTCTCGGGTCGAAATGGCGAGAAACGGGGAAAACGGAATCTTATTTTGGGACCTTCCCGATAAGATAGTGAATCGAAACTTTAGAACAAGTAAGGATGGCACTTATCTAATATTATTTTGCTATCTTTTCTCTCGGTAGGGTCCGGAGTTCGACGCTAGGCGGTCTTTTACGCGATATTTTGCAATCTCTTCTGAGGCCGTTCTCGATGCGATAGAGCAATCAAAATCAGGTTGTTAGCAGATGAGATGGTCCTCCATAGTACTTTAGGAAGAAATGTTACCAAATGGCCGTATGTTCGACGCCAGGTGGGTCCGAAATGCTTCCGTAAGAAATGCATTGGTGAAATTTTGGACGATTTTTTTAAATGCCTTCCCGATAAGCTTCAAAGATATAACCCGGAATGGTGACAGAGGAGTTTGAGAAGATTCTTTCATGACGTCCACTGCTTCTCTAGTGGTCCTTGGTTCGATGCAAGAGCGTCATTCCGATTCTACCATGCATTTCAACGGAGGAAACGGAATCATATTTTAGGACCTTCCCGATAAGCTATTGAATTGAAACTTTGGAATGAGTCAGAATGGCACTTATATAATATTAACTTGCTATTTTCCTTCACGAAAGGGTCCAGGGTTCGACGCTAGGCGGTCTTTTGCGCATTCTTTTCATATTGTTATTGGGCCTTTCTAGGTGCGATAGAGCAATCATAATCACGGTGTATGCAGATGAGATGGTTATCTATTGTACCAACTGAAGAAACTTTACCAAATGACCGTGAGTTCGACGCCAAGTGGGTGCAAAATTCTCCGGTATAAAATGCATGGCGGGCAATTATGACATTTACTTCTAATGCTTAACCGAAAACCGGGAATGATACAAAATGTAATATACATAGGTGTAATTCATGTGATTCATATACGCAGTTCGCCGTTCCTCTTACGGTTCTTGGTTCGATGCCTGAGCTTCATTTCTATTCTACCGTGTATTTCAAAGGGGGATAGCATATTCTTATTTGAGGAACTTTCTCATAAGATATTGAATCGAAACTTTAGAACAAGTCAATGGCACGTATCTAACATTAATTTGCAATTGTTTCGCAGGAGTGGGTCCTTAGTTCGACGCCAGGCGGTCATTGCGCGAAGTTTTGAACATTGTTTAATGCCTTTCTTGGTACGATACTGCATTTAACTATTTAACTGATAGCTTGCAGTATACCAGCAACTTTTACTCGTATCCATATAGGTATATCCGTTGAGTTAGCTATATATATATATATATATATATATTTATTTATAGCTAATATATATAACCAAATATAGCCAATATATATATATATATATATATATTTATTTATAGCTAATATACGAGGCGTGTTTTTTAAGTAAGGTCCGTTTGGAAATAAGTACACAACGAAAGGTTATTTCAAAAAACTAAATTTATTTTCAGAAAGTACAGTCACTTACAAAAAAAAGTTACCACTAAAGGATGCAACCCGCTTAACAGAGAGGAAGCTCGATGAGAGCGAGTCTATGAGCGGCTCTGCTTTTAGCGCGCGTTTCGTTTTCCTCCTTACGCATGTTTTGAGGCTTGTTTGACGTTATTATCTTTAAATACTGGCTAAAATTCTTTCATTTGGATGCTGTATAAGCAATATTGGATTATAAAGGAAGTTAATTCGGATTTTTCTTAAATCAGCTCAAATCTCACTTGTAATTCACTCTCCTTCACAAATATCGGACAAGAAATACTTTAGTTGCCCATATTTTCTGCTTATGTATAAAGTTCCATCAATCGAGGTTCGGAAAGGATTTCATTATTTTTCTTAATGCTCCACATGCTCGCAGGGCGAACTTTTCCGTAAAAAAATAATAAATAATAGGGCTTAAATAAATGATAACTTTAGAAAAAATGCAATACTATGAATTATGTCAAAAGAAGGGGAAATTAGAGAAAACGTAATTAGAATAGAAATGGAGTAACAGTGAAAGATTACGTTAACCCTTCAAAATCCGCTTACAGGGATGATCTTGTTTCGTATATGCGTAATAGCGAACACATCGGATGAATAAGACGTTCTATGCGTTATTTCTCTGTTGGCTATTATTTCTAAATGAGATTAATGAAACCGTATTGGATATATTTTTCATCATTTCGTTGATATTCATTTCATCTCTCCGAATACAATCATCATGACTGAATGGAAGAACCTTAAATGAGTTTCGATACTTGATAAAGAGAGGGAAATGAACGCTATTTTTTCCACCCTAAGCCGCGCCGTCCTATGGGCAAGGGGTGCATCGCACCCGGGCAAGTAGGATGCCATGGGTATTATCCATAAATAGGAAAATTACAAATGAAACACCTTCAAATTACGTCGATCTATTTAATGCAATATATTTTAATATATATATTTAATCCACTGACGACCAGATTACAATAAAGCGATAGTGGGTGAGGTGAGGGTGAGCCCTGGCGCTGAAGTTGTTGGTGGTAGTTTTGGTAAAAGTTTTTTCGTAGAAATTACGCCCGGAATCACGTGTGGGATTAAGGGGAGAAAGATTAGCAGATAATGGAATGGCTAGGGAGTAGCAGGTAGGCGAAAGGGGTTCACTGAATTCTGCGTATGCGGATCTCGGAAAGAATAGCGAGGTCTAAGGAGTAAGCAGCAGGGGGGGTCAATGGGATACCAGCCGTGAAGGTCCATTTTAGAACGTAGTATTTCTAGGAAGTAATCAATGAATATGCATTGTCGAGAACCCTCTCCCAAAAGCATCTGAGTTTTCCACTCCATTCATTTTGTCTATTCTAATCGATGGAATCTTAGAGACGCTGAGTTTTTCACTAGAGTGGTGCATTGCAAGCACATTTCACGTATAATTAAACATATTTTGTTTGTATACCATACTAATATATGTAAATTTCTCACTCTTATTCTCATAAATATGGATTACTTGTAAATGCCTCTTCTTACGGTGTTACTGAGGGCATAGGACACTGCGGAGTTCTTCCTTATCGCTCAATTTCTGTCTAGCTCTATTCTAGATCCTTTTCTAATAGCTTCCTTACCATGCGCTAATTCAATTAGGTTTCTTTGCGCGCCATTCCTCGTATTTATATTTTCGAAGAATAACCTTTTCAAAATTCCTTTTCAATCCAAATAACATGTAACAAGTTATAATCGTTATCATTACTCATATTACTATGAATATGGTATTAAAATCTAATGAATTAGGTTGCCTTTGCACTGAAGTGGCAAGGACTACTTGTTGTGATTCAATAAGTGCACTAATCATAGTTGATGCAAAATTTTCACTTTGAAATATGTTTACCGGAAGATTCCTTAAAAAATCATTTTCTGTGATTCTACGACATATAATTAGCAATGAGATTTTAGAATATTATACACTTATGGGTGTGTGCGTCTGCGTTATCCTGAGACTCGTTTATATAGCTGATTATCTTCGCAAGTGCTTTTCAATGGGTTTGCTAATAAATAGATTCTCGAAGCCTTCCACTTTCCAGTAAATATTCGACTTACTTTCCGCACTTTTGCCCTTCCTTATCATCGTTGCCCTGGGCCACCGCCCGACTCGCAGTGTCTCTTGGCTATGCTCAGATGTGTAAGCGATTCTACCAGAAAATTTCATACAAGTAAAAGGAAAGAGTCTTCGAAAATTTCTGGAGGTCATAAACAGCCCTCAACTTTATTGCTCTTTTCTTACCCAGATGTGGGGGCGGAGGACAGTCCTTTCCCGTCCTTCGCTACCCACTCCATATTTCCCTGAAATGCTCGGTACGGCGTCGGAGCACGGTCGTGAAAATTTGTGAAAACGATTATTCTTCCATCCATCCCCTCAGATGTTTATGGAAACACCGATATTATTAAGAGCGTTACAGAATGGGAGTCTTGCAAGCACAAACTGCGGAATATCTCTTTTCTAAAATTTTTAGCTTAATAGTTACGATTGCTATACTACATGCAAAAAATCTGAAGTAAAATTATATCAAAGAAACAACTTTAAAATCACCAAATTAATCCATTCCGACCTCTGAATCGCTATAATATTACTCTGCCATGTTAATGTCACTAAAAAATCGCTTTAAATAAGTTATTTTAATAACAATAACGAAAACAAATCCTTTCAAACGCTCAACGTGGACCTGCATAGCAGACAACGTCCTCCATCTTCATTTTCGCTCTCTCTCTCTCTCTTCTGGAAGCTCGCTCGCCCGAAACGAGGGGTCTATCGGACGAGTTGCCCCTTGCAAGTGGTAACTTTTTTTTGTAAGTGACTGTACATACTTAACTCTATTTTTCGACATAGTTGCCAAGTTTGTTCAAACACTTATCATACCTCTCAACCAATTTTAAAATACCCTCTTCATAAAGACTTGCCGCCTGCTCCGATAACCAAGAGTTCACTGCCGTTTTCACGTCATCGTCATCATCGTAACGCTTGCCACTGAGGTGCTGTTTGAGGTGGAGGAACAGATGGTAATCGCTCGGCGCAAGATCAGGACTGTAGGGTGGATGGTCTAAAACTTCCCAGCCAAAACTTTTCAACAAATTGCGGGTCTGACCTGCAGTGTGAGGTCTTGCATTGTCATGGAGAAGGACAATTCCCTTTGTCAGCATGCCGCGTCTTTTGTTTTGAATCGCTCTGCGTAGCTTTCTCAGGGTTTGACAGTATGCTTCTGCGTTGATAGTGGTTCCTCGTTGCATGAAGTCGACCAACAAAACACCATGCCTATCCCAAAACACCGACGCCATGATTTTGCGCTGGGACAGAGTCTGTTTGGCCTTCACCTTTACAGGCGAGTGTGTGTGTCTCCATTCCATGCTCCGTTGCTTTGATTCGGGCGTGATATGCGAAACCCATGTTTCGTCACCAGTTACGATCTGACTCAAGAAGCCGTCACCTTCTTCGTGATAACGAGTCAAGAACTTCGTCGCACACTCAAATCTTTGGTTTTTGTGGTCCTCTGTTAGGAGTTTCGGGACCCAACGGGAGCACAGTTTCCTAAACTGTAGGTGTTCAGAAACAATTTTGTAAAGCACTGATCTAGACACCTTAGGAAATTCGTTTGATAGACCTGTTATTGTGAAGCGCCTGTTCTCACGAATCCTCGCTTCAACTGAAGCCACCAAATCGTCTGTAATCAAAGAAGGGCGACCGGAGCGGTCCTCATCATGGACGTTGTCACGGCCATCTTTGAATTCTCGTACCCACTTACGCACTTTGCTTTCACTCATAACAGTATCACCGTACACTTCGCAAATCTGTCGATGAATTTCTGCAGCAGTCAGGTTCCTTGCTGACAAAAACCGTATCACTGAGCGAACCTCACACGTGGCGGGTGAGTTGATAGTCTTATACATTTTGAAAGCACAGAACAGGATCATACAGGTTAGCAACACAGCTGAAACTGAGCACAGTTGTTCCCAGGGCATGCCGGTACACGACGCACGCGCTCGTAGCGGTATGCGCGCGAAATACTAGTGTGTACAATAAAACGGACCTTACTTAAAAAACACGCCTCGTATATAGCCAATATATATATATAGCTAACTCAACGGATCCCCTAGGAATCGCCCTAGACGGTGGCCGCTGTCGGCGCTTGGAGAACCTTTGTCTCTTAGTTCATTGAACGCCGAGTTCCTTTTTTCTTTCTTCAAGGTAAAAGAAGTCAGGAGAAGTGATGGAGCAATGAGTTAGGAGGAGAACTGCTCGTGTGATATTTTGTGGTTTATTAGTTTTTCTTTATGAATTACCACTAAGTCAAGGCCGATATCATCCCCGTTATTTATTCAGTTTCGAATTTTGTTTAAAAGTTCACATAAGTGAAATTGGAGGAAGGTTAATCAACCATGTTTAACAATAAGTCGCTACTAATGATAGTCTTTAATACCAAATTTTAAAGTCAAGTAATATAAATGAAGAAATCTAGAAATTATTTTTTTTTTAATTTCAAAATTATATTATAATGGCCTGAGCGGAAAATACCACACGAGTTTTGCAGGAGGGAAAACGGAATGGAAATTGTTTTTTTTTTAGCTTCTCCTATTCTTCTTATGATCAACTGAAAGGAAGATTCAGAAACTAACGTTGTTTCTCCTCCCTTAACGACTTTGTAGTCTATCAATTTGCTCATAATCTGACCAAGATCTAGAAAGAAAATCAGATGGTGAACCGCGGTCACTATGCATTTGCTACATTTATCACGATAAAATGTCATTTTCTTTACCCCGAATTGGCAAGTTTCCAGATTCGCCTTTGAGTTCTGGACGGTGGAGATATCTCCTTTTAGATGGGGAGAACAACAACGTTGTTTTAATATTTAAAACCCAAATAAATGCGTTTCATATCAATAACATCTCTAGCTGAAATATAATCACTTTGTTGGGCATTTTCGCAACTTTAGAAATTTTAAAACAATCGAAATTTCAGAAGCTCTTTCAACGTTGATGAAAAACAATCAAACCTGTAATAACTTAAATAAAATAACTGTTCAGAATAATTCGAGATTCTTCTTTAATTTGTAACGGCTGTTCTCTATAAAAACTGTCACTCCTTCCTGTTTCTATGAAAATGCGAATAATTGTTATATTATGTATGGATAGTAAAGTAAACGAATGAAAATTCCAATTTTTTTAGTTTAAAGTACTTAAAAATTAAAGAGCCAAATATACACTTTTGTTTTCTAATCTAAAATAAGTGAAAATGTGTAATATCCTGGTCATTGCACTTGGTCCCATAATGAGCGTCTTCATTCACTGTATTTATCAAATATAGCCGAGCAAGGTTCGCCACCCTTAATCGTGGAAGTAGAGGCCCAATTGAATGCCAAAATTTTAGGAAAGTCCAAAATAAGGATCTTAGTGCTCTACAATGAGTACGTGCAATGTATGCGGTATATGTTGAATCGAAAAAGCGAGCTTTTTCGCTCCGAATGTAATATAATATCCTTTTGAAGGTTTTCGTTTATTTCTGCAGTTTTTTTTCGTATTCACTGCATTAAATAAATTTTGAAATAAATCATACAGATACTTGTTAGTTAGTTATGTTAGTTGGAAGTTGATGTTACGCACGTTTGGTGATTCTCCATTCAATTACATTTAAGTAAAATATATTTTCTTGGAAACTGAAAGTTGAAAAGAATAAATAACTATTTTCGGCTCGTCTTCAAGAATTTTTGATTGTGGGTTTCCTTATCACCCCCAACTGCTTCGATCCCAGGTTTACTTGCTTTCCATATTTAGCAGCATATAGGAACGCACTGGCATGTAAGAAGCACTCTCATTTCACCAGGGAAAAATATACCATAAAAACTTAAGTTATAGTTCCGTTTAAATTTCAGGTTAGGTTTTTCAAGATGATACTGTCCACTCTATGAAGGTCCTTTGATATTTCTCCGATATCACAGGAAGAAGGTAAAGAAGGCCGAATTTGAAGATGCGGGACATATTTTTATCCATGAATTTGAAAAATGATATAATTATTGTATATATATATATATATATATATATATATATATATATATATATATATATATATATATATATATATATATATATATATATATATATATATATATATATATATATATATATATATATTGTAACGATCCCGGATGTCAGCGTTACCTTCCGAGCGTCACAAATTCCGTTCGGAATTAAATAAAAAGAAATATGTTTCTTCCAGCTTCTTTAATTGTACAACGGGTTACACACAGCTATTGTACACCACCGCGACCGGCCACCGAATGTCCTCCCGGCACCGTCCTCTTCCCTGGCTTTCCCTTTTGCAGGTAGGGGCCCCTCCTTCGAGTCGTCCCCAAACCCACATTCCGATGTGTTCCGTCACAGCTGCCCCCCTGCGTGAACGAGTTTTAGGATAACGAAAAGGAGTTCACGCATTTGCGCTGAAACCATAAACACAATTAGAAAGGTAAACAGAAAACAGAAAGGAAAACGAAAACAAAAACCATATCTGAAAAACCCTTCTCAATCCTCTTGAAAGATTCCCGCTGTTCGTCCCCCCATTTCCAAGGAACGCCCTTTTTCAGCAATCGCAACAAAGGAACTGTTAAATAAGAATATTTCTCCACAAATTTTGTGTAAAAGTTGCACAGGCCTAAAAAACCTCTAAGCTGCTTTATATTAGCAGGAGGCGGAGCGTTTTCTATTGCCTTTATTTTCTCAGGATCCGGCTTTACGCCTTTTCTTGAAATAATATACCCCAAAAATTTTATTTCGCTACGGCAAAATTGCGATTTCGCGAGATTCAGCGAAATATTTGCCTCGGCGAGCTTATGAAAAAGCATATCTAAGTGCTCACAGTGTTCTTGAAAGTCTGAGGAAGCAACAAGTATATCGTCAACATATATTGTAAGGCAATGACGAAGTTCGGGACCAATAACATCGTCCAAACATCGTATTTATCCGGCACCACTATTCTTCAATCCGAACGCAGCGCGTTGAAACACGTAGCTGCAGGAGTTGTAGATGAATCCAGTGTATTTTCTACCCTCTGGATGCAATTCCATTTGATAATAAGACGCGGTGAAATCGATGCTCGCGAAGTACTTGGCTCCATGAAAACTCTGCAGAATCTCGTCAATCCTCGGCGGAACGTCGTTTTCGGGAATGGTGAGGCTGTTTAATCGCCTGGCGTCCAAACAGAGGCGCACTGCACCATCTTTCTTCTTCACGACCAACAGAGGATTTATGTACGCAGTTTTTTCCTTGCGAATTACTCCGTGAGCGAGCATTTCATCGATTTTTTCTTGCACCTTTTGTCGATAAGCAAATGGGATCGGGTATGATTTTTGTGCAAACGGACGATCATCAAACAGCTTTATCCTTTGAAGGAACCCTTTTATTCGGTTCGGAGTCGAGGAAAATAACGATTTGTGTCTTATCAACAATTGATTTAAAGAACCTTTTTCTTCATCATTCAACTGATTTGCGCACTTAACCGCATCTTCGATCTCCTCTTCGCGGATTTCGCTCTTCACTGCTAAAATAGCTGATTCGTCGCTGATTTTTTGACTTTCGATAGGAACCGATATGATGGCCGATTCTGAACATCGCATCTTCACCATATTTTCCTCGAAATCAATAACAATCTTATTGTCAATTAAAAAATCAACTCCAAGTATCAAGGGTTTGATTAAGTTTTTAATCACCAAACATACAACTTCGAATTCTTTGCCTTCCATTTGAATCGTTAGTAGAACCTGTTTGGTGATAGGTAACGATTTGCGGTTGTCGGCACAAATTATGCGCGAACGATTTAAAGGAAAGGAGGGCACCGCCCCCCTGGCCTCCAGGTCTTTCAAAAACGTATCTGAGACAGCAGAAATTTCGCTACCTGTATCCAACAACGCCCTACCACGAATTCCGTGCGTCAAACACCACACCTCAGGACACACTCGCTTTTTTTGTGATCGAATGTTCCGGTCTCTCCCCGGCCCAATCGTCCCCGGAAAGTTCGCAAGTCGAGACGATTGTGCATAGCACCTCCATGCTTCCTTCCTCGTCCGGTTCGCGAAGGTGGATCGAACCAGACGAACTTAGTTTAATGGCATCACCACGTCATGGCTGGTGGAGGGTCGTTCGACGCCCCCCCGGCATTTTGACTTTGGTGTTTCGCAATCCACCACGAAATCTCCGTCGGCTTGTTCTTTCCGGGATGGTGGATTTTCCGTAAATTTGACGGCGTTCACTCGAGGATTGCGTGGTGCAAATGTTCGGGAATTCTTAGCTTCCGCGGCCGGCTGAGAGCCAGGAAGGGAGGAATTCACCTGCCCTCCAGCTACTGACTCATACGAGCGATCGTATAGTCCCAACAAAACGATAAGCCTTTCCACGGTCAACATTTCCACGGATTTCAGCAGGTTCTGGATCGGCAAAGGGAACTGCCTAATCAACGCGTGAATCACCTCTTCGTCGCGAAGTGGCGGAGAACACAGACGCGCTTGCGCTAATTTCTCCGTCGCAAACTGCTTCATCGTGCCGGAACCGTTTTTTTGGTATTTTCCGGTTAATATTTTTATACGGAACTTATATTGTGTGTCCAGATCCCAGAAATTCTCCAGGAATTTTCGTTGGATTTCTTGGTAGGACTGGGGGAACGGAAAAAGGGTGTCTCCCCAAGTTTTTGCGTCGCCCCGCAGCATCTGATAAAACAATTGTGACCGTATCGTCTCCGACACGGTCACCAACGAGAAATAATTTTCCACTCTTCTCAAAAAGGCGATAGGATGTTCATCGTTGAGTGCGGAAAAAGTCGGCAGGGTCAAAGAAGGTACAGGAGCAGATATGGCCGTGGTGGTCCTCCCACCCTCTTTCAATGTCGCCACTTCTGCTTCCAGGGCTCCCAATCTCTTATCACGCGCGTCTCCAAATTCGTTGGTGCGTTTCTGCGCGGCCACGAGTTCGTCATGGGAAGTTCCCAGGGCGTCTGCCCTTGCCTTCAGGATATTTGACTCGGACTTTACCAGGGCTTGACATTCAGATCGCAAGCTCTCCGCGATGACATTCATCTCGTCCACACACCTCTTTTCCACACAAGTTAATTTTTCTTCGACTCTCAGGATTTCCATTTTCACTTCGGCAAACATGGTTTTCATTTCTTTCTGCATCCGTAAATTACTTGCCTCAAGCTCATCACGAATCTCTAGCTTACTCGCCTTCAACTCCTCACGAATCTCCTTCATCAACGATAGGATGATATTTAGGGGTTGGTCTTGGGATTCGGTTCGGCTGGCCTCACGTTCGCCATCGTCTTTTTCATGGTCGGCATCCGACTCAGCCCCACCGGAACCGGTCGCGTTTAACAGCATCCCCCGAAATGCACTGGTTAGACCATCCGTCTCAGAATGCTCACTTCGTTCATCTGATTCCACGTCGGCCGTAACCTCACGATACTTATCGAAGGCTGATGATCTACCGTCAGTATCTGCCATGGCAGATCAGGTTGTCTTTAGTTCGGGCGCCAATTGTAACGATCCCGGATGTCAGCGTTACCTTCCGAGCGTCACAAATTCCGTTCGGAATTAAATAAAAAGAAATATGTTTCTTCCAGCTTCTTTAATTGTACAACGGGTTACACACAGCTATTGTACACCACCGCGACCGGCCACCGAATGTCCTCCCGGCACCGTCCTCTTCCCTGGCTTTCCCTTTTGCAGGTAGGGGCCCCTCCTTCGAGTCGTCCCCAAACCCACATTCCGATGTGTTCCGTCACAATATATATATATATATATATATATATATATATATATATATATATATATATATATATTCAATAATTATACTTACTAGCCGCGCGCATGCACCCTCTGGGTGCAGTTGTTTGGTCTGGACCAGACATCTGGACTATGAACATGTACTATCATTCATTTTTAATCATTACTTTCAAATTAACACATCAATCACAGTGTATTTTTATGGAAAAACGCATTACCTCGGTTTCAACAATCGTTTCCGTCGTCAAGAGGATTGGTTGTTTACAGCCTCAAATTTTCACGAAATTTCCGTTTATTTTAACCAAATTCTCACCATTTCGACCCGATAACGATATTTCACGACCAAAATAAGAATCTCTATTCATTTCTCTTTCTTTTGGTGCTTATCTCGATTTCGTAAGCCTATTTTTTCTAATTTAATTTTGCAAAAGAAATGTAGCCTGCAACCGATAAAAGTGAGGTTTACGTGCATTTCTTATGAGAACGGTTTTTCTTCTCTGGGTTCGAACTGGGGCCGTTCAGGTAAAAGAAAATTTCGCCACATTGTAGGGTGCAGCACTCTACATCGAATGCATGTTTCAGCATCGCTCTAGCTCTTGGCATTGGCGAGAAAAACGCTTTTTTTAGACAGACGGACAGACACCGTTACGTTTTTAATATACGAGTAAAAGTTGCTTGCATACTGCAAGCTATCCGTTGAATACAGTATCATACCAAGTACTGCCTCAGTTCAAATTTAAATCTTCGCGCCAAAGACCGCCTGGCGACGAACTAAGAACCCGATCGTGAGAGAAGACAGCAAAATAATATTAGATAAGTGCCATCCTTACTTGTTCCAAAGTTTCGATTCAATATCTTATCGGGAAGGTCCCACGCCTCTGTCACCATTCCGGGTTTTATCTTTCCAGCTTATCGGGAAGCCATTTAAAATGATTTCCGCAATGCATTTCTTATCGAAGAATTTTGCATCCACCTGGCGTCGAACTCACTGTCATTTGGCTACATTTTTTCCATGAGAAGCATAGAAGACTACCTCATCTTCAACCTCCGAAATTTTGGTTACTCTATCTTACCGATAAGTGCCTCAAAATAATTTTCAAAAATCCGCGCAAAGCATTCTTATGGGAAAATTGCAATTTTTGGTATCTTCTGGTATCGAACCCATGATAGCTAGCGTAAACGTCTGAATTATTCTGGTATGTACAGGGTGGGGCCGGTACGTCGTAAACAATTTGACGACGGCACTTGTGGAACATGGTCAGAATTCGTATCCCCTATAAATATATAGGTATATCCGGAGAGTTAGCTATATATAATAGATAGATATAGATGTTTTCAACATAGCAGCCGATTGATAGCTCTCGTGAGCCAATCAAATTGGACCCTACTCCGTATCCTATGTGTTTAGAAAAACTCTAGAAATCTTTTTTCTGTTCTCTTCGATATTTACCTTTAGTAGTTAATACGATGAATTCATTACGAAGGAATTTATTAGGAAAACATGACGCGCCTCTCGTCTTCTTACAGGGTATCCAACCGTAGAAAAATGAAATTGTGTTCAGATAGTTACTCTTTTGGCGCCTGAGACCGCCGCAATTCCAATCAAAAACCACCGAAAATAGAGCCCATTTACACGATGTGAATTGTCCTTTCTCATAAATTTATTCTTTTCCCAAAAGCGTGCTCTAAAATTCGACGAAATCATGAATTGGTGCGTGAAGTCAACGAGGAGAGGCCAGCTTTGGGCGAATAATCTGTGACATTGTCACGATATCGGACAGAAATTGACCTTTAATTTTCACATTTAAAGTCAGCTATCCTGGGGATTTACGAAGAAAAAAAGTACAAGAAACTTAAACGTATTCATTGATAATTAAATTAAATTTTCTACATTAAAACTAATTATGGCAAATAAATGAAAATATATATTTTTAGCAAACACAGAATTTTACATCATAGTTATTTATCTTAAATCTCATTCTCATACTTGATATAGCTGACAAAATATTGACATACATAGATTATTTTGATACATGCAGTGACATATTTTGATTTTCAGTGCAATTCTACTAAAAATTCCTAATTTACTAATTTGTAGTGATGTACGAATCGTGCATTTCTCCTCTGAATCGAACTGTCGAATAACGGATCGATTTGATTAAATATCTCATTTGACACTTCCGTTTATTTCTCTTAAAATTCCTTAACTCACAGTTTCTGCTGATCGTCGGCATCAAAGCAGATTGAGGATAAGAAAATTCCGCATTATTTTCTCATTTTAATTCATCGATTTAGTATTGAATGCCCCACTCCAAACACTTTTCCTTTTCGTCAATTATGGACTCCCTATCGGTCAAATAGGCCTCTCCCAGGATCGATTCCCGGTGGGGGCAAAATTACCTCAGCTTATCAAAGCCTTTGTAATAATATTACTAATGCCACAGTCATTTTGTAATACACTAGTTTTGGTTGGAAGCGTACTTATATAAAATGTACATTACGAATTTTAAGGATAAAAATGAAAGAAATAAAAAAGATTAAGGAAAACATTATTTTCTTTCGCTGCACGTAGTATATTCCATAGTGGTGGTCATTTCATAAACGACGGCGGTACTGCTTCTCAAGTGACCTGAAGAAGCTGCGTTTCCGAGAACCTCTATGGAATAATTTTCTTCCAATTAAATTTGAGTAAGATTTTTACTTCGATTTGTGTTTCATCGATCTCGTTTCTTTTTCAAGTTCTTGTCGAACAAAGAAATATAATTCAATCGATGGGAATTCGTATATTCGAAACTTTACATTGCTGTGATTACATTTTAGCACAACAAATTCACGCACAGTTTTTATCTTAAAATGAAATCGCTATTAAAATCGCTAGTCGCTATTAAAATCGCTAATTGCTAGTCAAATGAGCTTCTATTGATGACAGGAATCTCTCTGTGCTTAAACAAAGTCCAGGAACATCTATTCCGCAGGAAATAGTTTTCCAGGTTAGGGAATGACGTTTTTCAAACGGAGCTGTATAATAAATTTCTTGTGACCAACTCTTATCAACAAATCGAGACAATCTATGGCATTTCTATTGACAGCTACAGCAATTATTATTCGCAATAGAATACGACAAACCTGAAAATTCTCCCACGTTAATACTAACACTGCCCTGAAATCGAGGCACGACTGATATGCTTGCTGTGAAGTCCTTTTCATTCTTGTCTATCGGATGGCTTGCTGGTGCGAGAAACACATGTCCTCCTTAAGTCACCCTCATCAATACTGTTTAATTGCAGTATAGGCCGCTTGCAACGCATTCTTTCTCAGATCACATTTACTGGCCGAAATGTTCTGCAGAAGACTTCCGAATCGAATCTCTAGCCATAGTAAAACTTCAAGAGGTTCGAGGAATCTTGGTAGATTATGCATACTTAACTAATGAGAGAACATTCGAAATTTCGAATCGACGTATGCAAAACTTCGAATACGATCTAAGCAGTGTGTGATGAGAATAACTTACTCGGAGATGACGACACAAAATGTGGTGAAATTACTCGTAATGGACGCAACTGGATTTGGGCACATCGCTCCCTTATCGAGGAGTCGATTTTGGAAGAAAAATTAAATTGAATCAAATTTAGTATTTTATCTCTATTTGAAAACAGCCTTTTCTTTAAGCTAATTAGATGTATTATCCATTTGTTGAAATTATTCAGCTGCAGTTCGACCTTTTGGCCAAGTGACAATGCTGAAGGAAAGCATAAAATATTAATTTTAAAATTGCATGGCCTCCCGTTGGCAATATGTTACAGAATACATAAGTTCTACTTCGTCAAATAAAATGTTATAAAAGATATTATACAATAGTAAGATATTTAAGAATGCGTGAAATACATGGATGATCCATACAATCATATATGTAACAGATAACTCAATTGCAGGTAATACAATATTACACGTTTGGGAGATTTGGGCCCGTGTCACATCTCATCGAGTTGTGGAGTAAACATTAAAAAAGATTCAGCATTTTAACTGAAAGGATAGATTATATATTTATAAACTAACATTAAATACTACTGTTTATATCGTTAAAATTCAAAATATTCCTTGCATGTAGTTTTAAGCTTATTTTTGAACATTTTTACATTTTGAGGGTAAAATTTCTAATACGCTAATTTAATAACAATAATAAGCGTCTTTATTTGAGCGAGATCGAGACTAAAAAGTCTCCTTTTCCATCTAACCCATATTTTTTACGAACGAATATTTCTCTGTCTTTTCTGCTTTATTTTTAAACTTCGAATTTCATGTCCATCATAACTAGCAAACCTAACACGCTGTTAAAATTATGGTATAATATTTTCTTTCTATTTCCTTGTAAATAACCATGTCTATCGCTAAAATCCGAGTCACATCGTCATAAAATATCCAAGGAAACACGGTAAAGTCTAGTAGGAAATCGAACCCGGGGTCTTCTAAGATTCGGGAGGTTGCTTTATCCAACTAAGCTATCCGGCCTGGGTTCGATTAAAGCTATCCGGTCTGGGTTAAAATCCTGGGTTCGATTCTTTTCGTCGTCAGACTTCTTTCAAATCTTGTGTGTGTGCCCCTCCTTATAAAGGTCGTTTGCCTTCGGAACACCTGTGAGGTATAAACATTTTGAAAATGTCTCTAGATGCTCCCGGAAAAGTAGCAAGTACAAGTCACTAAAATCAACAAAAATATCACTAAAAGGCGGTTATAAAACAATAATTTAGTTTCGCCTCTGTAAAGAGAATATCAGTTCAGAAACTACAAAATATATGTATAATATGAATATTATGTCATTTAACAGATGAATTTAATGGTATTATTATTTAAAACGATTCCAATGTATAATTTAATTGCTCTAATAATATTTTATGGGATAATATAATTATGTATTTTAAGAAATTTCGTCGATACTGGTTGTGTTTTTCTGTGGGATTGTACAAGTTCCTTACGTTTATTGGTAACTGTTTTAGCTAGTGAAGCATGTCACGTAGAAGAGGGTTAAGAGAGTAAAACATGGTGTGTCGCTTATATAGGGTCGCTAAAAGAAGAATAAAGACAGATGACGTAAAACCCATCTACTTCAGTGGTCTACAAATTGGCTCCAATCGCTCTCTAGAGGGCACTTCAAGTTCTGCGGTGAGTATTTCCGAAATATTAGAATCGACAGTGAGTGGAAATTCGTAATTGATCATCGATATGATGACGGCGAAAAATGTTTCTCGTAGAAAAGTTTTATTTTATGATTTCTATTTAAAGGATGAAGATATTCATGTAACGATGTACTAAATCATCGAATATATTATATCTATTTACATTTGCATTTTATTTCTTTCGAAGACAATATTTCCGAAAATATTCTTGATCGATTCAATCAGTGATTTTACCTTGCAATTTCGCAAAATAAACTGATTCGCAAATATATTTTAGCGAATCCTCAACAAAGATATTTTTCATTAAAATGTTTAGCAAAATAATTTCTCAGTATATTCAGTGGGTTTCTTTGTCAGAGTTAGATGAATTTGTTGCTTCCATTAACATTTTTATTCTTATAAAACCCGTTTTACGTAATTACTTTCATATACGTCGAGTTAATTTATTGGAACATCGGTGGGCAATTGGGAAATTATTCGGCACACTGATAGTTGGCAAAAAATAAAAATTGGCGGCTATCGGTCTACGTGCTGCTTTCTGTCGAATATGAGGTTCTTCATCCACTTTCTCCATTGATACCTGCAACTTTTTTAAGTTATGAAGTTTTATAAGGTTTATGAAGTACTTTCCAAAATCCTAAAATTCTTATCCTTAATTTTCGGCAGATGCCGACACTTCACGGACAAATAACGACAGTGGAGATCGAATCTCAGCTCATATTATGTTAGTTGGAAGTTTCGATAAATCTCATTTTAAGAAATTATAGAACTAACAATAATGTGCGCCATTATTTTAATGTTCAACTAAGTCTGTGAAATTTGCCTTTCATTCGCTGATTAAACGGATAAGCCTCTTTTATACATGGGAGATTCATTCGCCTATTGCGGCTTTATCTTCGCTCATAGACTATACATATTACTTTAAGGAAAGGGACTACGCACACTTTTCAAGCACTTTGTATTTGATCCGAAATAACGGCTCAATTAATGTACGGCAAGCGATGGATTATAATTTTGAAAAGGAATTCGGAAAGTTTTTTGAAGTAAGTAAATCATTTTATCTTCTGTCTCAGAAAGAATGATAAGCAAAGGGTTTTTCGCGAAAAAACAAAGATCTGATGAGAGTTCAGTCAAATTGGTGAAAGAATTTTGGTGCTTTCCAGTCGTTAGTTCCCGGGTGGATTTTTTAAATTTCAATTTCATTCTCCATATTCTTGGTTTTGAGAACATTTCCATTAAAAGGGATTATAAATATACCGATACTAAGAAGCTGGAATTTCTTGAAAGACTTTAATTCTATAAAGCCGTCTTTTAACTTTTCTTCATCGCCTTAGATCTTGAGATGATGAAAATACCAAAAAAAGAGGGATAGCCTTCGTTCTACTTAAACGATGACGGGTTCGATTCCCGATGCGGGCTATCATCCTGAAATGAATGAAGAGGCTCTTGGGCGCTTGTGAGGGCGACACGGAGAACCCTTATTCGTTTTCATTGCATATTTGGTGCTAAAAGAGTTAACATTGTTCTCCGTAATAAATGAAGTTTCATCTAATATAAAACGCCGTGTCTATAACGTGATCTTTCCTCAATTCAAAGTGAAATGATATTTGGTATGAGCTGAGTTTGAATTGATAACGCACTACTCAAGTTGCGCTGATGAGACACTTAAAATGACCGTATATCGTTTGGTTCGATCAGACAATAAATTTAATCACTGTGATCAGTGGCATACGCAACATTTACTTCTTAATAACTTTTTAGTTGATAATATAGGGGCAAATGGAGATCGAGTCATCGCTTCGATGATTTTATTTCCAATGATTCCTGAAATTGCGAGTAATATTTTTCTATCGATACTTCATTACTGGAATCTAATGGTTAGAAATGTTTAAAGGAAGCAGTGAAGAACCAAAAGTTGTTTCGGGATCTGAATAGTAAATCTGTTACATCAAACATAATTTATCAAAAAAACATGAAACACCTGAAATATTCTGCCCATTTCTGTGAAAATGGTTCAAGTTTGACGCCATGTATCTTTTTAACGCGTAAAGATATCGAAAAACGACAAACGGGAACATAAAATTCAATGTATTTTTAATATATATGCGAAGTTTCAAAACCCGCACTCAAAAAAAAAAAACATTTTTGGCCTCTTGGCCAGCTTTTTTCGATTCTAGTCCACTGTGCAACGTCTCTTATCTAATTTGTATGCGCATTTAGGAATGATTTCCAAATGCGGAGAGTTAAAGATGCATCGTGTGAGAATCCAAGAGTAATAATCGAATGTCTTATGATTAGGGAAAGCATTTCTGAAACGCGATGAAGTGATCAAATATAGTACGCGTCATTGGTGTTGCGATTGTAAATAATACGCGGAATTGTGAAGATAATATAATCAACTAATCGATATGGGGGTTTTAATGCGGTCTTTTCTTTTTATAATTAAAGTAAAAATCATTTACTTCACTCTTAGCTATCTCTAAAAAACAGACTTGTAATTTTAAAAAAAAGAATGAACAAGAATGGTGAGTGTCACTTTAGAGAAATTCCTTCTATCCAACGAAAATAAATAATATAAAAACATAATTCTCTGGATCTGGAAGAGAATTACCTTGTATGAAAGGAAGATAAATCAGCCAAGCTATAAATTTATAATTTTGATGATAATAGTAATTGTTGAGCCGAATACGGAACATTTTCATATTATGTAAAAGTTTGGTAATTTTCCCTTTAGGTACCTTTATATGAAGAGGTGAATATAGGAAAAGGCAAGGCAAAAGAATCTTTTTCAATGTCAAATATCTAAGCAATGCGTGTATCACGAAGCCCAAACAAGAATGTTGTGACCTTTAGTAGGATAAAAACAGATCTTGCGTTGGTTTACGGCTGAAATAGTTCACCGAAAGGAAAGCTTTTTTCCTATTACTTCTGGACGAGGAACCAGAAGACATTGAGCAACTTACTGGACACTTCGAGGATTGTCTAAGTAGAAGATAGGATCCTTCGCGTTAATTGTGACATTTTCACTTTTAGATAATGTTTATCAAATTCTGGTGTCATGATTCAATTTCTGAACAACATTGATGGCGGCGATGTCTTTTTCGGCGAGTTATGAAGTTTCTCTTAGAAAAGCTGATTATAAAGAAGAACGTTTATTTGGTTCGCAATCAAAATGAATTTCCATTGACAGTTTTAACGCCAATCATTAAAATCGTTGTAGAGTTTTGTAGGGAGTTTCCTGGAATAAATTTATGAATTTTGTAGGATCAAAATCTTCTCCTTTCTCATATAATTACATTGGTGATCAGCTTGTTCTAGAGCTAATACTCTCTTTTCTTAAGACCTCCACTACAGATACAGGTAATTCCATTTCCTATGCCTATGTGCATCACTTATATATAAAGTGTTCTACCTTTCGGTAGGTTCATGTGCCCCCACATTCCCTATTTAATTCCCTCTCCTTCAATTCCTGGTAACTTATCCCACCCCTTAATTCGTCTAATAACTTTTGTCTTTGTCTTCCCCTCTGTCTTTTCCCTAGCATTCTTCCCTCGATCGCTTTCTTCAATAATCCCTCCCCTCTCAATATTTGACCCACCCATTTCTTTTGTCTATTTTTAATTACATCAATCATTACTCTTTTCTCCCCAACCATCTCCAGAATCTCCTCGTTCGTTTTTCTGTCGACCCAACTAACTTTATCCACTCTACGCCACACCCACATCTCAAAAGCCTCCAATCTTTTGACATCCTCTTTTCTCAACGTCCACGTTTCACACCCGTACAACATTACACTCCACACCAAGGATTTTACCAATCTCTTCCTGATTCCTTTATCAAGTCCCTTTGTCATCAGTTCCCTTCTTTTCATGAAAGCTTCCTTTGCCAATGCTATCCTTTTTCTAATTTCTGTCGAACATCTTCCATCCTTAGAAAGAAGGCTGCCCAAGTATGAAAACTGGTCTACTTGCTCTAGTTTTTCCCCATCCACCCTTATTGTTAACTTAGCTTTCTTTCCCTTTGAAAACCTCATAATCTTAGTCTTTCTTACATTGACTTTCATCCCAAACTCCTTTGCTTTATAGTTTAGTGCCTTTACTAGGCTTTGCAAACCCTTTTCCGAATCGCACACAATAGCTTTATCGTCTGCATATCTTACTGACTTCACAAGTTCCCCACCAACCTTTATTCCCTTATCTATTTCATCCCAAGCTTCTTTGATCATTTCTTCTGCATATAAGTTAAAAAGAGATGGTGATAAAGGACAGCCCTGTCTTACTCCCCTCCCTAACTCTGCCCATTCCGATTCCCCATTAGCAACTCTTACTCGTGCGGTCTGATTTAAATACAAATTTTGCACTAAACGCCTATCTTTCCAATCCAAACCAATTTTCTTTAGTATCACCATCAGTTTTGGCCATTGAACTCTATCGAAGGCCTTTTCAAAATCAACAAAACATACACAAACGTCCCTTTTAAATTCTAAGCTTCGTTCTACGAGAACCCTCATAACCCCAATTGCATCCCTCGTCCCTTTCCCTCTTTGAAAACCGAACTGATCATTCCCTATGAATTCCTTAGTTTCTCCCTCGATTCTTCTATTCAAGACCCTAAGAATAACTTTTGCCGCATGAGATATTAAGCTAATTGTTCGGTAGTCCCGGCATTCTAAGGCATTATTCTTTTTCTGTAACGGAATCAGGATAGACTTGGTAAAATCCTCTGGCCACTTTCCTTCGTCGTAGATTTTCCTACATAAATTATAGAATTGTTTTTTACCCTTTCCCCCAAGATTCTTCAGAAATTCTACAGGAATCTCGTCCACACCCGTTGCTTTCTTCCCTTTCATGTCCCGCAATGCCCTATCTAGTTCACTATCTAGTATATTCGGCCCAAGATCATCTTCCTCTACTTCTTGTATGCCCTCAATCTTTATGTGGGTAGGCTTCATGTCTTTCGAATACAATTCTTCTACATACTCTTTCCATCGTCTCCTTATGCTAGTTGGTTCCCTTAAGATGTTTCCCTTGTTATCCCTAATAGTGGCCATTTTATTACTAATTTTATTCCCCGTTAATTGTTTTACTTTTCTGTATAATAGGTCGACCCTCCCACTTTCAGCCATCTTCTCTATTTCGTTACACTGTCCTTTCCACCACGATTCTCTTGCTTTGTTTGTTACCCTCCTCAGTTCGTTGTTTAAGGCCCTGTACATTCTACGCCCGTGTTCTGTGTTAACACTTTTCCATTTCCTTCTTTCCTCCGTTTTGTTTATCATTCCAACCGTCACCCATGGTTTCCTAATTTTGCTTTGTGTGACCCTCCCGATGGTTCTTTGGGCACTATCTTTAATGCTAGTTTTGATCATTTCCCATCCTTCATCTATAGTGAGTTCCCTTTCCTTATCTTCTAGAGCCCTGTTGACTGACTCTTGAAACTCTCTAGCTTTCCTACCCCTGAGGGCTTCTACGTTCCATTTGGGTGCGGTTTTTGCCCTATAAATCTTTTTGAATCTAAGCTCGGTCTTCATCATTACTAAGTTATGATCCGAGTCTACATCAGCACCAGGATAACTTCGCGAGTTTTTGACACTATTTCTAAACCTCTTCCTTACCAGAATATAGTCGATTTGGTACCTATCCGTGTCCCCCGGCTTTTTCCATGTGTACCTCCTTCTGTTATGGTGTTGAAAGAGAGTGTTGGTGATACAGAGGTTATTCCTTATGCAAAAATCTACCAGTTTTTGTCCTCTGTCGTTTCTTTTTCCTAGTCCGAACTCTCCCACTTCGTCCCCATCTTTGCCCTGCCCTACCACAGCATTCCAATCTCCCATTACAATAAGGTTTTTATTGCCTTTCACCACTCCTATTACCTCTTCTATTTGTTCATAAACTAAATCGATTTCATCCTCAATGTAATTGCTTGTAGGGAGGTACACTTGAACTATAACAGTGTTTACTGCTTCAGCCTTAATTTATACAGACATAACTCGGTCGCTTATCAGTTCGGTGGCTATCACAGCATTTCCCGCTCCCTTGTCCAACACTATAGCAACCCCTCTCTGGCTATCATTTCCTCCACCGAATATAACCCTCACATCTTCGCTCCAAAAATCTCCCCCATCCTTCCACCGTACTTCGCATAGCCCCAGAATGTTTATGTTGGACCTCTTCATTTCTAACTTTACGTTTTCTAACTTCCCTTTTCTAAGCATCGTTCTGACGTTCCAGGTCCCTACTCTGGTTTCCTTGGTCATCTTCTTCTTTTCTTGTGTCGTTGGGTAAGGATTTCGTGGAATGACGACCGGGGTGGCCTTACCACCATCCCTGCCGGGCACGACACTCTCCCTAGAGGGCTGAGTCCCATGTTTGCCAGTGACAATATAATTATTGTGGCACATCATAATCATGGGATAGATAGTCGAGGTGGTCTCCCCTTGCCTTCCTCAACAGTGTTTTTAACGTGATACCATCACTCATATAGGCCGACCCACTGGGGTACAGACGCCTTTGCAGCCGCCTCACTGAGGTACAGACGCTGCGTGGACTACCTTTCGTCTGGCCCCTACCTATTGACCTTTCTGGCATGAGTGACCCTACCAGGAACTAAGTTCCAGCCAGTATAGCTCTCTAGGTCATAGGAACACGCAAGCCCCTTCACCACGTCAAGGTGTAGCCCGTAGAAGGGGGTGCATCACTTACTCTCTAAATAATATCACTACTATCAATGGTGTTAAAAATTGTATGATGAATCAAGAATTTTGATAAATACTCTGCCAAAGAGTGAAATTTCATTCATCTCAATATCTGTACAGAAAAATACCTGTCGTTGTTGTAATGTAGAGCACTGCAAACACACTGATTATCCATATAATTCCGAATTCATAACGTTTCTGCAATATACTCGCTTTAAAATGATTGGCGTTAAAACTCTAAATGTAGATTCATTTCGACAGCGAAACCAATGACTTCTTTAAAATCAACGTTTCTAAAAGGAGACGCCTTAAAAGGAAAGTTTTCATTCCTTTCCCGGGTAAATATTAGAATAGAACAGAAATTAACAAATAAGTTTTCTATGAAGGGGTAATTCCATTTCCAATATCGATGTATTATTTCTTAATAGTGCAGTGTTTATTCGCCGCAAAAGATACCGCTATCAGTGTAGTTCAAAAATTGCACCATGTCACCAGATTTTGATAAATATTCTGCCTAAAACCGAAAAGTGTGAAAAGCGAAAATGTCACAACACGAACGATCGTATCTTTTACTTAGTCCAATAAGTAGCTCAATGTCGTTATTTGTAATTAGCAAATAACCGGGACATGTCAATTTTTAATATCTTCTATAGTATATAGTAAGATAAAAGGAATTCCGATCTTTAGGTATTAGGTATATTATTAGGTATAATATTTAGGTAAACTTCGGCTATAACGCGTGTCTAGGGGGCAGAATTATTACCTGCATCACTTCGGGAAATTATTGCTTAACTGTGAAAAACCTGCAACACTAAATTTTGTTGCTAATTTATCTGCGGAATACTATATAAATTTGTATCTTCTGATTTAAATGCTCGCTTTATTTTTACGAGAGTTAATAAAACATTCCGATATTTTCTTTTGGCGTGATAGTTGATTGTGCTACATACGTGGGTAGAGACGCTGAGCAACGGAACCAAATAATGTCGCTTTTCCTTAGCTCAGAGCAAAGTATCTCTCCCTTCCCACATGAGCACTGATGAGAAGAACTGTTAGCTGTTGGTCAAATATAGTGTTGTCTAATATGTTTTCGAAAGAGGAGTTGCATAAAGAGTGAATGTGCACGTGACAGCGTCATCAAGGCTTGCCTTACAGTACAGTGGCAAGTCGGGTTTAATGATGGATGCCAAAATATGGCAGGCATGAGTTGGTCAGATCATCCTTGAGTCAGTGAAGAAGAAATCCTCTTCCGGGCTACAGTAATCAATACCATACGATTCTTGAGCTGAGAGTGATCGAGAGACAGGATTGAGCTTCACATTCTGAAGTTTTGGCAATAGACCGCTCCATTTAACAAAACAGGCTCTGCTAAAGGTATTCTATGACTATCACATCGCTGGCAACGCGATACTTAGTGACTACATTGAAGGACAATAAAACTTGGTGATATCTCTTTTTTCATAGTTGTAAACAAATAATTGCCACTATTAAAGTTCCAATCCTCGTCGATCTTCATGTTCGGCAAATTATAAATTATTAATCAAAAACTATAAGTTGAATTTGCCGAAGTTTGCTCACTTTCGTATCCAAATACGTATTGAATACGTCGCCGACCGCGTTGACTTTTACCGTTGCGACGCGTCACGTCGAGATGAAATTCGCCAGAAAGTTACTTATTAAATAGAAAAGACAATGTTTTATGTAATCATTTTAGTGGACCCATGGTATCTACATCTACATGAATACCCTGCAAGCCGCCTTTCGGCGTGTGACAGGGGGTGTAAACACCAAACGATTGAGCTACTTTTTTTAGCCTATTACTATCGCGTATATTTGCGGAAAGAATGAGTTCTAAAACGACTTGTTTCTAGCGTCTCTTATTTTGCTCTCATTATCGTATCGGCCGAAGTAACAGGGGGTCGCATAATATCAACTACGTCATGGGAAAACGTGCTTTCTCTAAATTTGTTAAGAAGTCGCAAACTGTCCGTTTCAAGATTCCAGTCAGTATTGTCTTATGGGAGAAAGGCAAAGCCTCGCGCGCCGGGTCGCCTTTACGCGGAGCTGCAGATTCGGACGGGTAAAATTAAGATTCATAGTTAACATTGACCGATTAAAACTCAATTTCTGATTAAATTCGACAATAGTGAAAATTTTATGCATTTATAGCAGAAACAGCTAAGTTAAAAGCGAAAATTGAATGAATTGCCGAGTTTTCACCCGTGAACATTTTTGAAACTGCCATTACTCTCTTACAATCCAACATAAAATGCTGATTTTTTCTTCCATTGCTCATTGTATCATCTGAATTCATAAAAGATACATGAGATTAATTTTAGAGCAACCAAATCTTAGTAAAAAATTATTTGGTTGGAACGTAACTCAAGAAAAAATTCGTCGTGCAGTCCAATTTATACGTCGCCTAAAACTTTTTGGTTTCTCACGTGAGGAAGAACTTGTCTCGAGAGAAATCGAGATAAATGTTGTAATTTTCATTTGCAGTTTGTTTCGATGCGATATCTTGAATAGAACTTGAGTTTTTGACTTTTATATCTAAGAGCGTAATTCGCTTCGAATCGCCGACGCTTCGAAACCTCACAGCTCAACCTCAACCGGACTCTACTGTAATATACACTTTAAACGTAAAGGAATCTTCATTTGATAATTTTATTACTTATTTCTTTGCTGTAGCTTCGGTTTCTTTAGTATCCGCAAGTTATTTTTGGTACAATACCGATTGCGTTTTTGAAGAATAGTCGGACAAGGAGAGTGCCTTCCTTCATTTAGGTCATTGGATCAATCAATTGGTCATCAATAGAGCTACTGATAGACAATTAGGGAAGATTTTTTAACAACAGCACGATCTCTCCACAGGCCACAAAGACTGCCTGATTTAATTTATTTACAATGTGAGGTCGCAGCGAAAAGAAACACCACTCAGCGAACTTATAATCTATCGTTCTGTTCCCAGACACAACTGATGACTCATTGTTTTTCCTGAAAATCGGCTACTACGGTGGGATGGAAATTGTTCTGCTTCGCGGTTTCCTTCTCACAGAAATTCAAAACTGAAGAGTCAATAGGTACCCTTTTAGAAATTGATATTAAAATCTTTTTTTTGCGTATCTTGGAACCCATTGGAAGGAAGAGTTTAATTATTTCCCAAAAATTTGGTACAGATATTTGGATGATATTCTCGCAATTTTTGGCATAGACAAAGGAAAATTCTATGAATAAAATATTAAAAAATCAGTATACGTCGACGAAGCCCAAGGTCGAAGTAGAAGCGAACATACGTCGCCAATTTTAGATTTAAAAATGCCCAGGACTCAACAGGGACAAGATTTTAATATAGGACCCATCGGAAGCCCACTCATACTGACTTGTACTCTCCGAATGATTCGAACCATCACGTCACGAAAATTGATCCCTTTTCATTCCTTAACCATTCAGCCATCTGAAATTGCCTTGATCGCGAACGAATTTCGAGAAAAAGCTATCGCATATCAGAAAAGCCTTCCTGAAAAATGGTTATTGCATAGCAGTAATAAACAATAAATTAAAGAGAAATAAAGAAAACTCATCATAGATAGCCACACCACCTTATATAATTCGCAATAAACAGGAAAAGATTTATATAAAAAGGCCTCTCGCTCCTGGATTCAACAAATTAAATCAAATTTTTATCTGAAAAATCAAACCTAATGTCGTGAGTAACAGTAAAATCTCGAACCTCCTTCATAATCCCAATGATCCCTCCCCAACGTTGCACAATTCCGAAATATATGAAATTTTATGTCAGGGATGTGAAAAATTTTACCTTCATCAAACAAAACGCAGGATAGAGACGGGATTTTAAGAACATTAAGCATGATGGATACAAAATATTCCTTTATTATTTTTCAGATCTTTCAATAATAAGCAAAGTATAATTTATTATTTGGAAAACGTAAGATAGATTGGCAAAAAATCTACACTCTTTCTTACTCATTGGTTGCTATTATCGTCGATTAAAATATGTCCGCAACCTTATATAGTGGTACCTCGACTTACAAACTTAATTCGATCCAAACCTTTCGAGATATGAAGATACAAACTCTTCTTCGTATCTCACAATTTATATCTCGAAACCCAATTTTCCATTGCATGGCGAATCAATCAATTCGTTCTGTCTTGGAAACTTTGAAAAAGTAACCTCTGTATACAATAATACCACTATTATAATTATAAAAACGTTCATTTAATAAACTCTTTGCCGATTCATTTTGTCTCTTTTCTGGAGGTTTGACTGAGTCTGTCGCTTTGTCTTCGAAGTGATTGATGACAGTCACCAAAACTTCCTAAATACTGGAATGAACTTACTTGTGTATCCTCTTCTTCTGCTAACCATATATTTAAGGGGCATTCTGACTTGAATATCCTCATTACTTTTGTTTTCCTTATATTTATCCTCATTCCATATTATTCGCTCTTATTCCATATCCTTTCCATCATATTTTGAAGTTCTTCTTGATTGGTTGCTATGATAGCCTGATCATCTGCGTATTTGATGGATTTTATTCTCTCTCCTCCAACTTTTACCCCACCTGTATCTTCTAAAGCTTCTTACAGTAATTTGTCTGAATATAAGTTGAACAAACATGGTGAAAGACTGCATCCCTAGCTGACTCCCCTTCCTATGGTAGTTTCCTTTGTTTCCTCGTCCCCTATTCTTACAACTATTTTCTGATGGACGTACATTTGCTTTATTGATCTTCTGTCTTTCCAGTCTATGCCTATTTCTCCCAAGATTCTTAACAAGACATCCCATCTTACCCTATCAAAAGCTTTTTCATAGTCAATAAAGCTGACACACATCTCACAGTTCAACTCTAGCACCCTCTCCGATAACATCCTCATACATCCATTCGCATCTCTCATTCCTCTACCCTTGCGGAAACCAAACTGGTCATCCTTTAAGTTTTCTTCTATTTTCCTTCTCATTCTATCTAGTATAACGTTGGTAATAAGTTTTCCAACATGTGAAATAAGAACTATAGTTCTGTAGTCTTTACATTCCTGTGCATTACCTTTCTTTCTTAGGCATCATTATCGTTTTAAGTAAATCTTCTGGCCACTCCCCTGTATCATAGATTTTATTAATCAGATTAGTAAGCCGATCAATACCATTCTTCCTCAAGGACTTTAGAATTTCCACTAGTATTTGATCTTCTCCAACTTTCTTCCCATTCTTCATTCTTTTAATTGCCATCTCTATCTCCTCTTTCATTACTTTTGGATCTTCATTGTTCCTCTCTCCTTCCTCATAATTCATCAATTCTAACTCTATTTCTCTTCCTCTGTCATTTCTACAGTATAGATCCTTTATATATTCCTCCCATATTTCCTTTATGTCCTCGTCCTCTGTTCTAATCCTTCTCTGCTAATCTTTCATACCTTTCTTTGAGATAGCTCTTATTTTTCTCATAGTCAACCTTTTCACAGTATTGTACATTTCCTCTAATTTTCTTTCTTTTTCCAGCTTTTCAATTATCTGGCACTGTTCCTTCATCCACTCTTCTCGAGCTTTGTCAGTCATTCTACTCAATTCATTATTAATCTTTCTATATTTCTATTCTTCGCATTCATAACACTATTCTTAAACCTTTGGTTTATTATTATATAATCTATTTGATAATGCTTGTTATCACCTGGGGCTTTCCATGTGTAAAGTCTTCTCTTATGATTCTGGAACCAGGTATTGATTGATACCAAGTGTGTTCCAAGGCCGTATGCTCCCACACTTTTTCCTTTCCTTCCATTTCCTACTATGCTATTCCAATCTCCCATTATCACTGTTCTCACCTGTCCTTTTCCATTCTCTTCATACACTTGCATGATTTGTTCATATACCTCTTCGACCTCCACGTCTTCTGCTGTTGTTGTAGGCATATACACTTGAACTACCAAAGTATCAACTGATTCCTCTCTCTTTATTTTTAAAGCAATTATCCTTTCAGAACATGCTATCACCTTGCTTATCCTATCCACAATTTTCTTTTTCATGATAAATCCAACTCCTCTCTTCTTGTTGCTTCCACCCTTGTAAATCATTTTGTATCCCTCATATACGATTTCTCCCTCTCCTTCCCACCTAACTTTACTAATTCCCATTAGATCTGTTTTATTCCTTTCCATTTCAACTTTTAAGCTCTCTAATTTTCCTTTTCTATTCATTGTTCTTATATTCCAGGTTCCTATTCTCAGTGCATTTTTATTATCCATCCTCTTGCTTTCCCTCTTCTTGCACCACAACTGTCCCATAGTGTTACCCTCCCGGAGATCCAATTGTGGGTAATATTTACCTCTGGAATATTTCATGATAGAACTCGTCATGCTGCAGAGTCTTAAATTAGTACAACTAGGGAAACCATTCATTAGTGCGGTGGTTTCCCTTTTGCCTTCTGCACCCTCTGCCATTGGCCAACCATGCAGCTCATCTGCCTTTAGGATCCATTTCTAAATCCATGGACAAGAGGGTGCCCAGACCCATCCTAAGATGGGGGGAGGCTTATCCCGGCCTTTACTCGGTCTCCAGTGCCGTGTTAGCCACCATTAGGTCCCTATCCCCCATCACGAGGAGGTGCGGTTGGATATTTCCCTTTCTTGAGGTCTGGGACCTTAACTGCATTTCTCATTGTCTCCGGTACTTTGGGGGACAATTATTAAAAGGATATCAAAAGATTAAAGGCTTTCGAGATATGGATACGGCGTATAATGGAAAAAGTAAGCTGGTTGGATAGAGGGAAAAAATCATAGGTACTAGAGATATAAGGGGAGGAGAGACTTTCAATCGAAGTGATTAAGAATTGACAGAAGAAGTGAGTGGGCCAAATACTGGGGAAATGAATACGAATACAAATGAAAGGGATTGCTGAAGGGAGTCATCAAGGGAAGAATGCTAGGGAAAAGACTTGGGAATATAAAGAAAATAATGTTAGATGAGCTAAGGGGTGGGATGAGTTATCAGAAAATGAAGGAGATGGCATTGATTGCGCAATGTGGGGTCATATGAACCCACCAAAAGGTAGAGCATTCATTTAATCTTGTTGTACATAACTTAGCAGTGAATTTTATCTTGACGAGCCTGCTGACGTGTCGCAACGATGCTACTTCACATCAACGCGATCCATAACATATTCAATACTACATAACTGGATACGAAAAAGAGCCAACTGCAAAAATATAACTTTTACATCTGTAAAACATTTGTGACTTATGTGCCAAAGATGAAATTCAAATGCTTTAAATATTGCACTAAAAGAATACGTCAGAGTACTTTATTAATTCCCATTGAAGTAGGGCGTGCATTTAAATCAGAAAATATAATTTTTCATTGTATTCCGCAAATAAATTTATATAATAGATCAAAATGACGTAGTTAAAATATAGTTTTCCAAGTTTTTCATTGTTTACCACGCAGTTTTCCGTAATAATGCTGATTACAGATAATATTACACTATCTCCCTAGACCCGCGTCATAACCCATTTTTGCTTCTCATTCGTGAAACTTGAAGGAAGCCCTGCGAAGGAGTGCCTGTATTGGACTGATATGCCCTCCTGATGATTTCATAGGAGATGCATGAAGAATATCTGATGATAAGTGGTTTCTAACCTTGGAAGGACCCTAGAGTTGCGTATGTACATCCTAAATAAATCTTACACCACACTCCATGTCCTGTGCTGAATCTATCAATCTTACATCAGCCACAGTATGTATATTTGGATGCTCATTGGAATGTTTGATCCACTCACAAGTTAGATCAATTGATCTAAGTTGATCAATTGATCTAACTTGCGAGTGCAAGTATCTAAGTTGCAAGAGCAAGTATCTCTCCACAATGGTGATCTTGATTTGAGTTGTAGATGTTGCAGGTTCATAGATCAGTTGTACACTATGCCTGGTTTCTTTGTATCATGCTCTGTAACAATTAGATTTTATAACTGTGGGGAATAATGAAAGGGTTGCTAACGGATGTATGAGAGTTAATGTTATGGTACCCGTTACTATTTGGGTATTTTCATTCATTATATCTACTTTTTAGCTTTGCTTGCTATTAAACAAAACTGGAGGCAAAATGTTCTTGACTTCATGTAGGTTTATCCATTATATAAATTTGTTGATTTTTAGTGTAATTTATTACGAGAATGGATTTTGCTATTTTGCATTCATCAATTCCTGTCTCTTTCCAGCTGTTTCAGCGATGCCTTATGAAAGTTCTCAACATAGAGCTGTGGAAATTATACCTGTCCTATGTCAAAGAGACAAAAGCTGCCCTTCCAACTTACAAGTAAGTTGTTTTTGGAAGCTCTGCAAGATCACTTGTGAGCATGAGATGTTTACAATAAAGAATATATTCATTAATCTATCATTGATATAAATATGGTAACATGTGATTGGGTTGGGTTCCAACTCTATTATCAACTACCTCTCGGAGACAAATTAAAACATTCCCTAGTATTTTCCTTAGTTTTTCCTATGAACAGTTTTTATCTTTACCATCATCAGCTGGTATGCTACAAACAGATATAAGGGTAATTATGAATTTTTAAGGAGTTTTGATGGCAGGGAAAGGAGGAGGGAAGGGGTATTGTAAATCATGTAATTTTTTAGGTTTGGTATAATGGAAATTCACTGTTTCTTGAGGACATACTTCCTTTGGGCTGACTGTGGAAGCTGCTGTTATGCCCCTTCTCTTATGCTGTAGCAGAGGACCTCAAAAACAAAAAATTACCCTATGTAATTCCTATGAGGTTTATAGTGTTTCCTTGTAGGTTTGTGAGCTAATGCAGTGCCATTTTATTTATTATTGCTACCTTACTCCACTCTTTCTATCATATAGTAGCTTTAGCCTTTCCCTTTTGAGTTTTTTCGTGGATTCAATATTGGTGGCTTCAAGATAGTCTAGTGGAGAGCATGTTCGCCTCTGGTGAAACTTACACCAGATTAGATGGGTTTGTCATTCATCCAGGTTTCATGTGGACAGTTCAGGATTCAAGAAGTTCATCTGATCCCTCCCAACAGCATGTGTCTAGGATGAACAATCGCAAAGTCTGTATTTCAAGCACTACTGATGATGGTTGGCAATTCTTATTCAAATATGTTGCCAATTTGGAGAAATCAGTATCATTGACTGGTGTATAGCTCTTTCATTTGATTTTAGCCTTCAAAGAACTTTTAATTCCTATTAACTCTATCATAATTTGTGTGAGAAGGAGAAAAAAGGAACTCGGCGGTCAATGAACTAAGAGATAAAGGTTCTCCAAACGCCAAATAGCGCTGAATCATTCAGCATTGGACCCCCCATGAAGATGGAAGCATTGTTTCCGAAATGTACATCAGGATTCTGAAGAACTGGGACCGCTAAACGATTATCCTTTTCCCAGGAATCGCCCTTAGACGGTCGCCGCTATTCGGCGCTTGGAGAACCTTTATCTCTTAATAATTTGTGTTAATTATGGGAAACATGTGTAAATGAACAAAATAAATTGTTTAACAGAAGAAAGAAAGGTAAAACTAAATATTGATTGGCTTGTTTGGAATTTCATGATTTTATCAAAATTAAACTAAAGATTACGGAAGCAGATAAAATCAGTAAAAACTATCGATGGAAAATTACTGTAAATTCTGTATAAAAATACACTTTTAGCTTATTAACTTCTGTTTTTTGTTAATCTTATTTAAGTTCCCCTCTTTCTTTCTCAATTATTTTGATAAATTTCTGTAGTGGACTTGTGTGTCCAGGAATCCATTCAGAGATTCCAAGACACCTAATATAATCCAGGAATCTTCTCAGAAGAAGATTTCAACCCTATTGGATCCCATATGTGCAAAATTATCTAAGCTGTGGAGGCACTTTTCAAAATACTGGTACTAATACATTTTTTGCGATCTCTCCCCTAAAAATTTGAATCCCTAACTCATCATTACTTCAATTGAAATTCTCTATTCCCCAGCCATCACTATAGAGCACATTTGTTAGAGATGAGATTATCAATTGAAAAACAATAAAATATTAAGGTAAATGAGCTAAACAATGAAATAAAGCCATTAAAGGATAAGATTTAAAAAAATTTATCCTTCAATTTGCAGAAGTTTATTCCTGGGTAAGCATGGTGTGGTTAGATACAAGCATTATCCAAGTGCCTATAGTTATGTTATTTCTGCTTAAGGAAGGAAAATATTAAAGGAAAATTTGCCCTAAATAGTTCCAATTGGAATTTCCAGATACCCTTCTGAATAACTTGAGTCTTATCTTATCACTATTTTTCTTTTTATTTTAATTTGAGATAGATATTTTCCCCGAAGAAGGTTATGAGTGAGAATTAATGTAATACTTTCTAAATATATAAAACAGTACTTACCTAACTATTTTCTCTTTTGAGAATAATCTCTTTATTGTCACCTCTTGTAGAACAATATCTAAGTTTATCAAAACTGTTTAAGATGCTTTCCTGTTGACCACTAAAAAATACATTATAAGTGGGGTAGAGTTTTAACTGTGGCATGACAGTTTTTCATTTATTGTGCATTGGAAATGAAGATGAGAAAATATGAGCCTACTAACTATTGTTGCATAAAATTTGGTGGATTCTTGTCATATATTTTAAAAGAAATGTCATTTTTTCAGACATAGAACCTTTTTTGTTACAATAAATACAAAATTTTAAAAGAAAAACCTTTTATTCATGTTATTCATAAGATAGGTAAGATGAATTGGTCTTATGTAATCATTGTTCTGTGTATCATGTGGTTTGTGTTCAAAAGATTGTTGACATGAAATACCTTTGTGTAACAATTAGAGATATAATTTCTAAGTAACTTCTTCCCATTTATTTATTTAAAATATGATTCAATAACTGCCATGACAGCAACTTACATTGAATTATTACACTTCATTAGTATTCCATGCAAGTTTAATCCACTACCATATAATATCACAATTCTGAATTTATTGGGCATTTTTACTCTAAAATTAATGAATTTTATGAATGAAAACACACAAAGCTGGTTACTACTACCTTCATAATATTCATTGTCTGTTTATTTTTCATGTAAACATATTTCTTTTTTGCACTAGCTATGTAAAGTGTACATGTGTTGATTCATGCTATCATATGCCCTAACCTTCTTCTTCTATTATTAAATAAGTGTTCTGCCTTTCGGTAGGTTTATGTGCCCCATGTTCCCTATTCAGTTCCCTCTCCTTTGACTCCCAGTAACTTATCTCACCCCTTAATTCATCCAACAACTTCTGTCTTTGTCTTCCCCTCTGTCTTTTCTCTAGCATTCTTCCCTCGATCGCTTTCTTCAATAATCCCTTTCCTCTCAATATTTGACCCACCCATTTCTTTTGTCTATTTTTAATTACTTCAATCATTACTCTTTTCTCCCCAACCATCTCTAGAACCTCCTCGTTTGTATTTCTATCGACCCAACTTACTTTCTCCATTCTACGCCATACCCGCATCTCAAAAGCCTCCAACCTTTTGACATCCTCTTTTCTTAACGTCCACATTTCACACCAGTACAACATTACATTCCACACCAAGGATTTTACCAATCTCTTCCCGATTCCTTTATCAAGTCCCTTTGTCATCAATTCCCTTCATTTCATGAATGGTTCTTTCGCTAGTGCTATCCTTTTTCTGATTTCTGCCGAGCATCTTCCATCCTTAGAAAGAAGGCTGCCCTAGTATAGAAATTGATCTACTTGTTCTAGTTTTTCCCATCCACCCTTATCATTAATTTAGATTTTGTTCTCTTTGAAAACCTCATAATTGTAGTCTTTCATACATTTATTTTCGTCCCAAACTCCTTTGCTTTATCGTTTAGTTTTTTATGGGCTTCTTCGTGGAAGCTGAAACTAAACCCCGAAAAGTGCTTCATAATGTCAATAACTTTAAAAAAGAAAAAAATCTGTAATGTCTGCCAAATAAACGACACATGTATCCCCAGAGTCTCCTCTTGCAAAGATCTTGGTGTCATCACCAATGAAAAATTAAATTTTTTGGGACATGTGAATTTTGTCAAAAAAAGAGCTATGTCTCGACTAGGGATGCTCTATATCGGTTCACTGATATTAGGGATCCAGTCTCTCTTCGCACCTACTTCTCCAGCTTGTTCTTCTCACTTACTGCTCTCCTATCTGGACCATGTCATCCGAATCAAACCTCTCTTCTCTCAACCGTGTCATAAATTTCTTTTTAAAAATAGTCTATTTTCGAGTGCCGTCTTGTAGAAATATGCCAAAAGATCATCTTCTCAGTCACCTCAACCTTACCTCAATCAAAGTTTCTCATGCTTTCTCCGACATTTCCTTCTTACATAATGTAATAATAAATAGCAAAATTGATTCTCCATTCTTACTCTCCCTTTTCTCTATCTGAGTTCCCTCAAGAACAACACATCCATCCGATACCTTCTCTTTAATTACTCCCCGTTTATCAAAAACGATCACTCTTCTTCCGTATTCCATCAATTTTTAACTCCATTTCCTCCAATACTCCTTTCTTTCTATCTCCGAAATCCATCCAAAGCATGGTTACGAGAGTTTGACGTGGGAAAATACTATATTTCTATGATTTTTTTTGTTTCTTCCCTTGTTATACTATTATATGTTTAATTTTTTGTTGCTTCATTTGTTATACTATTATATGTTTAATTTGTTGTTAATTGTCAGCAGTAATTGGCTTTGTGCTGTATGTTGATGCTTGTTAATAAATAAATAGTGCATTTACTAGGATTTGCAAACCCCTTTCAGAATCGCACACAATAGCTTTATTGTCTGCATATCTTACTGACTTCACTACTTCCCCACCAACCTTTATTCCCTTATCTATTTCATCCCAAGCTTCTTTGATCATTTCTTCTGCATATATGTTAAAAAGAGATGGTGATAAAGGACAACCTTGTCTTAATCCCCTCCCTAACTCTGCCCATTCCGATTCCCCAATTGCAACTCTTACTCATGCTGCCTGATTTAAATACAAATTTTGCACTAAAAGCCTATCTTTCCAACCCAACCCAATTTTCTTTAGTATCACCATCAGTTTGGGCCATTGAACTCTATCGAAGGCCTTTTCAAAACAACAAAACATACACAAACGTCCCTTTTAAATTCTAAGCTTCGTTCTACAAGTACCCTCATTACCCCAATTGCTTGCTCTTTCCTTTCCCTCTCTGAAAACCAAACGTCCTTTTTTATTTGTTCATTAGTTTTTCTTGTCAATTTTTCTATTCAAGACCTTTAAAATTACTTTTGCCTCATGAGATATTAGACTAAATGTGCTGTAATCCTGGCATTCTAAGTCTCTATTACCCTCATAACCCCAATTGCATCCCTCGTCCCTTTCCCTCTCTGAAAACCATACCAAACTGCTCATTTCCTATGTGTTCTTTAGTTTTCCACTCAATTCTCCTGTTGAAGACCCTTAAAATTACTTTGGCCACAGGAAATCAAACTTATTGTGCGGTAATCCCAAAATTCTAAGGCATTACTCTTTTTCTGTAACAGAATCAGGATGGACTTAGTAAAATCCAGTGGACGTTGTACATTTTCCTACATAAATCGTAGAAGTGCTTCTTTCTCTTTCCCCTCTGATTCTTAAGAAATTCCATCCATAAGAATCTTGTCCACACCCATTGCTTTGTTCCCTTTCATATCCTGTGGTGCCCTATCAAGTTCACTATCCAGTATACTCGGTCCAACATCATCTTTCTCCACTTCTTGTACACTTTCTACCTTTATGTGGGTAGGCTTCATGTCTTTAGCATACAATACTTCAACATATTCTTTCCATCGTCCCCTTATGCTAGCTGGCTCCCTTAAGATGTTTCCTTTGTTATCCCTAACAGTGGCCATCTTGTTACTGAATTTATTCCCCGTCAATTGTTTCACTTTTCTATATAATAGGTCGACCCTCCCACTTTCAGCCATCTTCTCTATTTTGTCACAATGACCCTGCCACCACGATTTTCTTGTTTTATTTGTTTCCCTCCTCAGTTCGTTGTTTAGGCCCCTGTACATTCTATGCCCGTGTTCTGTGTTAACACTTTTCCATTTTCTTCCTTCCTCCATTTTATTTATCATTTCAACCATCACCCATGGTTTCCTAATTTTGTTTTGGTTGACCTTGCCAATGGTTCTTTGCTTGATGCTGGTTTTGATCTTTTCCATTCCTCATCTATTCTGAATTCCCTTTTGTTATCTTCTATAGCCCTGTCGACTGACCCTTGAAACTCTCTAGCTTTACTACCCCTGAGGGCTTCTACCTTCCATTTGGTTGTGGTTATTTCCCGATAGATCTTTTTCAATCCAAGCTCGATTCAGTCAATCTAACTAACTTATGATCCAAGACTACATCAGCACCAGGATAATTTCTCGAGTTTTTAATACTATTTGTAAACCTCCTCTTTACCAAAATTTAGTCTATTTGGTACCTATCCATGTCTGCCGGCTTTTCCCATGTGTACCTCCGTCTGTTATGGTGTTGAAAGGGAATGTTGGTGATACAGAGGCTATTCTGCCTGCAAAAATCTATCAGTTTTTGTCCTCTGTCGTTTCTTTTTCCTAGTCCGAACTCTCCCACTTCGTCCCCATCTTTGCCCTGCCCTACCACAGCATTCCAATCTCCCATTACAATAAGGTTTTTATTGCCTTTCACCACTCCTATTACCTCTTCTATTTGTTCATAAACTAAATCGATTTCATCCTCACTGTAATTGCTTGTAGGGAGGTACACTTGAACTATAACAGTGTTTACTGCTTCAGCCTTAATTTATACAGACATAACTCGGTCGCTTATCAGTTCGGTGGCTATCACAGCATTTCCCGCTCCCTTGTCCAACACTATAGCAACCCCTCTCTGGCTATCATTTCCTCCACCGAATATAACCCTCACATCTTCGCTCCAAAAATCTCCCCCATCCTTCCACCGTACTTCGCATAGCCCCAGAATGTTTATGTTGGACCTCTTCATTTCTAACTTTACGTTTTCTAACTTCCCTTTCCTAAGCATCGTTTTGACGTTTCAGCTCCCTACCCTGGTTTCCTTGGTCATCTTCTTCCTCTCTAGTTTGGTAAGGATTTCGTGGAATGACAATCGGGATGGCCTTACCACCATCTATGCCTGGCAGGACACTCCCCCCAGAGGGCTGCATCCTGTATTTGCCAGTGACAATATCAATATTGTGGCACATCATAATCGTGGGATAGGTAGTCAAGGTGGTCTCCCCTTGCCTTCCTCTACAGTGTTTTTAACATGTCACTATCACTCATATAGACTGCCCCACTGGGGTACAGATGCCTTTGAAGCCTCCTCACTTAGGTACATACACTGTGTGGACTACCTTTGGTTTGGCCCCTACCTATTGACCTTTCTGGCATGAGTGACCCTACCAGGAACAAAGTTCAGCCAGTAGAGCTCTCTAGGTGTTAGGCACACGCAAGCCCCTTCATCACGTCAAGGTGTAGTCCATGGAAGAATATTTCCTTTTCTATCTATAGGTTTTACAAAATTTCTACTCCTCCTTTTTTGGCAGTTTTCCTTAGTGTTTTCCTGAAGTGTATTTTTTCCTAAGCACTAACTTTAATTTTTAAATTTCAAAAATGTTTTTCTGTTAATTTCTTCATCTCTTTCATTCAAATGTTATATGATGAAGTAAAAAGAGACTGTGAATCTCAATCTTGCCTGAATAAAGATACTCTATTATTATTATTGTACTTATGCTTGGTTCACTGTAGGAAATGGTGAACAATAGTCCAAATAAGACGAATAAACAGTTACTTCTGTGTAAATAATCTGTTAGTTCCATGAATCTTTTACAATTTAATTGGCTTACAAACTAATTTTCTGATTCCTCTGAATATTTTAGGGAGAAGATGGCCCAAGCATATGATTTTGCTCTGGATAAGATTGGGATGGACATTCAATCATATTCTCTTTGGAATGATTATGTGAATTTTCTGAAAAGTGTGGAAGCTGTTGGCTCTTATGCAGAGAACCAGAAGATCAGTGCCATTCGCAAGGTAAATGTATTTTAAATTCAATAATTTAGTATGAAAAGAAATCAGTGAAGGCTGAGAGAACCTTGTGGAAATCATTACTCCAATCATATTCAGTATTAGCTGAAGTGCACATGGAAGTATGATAAAATTTATATCTGCACTTATAATTGTATATTGGATGTTAATAAGACATTTTCAAACTTAAAATATTAATTGAGATATACCCTCTTAATAAATGCTCTTTGAAACGTAGGAAATGGCACTCTTTGCTATTTTCATTATAATTCCTCTGTATGCTTTTGGTCTATGATGTATGAGTTATAGATTCTTAATCATTACTGTGGTTCTTTATTTTAGAATTCCTGAAAATGCAGAATGGTTCCCTTATTCACTTACTTATTTTATGAAATTGATAAGTGAAAACATAATCTTGTGGAAAGAATAATCACACTTATTAAAAAAGGTGCAGTTGATAAAAAAACACATCAATTAAAAATAAATACAATAGTTGTGTCTAAAAATTGGAAATGTGAGAGTAAATAATTTTAGATTGCCATTTACACAAATTTATGTTTTTCAACCCTCAGCCGAACATAAATGTGGAAAATGTGTATTGCTTTAAGTTGAATTGTTTACATATTTATGTGTTAGCACAATAATAAAGTGAATGAATGAAAACTCTTAAAACCCATTTCTCCATTGTGAGGTGCTGATGGTTGCAAACAGCTTAATCAGAACCACTTTCATGATCCAGTGATATTATTTTGTTCTCTTTAGTAGTACTTATCATCATAGCATGCAATAAAGAAATGCTATTCATGATATCAGGGACTCCATCATAGTATTCAATTGATATGAACTAGGGATGGCTGTTTAATGACTCCTTTTACTCCTAAATGCAACTCTCTACCATCAGCAGTTGGTAATAATAGAAATGATATATGTATATAGAATTTTATCTTTACCGGAAATATTAATACTAAGTAGTTAGTAGTCTTACATGTAAACCGTTAATTATAATTAAAAATAAAAAAGTAGAAAAAAATTATAAGATAGATAGAAGGATGTAAAACAAAAAAACAGGACAAAATTACAGTTACAAATTCAGTTACAAAAATTTTATATTATTATTTAATTAAATAATTCATTTTGAGATAATATAAGTATTGGATAAAATAAAAATAGCAATAAACATAATGGTGATTTTAATTTAAAAACTTACTTTTGACTTCTGATAAAGATTTTGCTCAAAATTACATCTTCAGATATTTTAAAATTTGTAAAATATTTACTCTTTGTCTACTTCAGCAGTTAGTAATAATAAAAGCAATGATTTAATTTTAATTGAAAACTTATTTTAGATTCCTGAAAAATATTTTGTGCAATGTATGTAGACTAGAGACATTTTATTTAGTGCAAATATTTACTCTTCCCTTCTTAATTATCTGGAATAAACATCAATGGACTTTGTACTTAGCTTGCAAGGGCATCAATTTGCCTGCCTCTGAATTGAAGTCTCTAAGGAAAGTGCGGCTGTAAATTGCTGAGAATGATGAAGATGAAACAAAAGATGAAGAAACAAAAATCAGTGAAATCTGTCAGTCTATTTACTTTAAATTTCACAGGTGTTTTCTATTCTCCTTTAATATTTATCTTCAATATGTAAGACTTATATAACTAGAAGGACATAGCTCATTTTAGATACTAACTTGAACAAAAATTGCCGAATTTAAATTTACTCTGGTTATTTTAGTATGAAATCCAATTATGATATTATCTATGCCGTTAAGCAGAATTACAGTTTCCCTAAATTATTTTTAATGATAGGATCTACCCAGTTAAATCTTGATCAGTTTGAACAAGTTCTAACATTCCATCATGTATACTATTGAAAAGAGCGGAAAGGAAGATCGATGGACAAGGGGAACTATATTTTTGTGTGAGACATATTCTCTCAAGACTGATTTTTCTCAAAGTATTTTACTTTTGTCTGGACTTAATTCTAAAGGAGTCTTAGTTTATGTTCATACAAGTTTCAAGGATGGATTTAGATTAATCTTGTATTACCATTTTGATTTACCTGCTGAACCTTTCTACACCAACTCAAGGATTTTAGCTGAAGCCTGATTTTATACCTTGCCTTTTGGGAAAAAAGCTTGCATTTCATTACACTATTACACTATTCTAATCATAACTTTAACCATGTTTGCATCATGTTTGATTGATCAACTTAATCTGGTAACTTGATAGCCACTGTTATTTAATTATATACAAATGATGGTCATGAAAGTCTGTCTGTGTTTATTCCTATAACCTAGGTCTGCAAAAATTAATTTTTTGTCTGCTGCATGGGTTTTATTGACTGATTTTAATTTAAGGATACTGAGTCTAAAATTGACCTTCATTTCTCCCCATCACATAGTTTTCTCGCCAAATAAAAAAGTTGAACATCGTGGTTTTTCAAAACCACCGTTTCTTGAACACATAAAATAGGATTAAATTTACCATTCTTGATACACTTGTGATAGAAAAATGCTCAGTAGTTCCTCTGTTGATCTGTGAATCCTTTTATTCTTCTCTTTTATCCTTCTCCTTCTTTCCTTTTGGTTTACAGTATTTCCTGATTCCCAGTTAAGTTTCCTGAAAGTAGTCAACCATTATACTCACATCCTATCTTCCTTCATAATGGCTCTCCACATCCATGAAATCTTTACCTTTACTTTTTGCTGTAGGCCATTAAGTTGCAAGGAAATCAGTCTATGTTTGCATGTAACAAATAGACCCTCTGGTTCATGTTGGAGCCTTGAGCTTTAAATGCAATCAGTACACATTGAACAATATTTTTGTGAGTTTCATCTTTGTAATTTTTGCAACAATTTATATACCACTTCTTTAAAGGTAACTTCTGTTTCTCTTTCAATTTTTAATCTTGAATTAAAAAACAAGGGATCGTACAAAAGTTTAAATATTTTTGGTCCTACAGAAACTCCCTCTACCAACTTTGCCTTGGAAAATTTGGGGAAGAAGTGCAGAGGTATTTGAGGGATTTCTGTTCATAGAGATTTCATGGTTTGCTTTATAAGACATTATTTCAGTATGATGTGAAAATATGGCTACAGAAATTTTTCATGAGGTGCCAAGCTTTCATAAATGGCAATGAGGCAAAAAATCAATATTGTGAAAAATAACAAGCTCTGCCTTTGTTTTGTAGCGGTGAATGCATACACCATGGCTATACTTTTCTTATTTATTACTTTTGCATATCTGAAAAATGAATTATTGAATCAAATTTACTTTAATTCTCTGATCTTCCTTATAGAGCAGCTTACTCAACAAAGAAGGCTCATAATATTGGCTACATTTTTTTCAAATATACTCCCTCTGAATTTATTAAACAAAGTAACTACTTTATAGAATCTTTTTTCCTCTAAAAATTCCCATTCTGTCTCCTGAAGCATCCAAGTCACTGATTTATCATAGTGATTCTTTACAAAACATATTGCCTTTTGTTATAACTTTTCTAATTCAAGAAACTTTTCAGCAGGGTCTCACACATGCATGAATACTCAGAATGAGGACTACTAGGCACAAAATAACATCACTCATGGACTTTTACTTTGCTCTTACTGACTATTCTTTTGACCATGCCAAGTATCTTAAGAGCTCGCCCATGTATAATATGGATATTATGGATGTTAATTTATTCATGAGAGGTACTCCAAGGTATTTCACTGAATTGACTGTTGATAAGTTTCTCCTTGGAGGTTGTACAAATAAAAGAATAAAAGATTTATTTTGGAAGACGTTAATTACTGAATATTTATCTACTTTTTCTGAGGTCAGACACTACAAGATACTTCCAAACCCATCCATCCCCGATCTTTCAACTGTAGCTCCCACCCCGATCAATCCAGGTTACACAACCTGCAGTACCACATGCATGCCCAGCAGGAAGCATGGGTAGGCCTTCTTATGGCCCTGCTAGCGGAGGGGGGAAGGTTCGTGCTTGATTTTCACCTGTAGGTCAGACGTATTTTCAGTATTAACCCACCAAGGGGGGCAACGTCTGGGGAGGCCCGTATAAAACTAACAATGGAACCTTGGCGCCCTGACCGCTGGGTTCAGGCATTGGGCCACCTGACCCACAGAAAGTCCATGCCTCTCCTGAATAAAAACTGCACGAATGGAGGCACAACACTATGTACCTAGCGGCACAGCCTTCGAGAGGCTAACCCAAGCGTGGAGTGCTTGGAGTAGCCGGTTCTGTGGGGCTCAATCTTACTCCACCCCACGATACCAGCATTCTATGGTCTGGTACAGAGCCACGTTAGCAGATCGGGTCTCCAATCTCTTCCTTTCCTGGGTTGGGTTGGGTTGGACACTCCTTTCCCAACTTTCCCCAATCCCCCTGCAGCACCACGAGTAGGTCCGAGGAGAGAGGCTGTATTTGACCCATCATCCCCATGAGGAGTGCTATTACCGGTTGCCGGGTTCACATCAACTGAGTAACTCTTCTCATATAAGGGCATCGCGGGCACAGCACCTTAAGAGATTCATAGTTACTCCCACCTATTAGATAAATATTCAGTAAATTTTCAATTCCTGAATATTTATCTACATTAAGCTCCAATTGGCAGTCACTGCAAAATGAATGGTTCTAAGATATAAAATTCGTTTCATATTATTCCCAACTTATATTCTTATAGAAAAAAGGAATGATATTCTAATTTTATCATAATTTACTAATCCCATAATTTACTTCCTAATCATACCAATTTGCTTTTATTATTCTAGGTATACCAGCGTGGAGTGGTCAATCCAATGGTGAATATTGAACAGCTCTGGAAAGATTACATGGCTTTCGAACAAGGCATCAACACTATAATTGCTGAAAAAATGGCCATTGAGCGTAGCCGTGACTATATGAATGCAAGACGGGTTGCCAAAGAGTTTGAAGCTGTAACGAGAGGACTGAATCGAAATAATCCAAGTGTACCTCCCACTGGTCATGCTGAAGAATTAAAACAGGTTAAATCCCACTTAACATCTTGCTTATAAATGCCATTAACATATAGTCAGTAACCTATACTAAAGTAAAAAACTATTCATGATTATGTTTCTGGATATAAAATTCTTTTTGTGGATGCTTATTTCATCCTTGCTCCTTTTTTGTTGCATTCCTTCAGTTCAAAGTATGTTAGAGTAGAAAGATATGCATTTTTTATTCATTGGAGTTCATATTTTTAAATAAAAATACATCTGAAAATATTCTTTTCTACTTTCTTTGATTATTTAATAGCAATATAATAAGGTTAGGGATCTTTAATGCTGGGATGCTGAGAATTAGGCTATTGTTTATAACTCATTTGTGATATATTTATGTTGAAATACTTAGGGTTAAACATTTACAAAATTATAAGTTATCTTCAATTGCCCACAAGATATTTCAAGTTCATCATGATTTACTTAAAGATCAAATGTCTTGCAATGCCAATAATAAGTAAGTGAATTTATAACTGTTCAGATGGTTTGGGTCTTTAAAATATGCAATTCCTTTGATTTAAACTAAAAGTGTTAGTCTGGGATCTCTCTTCAATTTCAAAATATCTGAATTTCCTGATCTTGCACATACTTTATGTGGTCTTGCATAGTTTGATCTCGTGTATAGAGACCATGCACATATATGGACATATATTTTATAGAGAGATGAAGGAGGTGAGACAGGAAGGGAGGGAAAGGCCATTGAAGATGGAATGAAGGTATTTTAGATTGAGTCATTTGATGGGGAAGAGGAGAGATATTTAGTGAATAAAATATTTGATTTTGGGAAAAGGTACGTAATTTTGGAATGCAATGATGGAGGATATGGGGAAAAAACTTAGAGGATGGTTGAGAGAGTTGAGGGGGATGTTTTGAACCAGATGAGAGCACAGTACTGAAGAATACATAATTTACATAAGTAACTTTTTCCCATTTATTTATTTAAAATATGATTCAATAACTGCCATGACAGCAACTTACATTGAATTATTACACTTCATTAGTATTCCATGCAAGTTTAATCCACTACCATATAATATCACAATTCTGAATTTATTGGGCATTTTTACTCTAAAATTAATGAATTTTATGAATGAAAACACACAAAGCTGGTTACTACTACCTTCATAATATTCATTGTCTGTTTATTTTTCATGTAAACATATTTCTTTTTTGCACTAGCTATGTAAAGTGTACATGTGTTGATTCATGCTATCATATGCCCTAACCTTCTTCTTCTATTATTAAATAAGTGTTCTGCCTTTCGGTAGGTTTATGTGCCCCATGTTCCCTATTCAGTTCCCTCTCCTTTGACTCCCAGTAACTTATCTCACCCCTTAATTCATCCAACAACTTCTGTCTTTGTCTTCCCCTCTGTCTTTTCTCTAGCATTCTTCCCTCGATCGCTTTCTTCAATAATCCCTTTCCTCTCAATATTTGACCCACCCATTTCTTTTGTCTATTTTTAATTACTTCAATCATTACTCTTTTCTCCCCAACCATCTCTAGAACCTCCTCGTTTGTATTTCTATCGACCCAACTTACTTTCTCCATTCTACGCCATACCCGCATCTCAAAAGCCTCCAACCTTTTGACATCCTCTTTTCTTAACGTCCACATTTCACACCAGTACAACATTACATTCCACACCAAGGATTTTACCAATCTCTTCCCGATTCCTTTATCAAGTCCCTTTGTCATCAATTCCCTTCATTTCATGAATGGTTCTTTCGCTAGTGCTATCCTTTTTCTGATTTCTGCCGAGCATCTTCCATCCTTAGAAAGAAGGCTGCCCTAGTATAGAAATTGATCTACTTGTTCTAGTTTTTCCCATCCACCCTTATCATTAATTTAGATTTTGTTCTCTTTGAAAGCCTCATAATTGTAGTCTTTCATACATTTATTTTCGTCCCAAACTCCTTTGCTTTATCGTTTAGTTTTTTATGGGCTTCTTCGTGGAAGCTGAAACTAAACCCCGAAAAGTGCTTCATAATGTCAATAACTTTAAAAAAGAAAAAAATCTGTAATGTCTGCCAAATAAACGACACATGTATCCCCAGAGTCTCCTCTTGCAAAGATCTTGGTGTCATCACCAATGAAAAATTAAATTTTTTGGGACATGTGAATTTTGTCAAAAAAAGAGCTATGTCTCGACTAGGGATGCTCTATATCGGTTCACTGATATTAGGGATCCAGTCTCTCTTCGCACCTACTTCTCCAGCTTGTTCTTCTCACTTACTGCTCTCCTATCTGGACCATGTCATCCGAATCAAACCTCTCTTCTCTCAACCGTGTCATAAATTTCTTTTTAAAAATAGTCTATTTTCGAGTGCCGTCTTGTAGAAATATGCCAAAAGATCATCTTCTCAGTCACCTCAACCTTACCTCAATCAAAGTTTCTCATGCTTTCTCCGACATTTCCTTCTTACATAATGTAATAATAAATAGCAAAATTGATTCTCCATTCTTACTCTCCCTTTTCTCTATCTGAGTTCCCTCAAGAACAACACATCCATCCGATACCTTCTCTTTAATTACTCCCCGTTTATCAAAAACGATCACTCTTCTTCCGTATTCCATCAATTTTTAACTCCATTTCCTCCAATACTCCTTTCTTTCTATCTCCGAAATCCATCCAAAGCATGGTTACGAGAGTTTGACGTGGGAAAATACTATATTTCTATGATTTTTTTTGTTTCTTCCCTTGTTATACTATTATATGTTTAATTTTTTGTTGCTTCATTTGTTATACTATTATATGTTTAATTTGTTGTTAATTGTCAGCAGTAATTGGCTTTGTGCTGTATGTTGATGCTTGTTAATAAATAAATAGTGCATTTACTAGGATTTGCAAACCCCTTTCAGAATCGCACACAATAGCTTTATTGTCTGCATATCTTACTGACTTCACTACTTCCCCACCAACCTTTATTCCCTTATCTATTTCATCCCAAGCTTCTTTGATCATTTCTTCTGCATATATGTTAAAAAGAGATGGTGATAAAGGACAACCTTGTCTTAATCCCCTCCCTAACTCTGCCCATTCCGATTCCCCAATTGCAACTCTTACTCATGCTGCCTGATTTAAATACAAATTTTGCACTAAAAGCCTATCTTTCCAACCCAACCCAATTTTCTTTAGTATCACCATCAGTTTGGGCCATTGAACTCTATCGAAGGCCTTTTCAAAACAACAAAACATACACAAACGTCCCTTTTAAATTCTAAGCTTCGTTCTACAAGTACCCTCATTACCCCAATTGCTTGCTCTTTCCTTTCCCTCTCTGAAAACCAAACGTCCTTTTTTATTTGTTCATTAGTTTTTCTTGTCAATTTTTCTATTCAAGACCTTTAAAATTACTTTTGCCTCATGAGATATTAGACTAAATGTGCTGTAATCCTGGCATTCTAAGTCTCTATTACCCTCATAACCCCAATTGCATCCCTCGTCCCTTTCCCTCTCTGAAAACCATACCAAACTGCTCATTTCCTATGTGTTCTTTAGTTTTCCACTCAATTCTCCTGTTGAAGACCCTTAAAATTACTTTGGCCACAGGAAATCAAACTTATTGTGCGGTAATCCCAAAATTCTAAGGCATTACTCTTTTTCTGTAACAGAATCAGGATGGACTTAGTAAAATCCAGTGGACGTTGTACATTTTCCTACATAAATCGTAGAAGTGCTTCTTTCTCTTTCCCCTCTGATTCTTAAGAAATTCCATCCATAAGAATCTTGTCCACACCCATTGCTTTGTTCCCTTTCATATCCTGTGGTGCCCTATCAAGTTCACTATCCAGTATACTCGGTCCAACATCATCTTTCTCCACTTCTTGTACACTTTCTACCTTTATGTGGGTAGGCTTCATGTCTTTAGCATACAATACTTCAACATATTCTTTCCATCGTCCCCTTATGCTAGCTGGCTCCCTTAAGATGTTTCCTTTGTTATCCCTAACAGTGGCCATCTTGTTACTGAATTTATTCCCCGTCAATTGTTTCACTTTTCTATATAATAGGTCGACCCTCCCACTTTCAGCCATCTTCTCTATTTTGTCACAATGACCCTGCCACCACGATTTTCTTGTTTTATTTGTTTCCCTCCTCAGTTCGTTGTTTAGGCCCCTGTACATTCTATGCCCGTGTTCTGTGTTAACACTTTTCCATTTTCTTCCTTCCTCCATTTTATTTATCATTTCAACCATCACCCATGGTTTCCTAATTTTGTTTTGGTTGACCTTGCCAATGGTTCTTTGCTTGATGCTGGTTTTGATCTTTTCCATTCCTCATCTATTCTGAATTCCCTTTTGTTATCTTCTATAGCCCTGTCGACTGACCCTTGAAACTCTCTAGCTTTACTACCCCTGAGGGCTTCTACCTTCCATTTGGTTGTGGTTATTTCCCGATAGATCTTTTTCAATCCAAGCTCGATTCAGTCAATCTAACTAACTTATGATCCAAGACTACATCAGCACCAGGATAATTTCTCGAGTTTTTAATACTATTTGTAAACCTCCTCTTTACCAAAATTTAGTCTATTTGGTACCTATCCATGTCTGCCGGCTTTTCCCATGTGTACCTCCGTCTGTTATGGTGTTGAAAGGGAATGTTGGTGATACAGAGGCTATTCTGCCTGCAAAAATCTATCAGTTTTTGTCCTCTGTTGCTTCTGTTTCCTAGCCCAAACTCTCCCTCTTTGTCCTCATCTTTTCCTTGCCCAAACACAGCATTTCAATCCCCCATTACAATAAGGATTTTACTACCTTTCACCCTTCCTATTACCTCTTCTACTTTTTCATAAACTAAATCGATTTCATCCTAACTGTAATCGCTAGTAGGATGGTACACTTGAACTATAACAGTGTTTACTGCTTCAGCCTTAATTTATACAGACATTACTCGGTCGCTTATTAGCTTGGTGGCTATCATGGCATTTTCCATTCCCTTGTCCAACACTATAGCAACCCCTCTCCGGGTATCATTTCCCCCACTGAATATAACCCACACATCATCTCTCTAGAAATCTCCTCCATCCTTCCACCTTACTTCGCAAGGCCCAGAATGTTTATGTTGGACCTCTTCATTTCTAACTTTACGTTTTCTAACTTCCCTTTCCTAAGCATCGTTTTGACGTTTCAGCTCCCTACCCTGGTTTCCTTGGTCATCTTCTTCTTCTTCTCTTGTGTTGTTGGGTAAGGATTTCGTGGAATGACGACCAGGGTGGCCTTACCACCATCCCTGCCGGGCATGACACTCTCCCTAGTGGGCTGAGTCCCGTTTTTGCCAGTGACAATATTAATATTTTGGCACATCATGTTCATGGGATATATAGTCGAGGTGGTCTCCCCTTGCCTTCCTCAACAGTTTTTTTAACGTTACACCATCACTCATCTAGGCCGCCCCACTGGGGTATGGATGCCTTTGCAGCCGCCTCACTGAGGTACAGACGCTGCGTGGACTACCTTTCGTCTGGCCCTACCTATTGTCCTTTCTGGCATGAGTGACCCTACCAGGAACAAAGTTCCAGCCAGTATAGCTCTCTAGGTCATAGGAACACGCAAGCCCCTTCACCACGTCACGGTGTAGTCAGTAGAAGGGGATTTGAACAATAGATTTGAAAAAGTGACTGTCCAATGAATGATGAATGTGGTATTATTTAGGATTGCTCTTTTTGAGTTGCCATATGGATGACAGAACAAACAATAGATCAAGGAAAACCACAAATGCAGGAATGTTGCTTTGGGGTTCTTTGGTATATGCTGTTTGTTAGTTACATAATCATGGTTCATTATACCTCCTACTTATATTAACTTACATTCTTTATAAGATGCTATATTTATACTACAACATGATCTTGTTATGAGAGATACGATATACCTGGAATTTGAAACCAAAAGGAGATATGGCTATGAGAAATTGGAAACTGTAATCTTGCACCATGAATAAGGATGGATTTACCACTTCTGTGATAATAAGTTTAATTTTGAAGAAGTTTGCTTGGTTAAAAACAGAGTATAAGATGTGGAAATAGGTTGATAAACAGGAGTGAGTAGGTGACTTATCATCCGTTGTAGTGTCTCACCTCTCATCTGGCCAACTCTCATCTTAATCTATTTTTAGCTAATCTTGAAGCTTTCAGCCAGATTTTTGCCAAATAATCTACAGATTTGTTCTTTCAACCAAAACATGTCACAAACCATTCACTGTAAAATGTTACAAAAATAGGAATATATACTATAGAAATTATATTATAGGAAGATTTAATCATTAAACTATTTAAGTTATTTATAAAATATTCTCTATTCTTTTATTATTTCAGTATGTCAAGCATAATCTTAGATATATATTGAATCTTTTTACCTCATGGTAGAAGTCTATTTTTGTCTAAGTAGTAATTTAAACACTCAACCTGTCTTAAGGAGGCTTGGACGTATCAAAATAATATTTATATTATTTATTAACCCAAATATTTCACTTTTAATTTTAGAGACAATAATTTTTTGAAGAAAATAATATCAGATTCATAATAGATTGTTGATTTAATTTTATGTTTCCAATAAATGCAGGTGGACTTGTGGAAGAAATACATTGCATGGGAGAAATCAAATCCATTAAGAACTGAAGACCCAACATTGATAACACGCAGAGTGATGTTTGCATATGAACAGTCTTTGCTTTGCTTGGGCCATCATCCAGACATTTGGTATGAGGCTGCGTTGTTTCTTGAACAAAGCTCTAAGCTTCTCACTGAAAAAGGGGTAAGTGTGAAAAACCTAAACAATGTACACATTTGCATTAAAATCACTTTCATATTGCAAACTTCTTGGATGAAAAACTTACAGATATTTACCAAATTATGGGAATGTGTTTTACCTATTATTGTGTATTTGTGATATATATTTCTGCTTATTTTGGTGTAATTGACCTTAACTTTTTGTTATTTTTTCGTTCTACTAAAGTACTTTTGGTGGGTTAATTTTTATTTTTGGAATTATGAAATGCATTATTTCTATTTATAAAGGACATAATGGAAAGCTTTTAACATGTAGATTTTAGTTGTATGAAGTACAAATGAATTCATTTAAATAAAGATAAATGAAATTATATCAATATATTTGTATTTGCCTGATACTTGGTAAATTGATAAATTCACTATCTTGTTGTTAAATTTTTAAATAAATCATATATTCCAATCTAATGACTTTTCAGGCACTAAATGACAATTTCTGAGTTAAAAGTGTGATTCATAATACCTCCTCATGTGCTTAATATTATTCTAAGTTATGTATTGCATTGTATTATGCCTGTTTGAATTTTTCTCATTAAAATGTTATAATTAAAGGCTAAATTTAATGTAATCATATATGTTGTAATCAAATTAGAATATAGTGTGTACCTGAGACACACATTTTTACTGTTAATTGTGGTGATAACGCTATAATTTTTTAACTTAGCACATGAAGTTGTGCGACTAAACCCAAGGTTATACAAAAAGTGAAAAATTGTGACTTGGTGGGGACTTGAACCCAGGTCTCCCACTTTCCGGGCAGGTATTCTAATACTGCCCGGAAAGTGTGAGATCTGGTTTAGTGATACAACTCAATTTAGTGATACAAACAATTTAGTGACACAAACAATTTAGTGATACAACTCAGAAATATTTCTACATAACATAAAACAAAAAGCAAATTATTAATGACTGATTCTATTGTGCATTACAGTTGACTTCATCTGTTAGAGAAATTTACTGAATATTTAATCAACACTGAGAAATTCAAGGTTATACAAAAAGAAAGATCTGGTGCTTGCCCGGCAAAGGTGCTGAAGGAAGATTTCTCGGGTTTCCAGCCGGGTCATATTCAGGAACAGGTCCAACGTTTCGGCTGCTATCTCTGCAGCCATCTTCAGGGAAGAATTGCTGAGTGTAGAAGGAGTCCAGTATATACAGGGGGGAGAGGCGTCCCTTTCACTTTCTTCATTGGCCGCAGGAGTGGCTTGTTCTCATTGGTTGTCGGCTCTCAGCAATTTTGCGGAGAATCGGCTTCCAAGTTTTGTGGAGGGAATATCCACCATCTCTGTTGATGTTGTTCCCCGTCAGTTTGATCTCAATCGACTCTTTGATGAGTCTGTCCCAAAAATGAGGGGCTTTGCATACCACCTTGGTGTTTTCAAAATTAATTTGATGATGATGTTGAAGACTGTGTTCGGCAATGGCCGATTTTTCTGGCTGGTTCAACCTGAGGTGACGAGAGTGTTCTTTGATGCGCGTTTCTATTGTTCTTGCAGTTTCGCCGATATATACCGCTACACACTCACAGGGGATACTGTAAACACCTGATGTTTCAAGGTTCAGTTGGTCTTTCACCTTGGTTATCAGACTCCCTAGTTTTCTGGGTGGTTTGTGTATGGTCCGGATATTATGTTTGGTGAGGATAGGGCTATGGGTTCACCACTCTCCCCTGCAGCTGCCGACCTTTTCATGGAACATTTTGAGGAAGAAGCTCTCAAAACCGCCCCATTCCAACCAAAATGTTTCTTCCGCTATGTTGATGATACCTTCGTGATTTGGCCACATGGGAGGAACAGATTGGAAGGATTTCTCAACCACCTGACCAGTCAACACAAAAACATCAAGTACACCATGGAATTAGAATAACACGGATGCCTGCCTTTCCTCGATGTACTTGTAAAACGACGACCCGATTCCATCTTGGACACAGCGTTTATTGGAAGCCAACGCACACTGACATCTATTTAAATGGGAATAGCCATCATCACCCTTCACAGCGGAGATCAGTTCTTACCACTTTGATTCACCGTGCGCACGCCATATCTGACGATGATAATATTTCAGGTGAACTCAAACACCTCAGAAAGACCTTCCTTCAAAATGGACATTTGGTAAAGGAAGTAAACCGGGCCCTTAAAAGGGCCGTTCCAGAAACAGATAAGTAGCGCAACGAACAGGATGAGAAGCCTACGTCCCCTACGTGGCCCCCGTGTCAAGGACAATATCGAGGATCCTCACCAAACATAATATCCGGACCATACACAAACCACCCAGAAAACTAGGGAGTCTGATAACCAAGGTGAAAGACCAACTGAACCTTGAAACATCAGGTGTTTACAGTATCCCCTGTGAGTGTGTAGCGGTATATATCGGCGAAACTGCAAGAACAATAGAAACGCGCATCAAAGAACACTCTCGTCACCTCAGGTTGAACCAGCCAGAAAAATCGGCCATTGCCGAACACAGTCTTCAACATCATCATCAAATTAATTTTGAAAACACCAAGGTGGTATGCAAAGCCCCTCATTTTTGGGACAGACTCATCAAAGAGTCGATTGAGATCAAACTGACGGGGAACAACATCAACAGAGATGGTGGATATTCCCTCCACAAAACTTGGAAGCCGATTCTCCGCAAAATTGCTGAGAGCCGACAACCAATGAGAACAAGCCACTCCTGCGGCCAATGAAGAAAGTGAAAGGGACGCCTCTCCCCCCTGTATATACTGGACTCCTTCTACACTCAGCAATTCTTCCCTGAAGATGGCTGCAGAGATAGCAGCCGAAACGTTGGACCTGTTCCTGAATATGACCCGGCTGGAAACCCGAGAAATCTTCCTTCAGCACCTTTGCCGGGCAAGCACCAGATCTTTCTTTTTGTATAACCTTGAATTTCTCAGTGTTGATTAAATATTCAGTAAATTTCTCTAACAGATGAAGTCAACTGTAATGCACAATAGAATCAGTCATTAATAATTTGCTTTTTGTTTTATGTTATGTAGAAATATTTCTGAGTTGTATCACTAAATTCCATTGAAAGAAAAGAAGTTGGAACTCTGCTCATTATAAATGTGAGATTTTTGAACCTCTTACTAAATTATTAATAAAACCAGAGTTTTGGAGTGGATTTTAAGAAATTCTAAGATACATAGCATAGAGAATTAGTTCATTTTTGTTGCACTTATGGACATGTAGTGTGCTCAAGGTAATTATCACATTCCCTCTAATCTTGCAAGTGTAGAAAGTCTTATATTAGGTAAAAATTTGGAAAGCAAAAGCAATTCAACCCCTCAGGAGACGAATGAATTACACTTGAGATTCCCTCTGACATCTGGATGTCTCTCTCTCCTTCCATTATTGTAATTGTTTCCTATTACATCACCTCAAAACTTAGAGAAAATTATTGGAATAATAATAATAAATAGGAAAGTCTTCATAAACAAAGTTAGAGAACAAAGGATATGATTGTTCATGTTAAAATGATTTTATGTTTTACCTAACATGCCTGTGGCTGTGTTTCAAATAACCAACCATTCTTCTGTTTCTAGCTTTAGATTGCTCATAATGCTATCAAAAAGTCTTTTATGTATATGGTTTAGGATGTGAATGCTGCCAAAATGTTTAGCGATGAAGCTAGTGCCATTTATGAGAGAGCCTCAGCATCACTGTTGAAGAAAAACATGCTGCTTTATTTTGCCTATGCTGATTTTGAAGAAGGCAGGATGAAATACGAGAAAGTTCATCAAATTTACAGCAGGCTATTGGAAATCCCAGATATCGATCCTACTTTGGTAAGACTTATTTATTTTCACTATTATCTTGTTCATAGACTGTGAATATAGCCAGTTGAGCCATCAGACCCACAGCAGAGTTGGCAAGAGTTTTAAGGGTATATTTGAGATGGTACGCTGTACCCAGTCTATTGTGTGGAATAAAAAATATCCACTGACCACCCTCAGTTCATTGACATTAATTACTAAGAAGTTAAAAATGATTAGTAAGAGACTAATTATATTACTTGTGAATTTGCTGACAAAAAGAAATGGAACTAAATTTAACTTATAAAAATTTACTATAGATGATAAAAGGTGATAGAAATTAAGATATGGTCATACATTTCTCCTATATTCAAATGAGAGTCCAGTTCAACAATCGTCTTAGTTGTCAAAGGGAATGGATGCTTATAACCACAAAATTGTACAAGTATTTAATATTTTTGTCCTATTACATTTCCAATTTCAAAACAAAAATTATATAAAATAACCAAAATTAGAATCTTTCTTCAAAATGCTTTATTTTAGTACTTTTCTTGATTTTTTATGATAATTATTCATAATTTAATTATTGAAAAAAGAAAAATCTGCAATCAATTAAATTGTGAAGTAGCGTATACATGTGAAGTTTATGTGCATTTCTGGTGAGAGTATTTTTTTTTGTCCAGAGATGAACCAATGATAGTTTGGACCACAGAATATTGATATGTAATAATTATTAGACTAATGAATCCCCAAATTTCATGCTTCTGTCTCATCAGGAAGTTCATCAAATTAATGTTAAAATATTTCTTCCATGTATTTCTAACAAGAGTTACTGACATCAGGTAAATAAGTTAAAATATATGTTCAACAGTGATTATGATGTAAGATTATTCATTACTTAGTATAATAGAACAAAGATTATGTTGCCCAATGTGAATTGAAAAAAGCAAGTTTTACATGTGTAAGATGGTTTATTCATATCTAATAATCAGTATTACAAATATTTTTGGTTTATGCTGACATTTCTACATCAGAATTGAATCTAATGACTACAATGCTGGAGGTTTGAAGGAACCCTCGGAATCAATACTATGGACCATTATTTATTTTCTTAGTAGAATAGTCATGGAAACACTTGATGAGAGGATCATTATTTTAAAATACATATTACTAAACTAACACATAATGTTTTCTTCTGTTTCAAATTTAACTCTTTGTACTCACTCTCTATACCATTTCTGTATGTGTATCTATTTAAAAAGGGTTATAAAATTTTTTGTTTAATTGTTTCACTTTTGGTCCTTTCTTTATTGACAGTAATTACATGTAATTCATTTCACATTCAAATCCTCTCTTTTAGAATTGACAATGGTTTTCTTTAAGAGTAAAAGGATATTAATATGTTCACATAGACAAACTGTCTTTGGTTTCTTTGATACTATATATACAGAGTACCTTCTACAGTTAATAAGTGTCTTTACAGTCACTTTAATTATCTTTACATTTCAAATTGTTGACTATAATGATTGTTTTTTGAATTGATTTATGATTCTTTGCTAGTTGATAATATTATTTAGTTCTTTTTATCATTATAGTTTTTAGGATAATATGCGATCATTCATTCTATATTTATCAACTAATGCAGAAGTCTGTTTTAACTCCCATCCATGTTGGATCAGATACCACAATATCCATGATTTTGAATATATATATATATATATATATATATATATATATATATATATATATATATATATATATATATATGTCATTTCTATTCTACCATGTATTTCAAAGGGGGAAAAGGTAATCTTATTTGAGGACCTTCCCGATCAGATATTGAATTGAAACTTTGGAACAGGTCAGAATATCACTTATCTTACATTAATATGCAATTGTTTCGCACGATTGGGTCCCTATTTCGACGCCAGGCAGTCTTTTGCGTGAAGTTTTCAAATTGATTTGAGGCATTACTTGGTATGATACTGCATTCAATTGATAGCTTGCAGTATGCAAGCAAATTTTACTTGTATCTATATAGGTATATCCGGAGAGTTAGCTATTATTTAATAGATATATATATATAGGGGATATGAATTCTGACCATGTTCCACAAGCGCCATCGACGTCAGATTTTTACGACGTACTGGCCCCACCCTGTAGATGCCAGAATAATTCAGACATCGACGCTAGGTCTCATGGGTTCGATACCAGAATGTCCCAAAAATCGCAATTTTCCCATAAGAATGCATTGTTAATTTTTAATATTTTTGTTAATTATTTTGAGGCACTTATCAGTAAGATAGAGGAACCAAAATCTCGGAGGTTAAAGTTGAGGTACTCTTCTATGGTTCTCATTGGAAAATGTTGCCAAATGACCGTGAGTTCGATGCCAGATGTGCATTAGCACATATCTGGCATCTTCCATAAGAAATACATTGCTGCAATTTTTCTTTACTCATATTATACATAGCTAACTCTCCGGATATACCTATATACAGGGGATACGAATTCTAAGCATATTCCACAAGTGCTGTTGACGTCGAATTTTTACGATGTACTGGCCCTAACCTGTAGATACCAGAATAATTCAGACTTTGATGCTAGCTATCATGGGTTTGATACTAGAAGGTCCCAAAAATCGCAATTTTCTCTTACTAGACTAACTATATTTTTCCATTACAGCATACACTTATGTGAACTTAGGAATGTTTTTGCTAACACTCCCAAAAGTAATCGGATATTTTGGCAAATTAGCTTACAGTATGCAAGCATGCATCTTTTACTCTTAGCTCTATATTCTTAAAGAAGCATTTATGTCTATAAAACAGGTTAAATATTCACATTATTTTAATTTCTTTCAGGCCTATGTTCAGTATATGAAATTTGCTCGCCGGGCTGAAGGTATAAAGTCAGCAAGGACTGTGTTCAAAAGAGCTAGGGAAGATACACGATCAAGATTTCATGTGTTTGTGGCTGCTGCTCTCATGGAATATTACTGTAGCAAGGATAAAAACATAGCATTCCGTATTTTTGAATTAGGGCTGAAGAAATTTGGAAATGATCCTGAGTATGTCCTCTGCTACATTGATTACCTCTCTCATTTGAATGGTGAGTAGATTTTTATACTCAGTCTTTTAAAATGAGTGACAAAAATTGAAAAAGTACTTGTTATAAAGCATACCTGTGTAAGCTGCTTTCTACTACTTAATATCTGTCCTCTTGAATCCAAGGGCAACAAGTGCAGCAGAATGGAACTGTAGGGTTTTAAAATCTTATGCAAATACTTACATAATGTGTAGAAAGTACATTTGTGTCTAAAATATTATTTCATTGATTCATTAACCAAATTGAGTGTGTACAAATGGAAGAGAAGTCTCTAATCAAATTTCCCTTTTGGTGAGAAAGGGTGGATGTAAAAACAAATAGATTGTGATAATTTTTGCATGCAAATTTTTTTTGTGCTCTTTGGAGATAACACACATCAGATTACTGTTTGCTTGTCAGGATTCGTTTTTCACATCAATTTACTATTCCGAGATATGCCTCCTGCATGACAAATATAGAAACATGGCACTTGTTATACCATTGCTTCAAATGAATCAATGAAATAATCACTCGTTATAATGGATGTAACTCCCTCTCTTATATGCTGTGAGACAGACCATGGCCAAGAAATCACTCGCTATAACACAACTCTCATTAGATGCCCTACTCATTATTACGGACTTCTACTGTATTTGCTGTTGTTGAGGGCATAAACAGTTTCATTGGCTTGTTTAAAAAAAATCGCCATTTCTAGAGAGGAAAAGTGAATTTTGAAATTGTTATTATTTTCATTTATACTACTTCTGCTAACAAGAAATACCTTATCACAATAAGGGGACTTCAAGCAAAATAAAACAAAGTTGATATACCTTCTTTAGATAGATTCTAGATAGATAACATTCTTAAAGCATTCTGGCTCTGGCACCATTAGCTGTTATAGAAGTGAAAGAATCACTCTTTTACACTGCTAGGAGGGGAGTTAAGGGAGCTTCACTGGCATTCCAATATTAACTTTGTCATTCCCTCCGAGCACTGTGAACTGGCTCAACTCTGTTTATGTTCTTTGACTTCAATGATTTCATTGACTCATGCATCAACTGAATTTCGTATCTCTTTATGTTGTTGATTACCTCTATGTCAGCACATTGCATCCCACTTTGCTTCATATGAGATTAGTAGATCTGGATGTTAATGACTTTAAGTCCTTTCTTTCCATTTTCATCATGAAGAAATTCTTGAGTTGCTAATTTTTTGAAATTATTTTTTAGAAGAATTTTCAAAAACAGCTTTATGTTGATTGTAATTAAATTACCTGTCCCTTGCATTTATTAGTTATAATGTAATGCTGTTTTCCTTGAAGTTTTCTTCATCTCTAAACACTTCATAAAACAGCTTCCTACTCCATCAGATCCCCATCCTAGTTTGTTACCACTCTACAGAAATGTACAGCCTTTGTTCATCTGCAGACATGGAATCCTTTCTTCTACATCTGCAGGTTACTACTGTCAAAATATATGCCTGCTGTCAACTCAAATGTAGGGAAAATCTGCTGCATAACCACAGCTATTAGATTAGATATTGTGCTTCTGCATTATCTTTGGCCAGAGCAATGATGCAATCAGTTTTTGACTACTCTCTACCTTTTGAAAATAGATATTGTTCCTTCTTTTGTAAAACATCCTCAACAGGCAATTCTTGGTTGTTGTCACCCATTTTGAGTTTGTTTTATCATAATTTTATCTTAGGTATTTAGGAATCTTAAAACCTATGTCATATCTAGATACAAAGTATCACTAACTTTACTCTTTATCACAGAGGAAACATTGCTTTCCTTTCTATACACAGAATACCTGCCTCAAAATTAGGACAGAATTGTTAGGTCTCACTTCAGGTATACTTTATTTAGGGCTTTATTCTAATAATAATGGCCAACATTTGGCCAAAACTGATTGTGTTTTTGTAAATACTGTGAAAAAGTATTTATGAAATTTTATTTCTTAAATTATATACTGAAAATTAAAAGAATGTTAACTATTATTTACAGAGGACAATAATACCCGTGTTCTCTTTGAAAGAGTACTTTCCTCAGGAAATCTGGAGCCTGAAAAATCTGTGTAAGTATTTCATCAAAAATTCTCTTTTAGATTAATTATCTTGAAATACATATAAAAGAGCAATTACATCTTTGTGATATGTTAGAGATGATGGACTAAATTAATAGAAATGAGGTGAAATAAATTAACTCTTAATAATATATATGCGGTTAGTAGGATCTCAGGAAAAGTATTTCCTTAAACAAATCTATGCAATCTTCAAAGCAAACTATCGAAGATTGCAGCCATCCTGGAAGTATCAGTTTATTAGCCTACTTGTGTCCATTTAGGAACATCATCAATTTTGCTGAATGCATAGCATAATAGATAATCAGTGTTACTAAATTTACAATGAATGTAATTATTTACATAACGGTAATTCTTGTTTCTATTATAGATAAAAAACTCACACTGTCATGAGCACAACTAACACCGTCATACGAAGGGTGTCTCATGATTAATCAGTGGCTGATACCAACATAAGTAATGAATATAAGAAAGTTTTATAGACATGAATTACAGAGAGTCTTATATAGTGGGTCAATATATCTTCATAAAAATGCTGATTCTGTTTGCTTTTCAAACTTTTGTTTCTTTACAGTGAAATATGGAACCGATTTTTGGAATTTGAGTCCAACATTGGTGACCTTGCGAGTATTGTCAAAGTTGAAAAGAGGAGAAGTTCTGTTCTGGAACAGGTGTGTGTTTTCTGTTTTAATATTTATGTAAATGAGGTTGAGTTATAGATGCCATCCAAATTGCATGACAAGACATGAGAGATAATTCACATTATCTATCACATTGTTAGTCCATGTGCCCATGTTTCAAAGTGCTACTCCACTTATAGCAAGATTGAAGGGACTGAAAAGTTTGATCTTTACATCCAACATATATATCTATTATATATAGCTAACTCTCCGGATATCTATTATATATAGCTAACTCTCCGGATATACCTATATATATACATATATATATATATATATATATATATATATATATATATATATATATATATATATTTATAGGGGATACGAATTCTGACCATGTTCCACGAGCGCTGTCGAAGTCAGATTTTTTCGACATACTGGCCCCACACTCTAGATGCCAGAATAATGCAGACATCGATGCTAGGTGTCATGGGTTCGATACTAGAATGTCCCAAAAATCGCAATTTTCCCATAAGAATGCATTGCGTGGATTTTTTAAAATTATTTTGAGGCACTTAACGGTAAGATAGAGGAACCAAAATCTCGGAGGTTGAAGCTGAGGTAGTCTTCTATGGTTCTTATGGTAGAAATGTTGCCAAATGACCGTGACTTCGACTCCAGGTGGGTCCGAAATTCTTCCATAAGAAATGCATTGCTGCAATTTTTGTCATTTTTTTTTCAATTCCTTCCCGATATGCTGGAAAGATCAAACTCTGTATGGCGACGGAAGCGTTTGAACACATTCTTTCATGAATTTCACAGTTCGTCTAGTGGTCCTTGGTACGATGCAAGTGGGTCATTCCGATTCCACCATGCATTTCAAACGGGGAAAATGGAATCTTATTTTAGGACCTTCCCGATAAGATATTGAATCGCAACTTTGGAAAACGTCATAATGGCACTTACCTAATATTAATTCGCTATTTTCTCTAACAGAAGGGTCCTGAGTTCGACGCTAGGCGGTCATTAGCGCGAAGATTTGCAATCTGTTTTAAGGCCGTTCTCGATGCGATAGAGCAATCAAAATTACGGTGTTTGCAGATGAGATGGTCTTTCATACTACCAAAGGAAGAAATGTTACAAAAAGACCGTGAGTTCGACGCCAGAAGGGGGCGAAATTCTTCCATAAGAAATGCATTGCTGCAATCTTTGAAATTTTTTTTCAATGCTTTCCCGATAAGCTGGAAAAATATAACCCGGAATGGTGACAGAAGCGTTTGAAAACTTTCTTCCATGAATTTTACCGTTTGTCTAGTGGTCCTTGGTTCGATGCAAGAGGGTCCTTCCGATTTCACCATGCATTTCAAACGGGGAAAACGGAATCTTATTTTGGGACCTTCCCGATAAGATATTGAATCGAAACTTTAGAACCAGTAAGGATGGCACTTATCTAATATTATTCTGCTATCTTCTCTCACGGAAAGGTCCTGAGTTCGACGCTAGGCGGTCTTTTGCGCGAATTTTTGCAATCTGTTTTGAAGCCGTTCTCGATGCGATACAGCAATCAAAATCACGGTGTTTGCAGATGAGATGGTCTTTCATACTACCAAAGGAAGAAATGTTACAAAAAGACCGTGAGTTCGACGCCAGAAGGGGGCGAAATTCTTCCATAAGAAATGCATTACTGCAATTTTTGAAATTTTTTTTCAATACCTTACCGATAAACTGGAATGATCACACCCGGAATAGTGACAGAGGCGTTAGTAAGCATGCTTTCAAGTAATTCTCCGTTGCACCAGTGGTCCTTGGTTGGATGCAAGACGGTCATTCCCATTCCACCATGCATTTCAAATGGGGAAAACGGAATCTTATTTTGGGACCTTCCCGATAAGATATTGAATCGAAACTTTGGAACATGTCATAATGGCACTTATCTAATATTAATTCGCTATTTTCTCTCACGGAAGGGTCCTGAGTTCGACGCTAGGCGGTCATTTGCGCGATTTTTTGCAATCTGTTTTGAGACCGTTCTCGATGCGATAGAACAATCAAAATTACGGTGTTTGCAGATGAGATGGTCTTCCATAGTACCAAAGGAAGAAATGTTAGCAAATGACCGTGTGTTCGACGCCAGGTGGGTTCGAAATGCTTCCGTAAGAAATGCATTGGTGAAATCTTGGACGATTTTTTAAATGCCTTCCCGATAAGCTGGAAAGATGAAACCCGGAATGGTGACAGAGGCGTTTGAGAACATTCTTTCATAAATTTCACCGTTTCTCTAGTGGTCCTTGGTTCGATGCTAGAGCGTCATTCCGATTCTACCATGCATTTCAAACGGGAAGAACGGAATCTCATTTTAGGACCTTCCGGATAAGATACTGAATTGAAACTTTGAAACACGTGAGAGTGGCACTTTTCTAACATTCATATGCCATTGTCTCTCACGAACGGGTCCTGTGTTCGACGCCAGGCGGTCATTTACACTAATTTTTTAAAAATATTTTTGAGGCCTTTCTCTATGCAGGAGACTATTGAAAATCACAGCGTTTGCGTTTGAAGTAGTTTTCTATAGAACCAGTGGAAGAAAGGTTGCATATGACCGTGAGTTCGATGCCACATGGATGAAAATTTCTCACGTAAGAAATGCATTGCGGAAATTTTTAAGAATTTTGCTAGATAAGCTTCGAAGATGATACCCGTAAGGGGAACTTATTGTAAATTTTTACCAATTAGCTTGCAGTATGCAAGCAACTTTTACTCGTACCTATATATATATATATATATAGATATTTATAGGGGATACGAATTCTGACCATGTTCCACAAGCGCCGTCAACTTCAGATTTTTTCAACGTACTGGCCCTGCGCTCTAGACGCCAGAATAACTCAGATATCGACGCTAGCTATCATGAGTTCGATACCAGAATCTCCCAAAAATCGCAATTTTCCCATAAGAATGCATTGCGTGGATTTTTGAAAAATTTTTTGAGGCACTTATCGGTAAGATAGTGGAACCAAAATCTCGGAGGTTGAAATTGAGGTAGTCTTCTATATTACGAATGGGAGAAATGTTACAAAAAGACCGTGAGTTCGACGTCAGGTGGATGCAAAATTCTTCCATAAGAAATGCATTGCTGAAATCTTTGACGATTTTTTTAAATGCCTTCCCGATAAGATGGAAGGATAAAACCCGGGATGGTGACAGAGGCGTGGGACCTTCCCGATAAGATATTGAATCGAAACTTTGGAACAAGTAAGGATGGCACTTATCGAATATTATTTTGCTATCTTCTGTCACGGAAAGGTCCTGAGTTCGACGCTGGGCGGTCTTTTGCGCGAATTTTTGCAATCTGTTTTGAGGCCGTTCTCGATGAGATAGAGCAATCAAAATCAAGTTGTTTGCAGATGAGATGGTCTTCCATAGTACTTTAGGAAGAAATGTTACCAATGGTAACATTTCTTCATATGCGCCTATGTTCGACGCCAGGTGGGTCCGAAATGATTCGGTAAGAAATGCATTGGTGAAATTTTGGACGATTTTTTTAAATGCCTTCCCGATAAGCTTCAAAGAGAAAACCCAGAATGGTGACAGAGGCGTTTGAGAAGATTCTTTCATGACGTCCACTGCTTCTCTAGTGGTCCTTGGTTCGATGCTAGAGCGTCATTCCGATTCTACCATGCATTTCAAGCGGGAAGAACGGAATCTCATTTTAGGACCTTCCCGATAAGACTCTGAATTGAAACTTTGAAACACGTGAGAGTGGCACTTATCTACCACTCGTATGCCATTGTCTCTCACGAACGGGTCCTGTGTTCGACGCCAGGCGGTCATTTACACTAATTTAAAAAAAAATTTTTTGAGGCCTTTCTCTATGCATGAGACTATTCAAAATCACAGCGTTTGCATTTGAAGTAGTTTTCTATAGAACCAGTGGAAGAAAGGTTACCTTTGACCGTGAGTTCTATGCCACATGGATGAAAGTTTCTCACATGTATTGCGGCAATTTTTAAGAATATTGCTGGATAAGCTTCGAAGATGACATCCGTAAGGGGAGCTCTTTGTAAATTTTCACCAATTAGCTTGCAGTATGCAAGCAACTTTTACTTGTATATATTTATATATACACACACACACACACTTTATTACTGTCGTGAGACAAAACTATGTGTTTTGAAAGAGTGGAAGAGAGAACCCCTTATGCACTGTAATAGGAGCACAAAAGTGTTGTTGATTCACTACAGACAATGCATGGAGTGGGTATTGTTACTGCATAATGATAATGGTTGACACCATTTATCTAGAGGAGATTTAAAAGTAACAGTCTTTGGTGCAATCACTTGGCAAACACCTAAGTGCACTCTATGTAACAAATGTAAAAACTTTACGTAAATGGTTAATCTTTTCTCTTAGCATATCTATGGTGTGTATGAACAAGGTGACAGTTTATCATATTGTTTGACTTATTACGTGTATAGGAGCAGTCGTAGTAAATATGAAAGAAACAATCTGTCTTCGTCCACAAATTTTATTTAAAAAAATCATGACCAGTTTTGAGGTTACCTCATCTTCAGGTGACTGGAATACATTTAGAAAATTTACATTTGAAAATTGAGTGTGAAACAGACTACATCAAAGATATTTTAAACCTCCTCAACGTATGTGTGAACCAAAACTACTTCATTTTTAATGGGACCTGTTATAAACAAGAGAAAGGCCTTGCTATGGGTAGCCCTCTCTCTCCGCTTCTTGCAGATATTTTTGTTAATGAAATTGAATGTTTACTTTTTAATTCCAACTGTAAATATCTATCCAGTATTGTCTTGGCATCGATATGTAGATGATATTCTATGTATCTGGAAAGGAACCAATCGCCAGCTCCTCCAATTTCTCAACTTCTTAAATTCTCTACACCCTTCTCTCAGCTTTACACATGAATTAGAATCAAATCACTCGCTAAACTTCCTAGACATTAGTATCACTTTAAATAATTGTGAGGAATCCTTTGCGATCCATAGGAAGTCTATCTACATGGACCATGCAATTCTTCTCATCCAATCATCCCTTTTCCCATAAACTAGCTTTCTTCCACTCTCTCTTCCATCGCCTCCTCCATATCCCTATGTCCCCCCAAAATTTCAAGAAAGAACTCAGCACCATTCATTTCACTGCCAAACAGAATGGCTTCCCAAAACATATGATTGACAATTTGTTATGTAAAAAACAAAGGCAGTTCGCCATTAACCAAATTTATCCTTCTATTTCGCCTCCTGAAAATTCCCCCCGTTTTTACAAATTAAAATTTAGTGATAACTTCAGTTACAAAATTAGTAAATTCTTCCCCTCCGAAAATTTCCGCCCAGCCTTTTATACTACCTCCAATCTCTGCTCGCACTTATGCAATGGCCGGGACAAAACATGTAGTAATAAAAAATCTGGTATATACAGACTCGACTGTAATAACTGCGATAGCTGTTATGTTGGACAGAATGGAAGGGCCATAGCAACACATGCGGAAGAGCACAGAGCATCCTTCCATAAAGAGTCAAAAAATTCCCATTTTGCAATGCACCTGAACGACAACAACCATGGATCATCGTTTTCCCCCATTCTCCTCAATGTCGGTACAAAAGGTAGGAAGCTTGACCTCCTGGAACAACTCGAAATACACAGCTACCTGCAGTTTTCTAGGAACCTAGCTAATGAGTATCTCTTCAGTGAAAATATTTCCCCCATCTTTAAATCTATACTTCCTCACCTCCCTCCCCCGCATTCATCCTGCTAACACCCTTCACACCCCTTCCCTTCAATCGCCTTTCCTTGGTATATATATTCTGTTTCTAAATGTATTCCGGTCACCTGAAGATGAGGTAGCCTCGAAACTGGTTGTGTTTTTCTTTTCTTTTTAAATAAAATTTGTGGACGAAGACAGATTGTTTCTTTCATATATATTATGGAAAAGTTCCACCAAATATCACCAGAAAGCATCAACTATAGGAGCAGTCAGTTGTCTGCAGTACAGTACAAACAATTTGACCATTATGTTTGCCAAAAGATAAGTTGTATAATAAATTTCTCATTGTAAGGAAGTGCTTTTTATATGTGTGTTTGTTATGAGCAGTGTAATTTACTTTATGTAAGGGAATGTATGTTATTTACTTTATCTAACTATGCCATTAGGATGGGGATCAACAGCTTGTTATAAGTGACATCATTGTAAGTGGAGTGTACTGTATAGTAAAATTTAGTTTCACCGATAGAATACAATAAAAACAAGTAAACAATATTATTATCAGAGTTCTCAGGATAATTGTTGTTTAGTAAACAGCAACAAGGAGAAGGTATTAGGGAGAATAGGCCTGGTTGAGAGGGAGAGCCCATAGGCTTGGGAGCACAATGTGATGTGAGAAAAAGTGGGGAAGAGTGATGATAGTTCCACATCAACGAAAAGAAAAATGTAAACTTTGGGTGGTCAGTATAAGTACCAAGCACCAATCTACGATAGAAGATGAAACATTTAACTTTGTGCTCTAGTATCAGTGTTCCTCAGGAATGTAAATTTTCTGGTCCCATGGCAGGAAGTACCTCATTTATACGACTTGCTGGAGGGAAATGTAAAATTTAAAATCACTCCGGCTGCAACCAACCAGAGCTTGCAGCTCGCAACAAAATTGATACAGTGCAAATGCAAATGAGAGTTTAGGTTACACCTCCTTGTGTAAACACTCATTTAATTTTATTATACCTCACTGCCGTGAGACCGTTCCTTTAGTATGAGACAGCATTAATGGTGACTACGTTTTCTTAAACTCTCATGTGAATTGGTGTACTCAGCGAAAAGAATGCAAGGCACCAGGAAGGAAAAGCAAGTTTCTTTTGTTGAGGGAAATAGTGGAAATCGTTAATTTCATGGATAAAAATCCCCAAAGAAAGAAAACTGACTTGGCTGAAGGACTCTCTATCCCAGAATCGACCTTAAAGACCTTAGGAATGTCATTTTACAAGTGGAACAGAGGCAACGAGTCTGCGAAAAGAGCTCACATACAGCAAATATGAAGAGCTGGATTAATCTCTTGGTTTAAGCAGGCAAGAGCTGAAAACATTCCCGCCGATGGAATGTATCTAATAGAGAAGGCTTTGGCATGTGCTACATGGAATAGAAGGCCTCAAAGGCTTACTAGGACTAGAATAGGAATAGAAAAAGGCATACTATGAATAGAAAAAGGCATACTAGGCTTCAAAGCCTCGAATCAGTGGCTTGAAAATTTTTAAAAAGTCGCAGTTTAGTTTTCAGGTAAGCTGGTGGAATGTTTTGAATACTTTCATTTTTCTCTCACCACCACTAATGTTGATCTAAATCTTTCAAGTCATGTAAATTTTAATGACTTTCTTCCTCCTGGTCCATTGCTGGGGAAAGTGGTGCAGTTTCAAGTGATTTGGTCCACGATTGGAAGACTCGCTGGACATCTATCGTAGGAGAGTACCGTGCCAATGGTATTTTCAATGCAGATAAGACCAGACTATTTTTCAATTTACTGCCAAGCAAGACTCTTGCAATGAAAAGAGAACCCTGTCATGGTGGAAAGTACAATAAGCTACATCTGACAGTATTGCTCTGTGCCAATGCCAGTGGGATGGAGAAGATGAAGCCATTTGTGATGGGTAAAGCAGCAAGGCCTCGTTGCTTTAAAAACATTAAATACTTTCCCTGCAAATATACCAGTAAGAAGAAGGCATGGATGACAGGCAATCTCTTTACCCTCCATCAATTAGATGCAAGAATTGGTGGATTTTATTAGTTTTGGATCAGTGTCCTGCGCATCCTCCAAGCATTGTCCACAGACAACTGCCTTTATAACCTGTGAATTGTACTAATGAGCTCTAGCCATTGGTCTTAGGGGTCATACAAAATTTCAAGGTCCACTACTAAAGGATGCTCTTGAGTACAGCTTTATTAAGTAAAAGAAAGACTACAAATGCAATGTTTTGGTTGCTCTTCATTTTATTGCTAGTTCATGTGGAAATGTGAGTGCTGAAACTATAGCCAATTATGTCAAGAAGGGAGGGTTTTATGCTATTGGAGTTGATGAAGAAGTGCTTGATGTCGATGAAGTGGTTGAGGAGGTGGTTTGTTGAGTGACACTTACTACCAGGGACTGATGGTATTCCCTTCCATGACTTTGTATATGTGGATGACAGAATCATAGTGATTCCAGTCAGAAATATTGATGACCACCTGAACTAGGAAAATGAAGATGATGTTGATGACAAAGAGGAAGTCTTTGTGAAACCCACATTTACCGATACAATGCTCTGTACACAATAAGAAATTACTTAATGACCACTGAAATGGGAGATGTTCAAATGAAGAATTTCATTCATCTAGAAAGTTATTTGCTAAAATCACGAGTGGCCTTCGTAAAGCAAACTCCAATCATGAATATTTTTGGAAAAATATAAGGGTTAACTCATTTTTAAATGTGTTTAAATAATAATTGATTATAGTTCTGGAACATTTCTTGTTTTTTATTATTTCAATAAATGCCTTTTTATATTCATTTAGATTCCTATCCCAGATATTAGAAAAAACTTCTACAATCTCCAGTCTTGGTCTGTATCCTGGTCACAAAATGAATTGCCTGAAGACAGCTGTTCATGAGCAAAATCGTTTCAAAAATTGGCTCCTCTATACTCATTTAGCATCATCATCACAAAATTTCCCAGGTTTGAATGGAAACTTCAGCCCTGATGCTAAGTGCCGGTAATGACAACAGTTAGACCATGAAATTCAACCTTGGAAACATTGTTCAGGAATGTAAATTTATATATATTGTTTTGGTAACATGAACATTTCTGGAGTTGTCTTTGAGTAAATTAAAGTATTACGTTTCATTTTCCTGCTTCCAAATGCATAATTGCAGACAGGAAGCAAACAGACCATATTGGGCAGCTGAAAAGGGTTTCAAGCTCCCTTGCTATGTCTGTAATATGTCTGTAAGATAAGTTAATATTCATGTTGTCGAGGAGGAAATGTTACAGTATATTGTTCTGAATACTGATGGAACAATGTCATCTGAGCCTAGTTGTCTGTCGTTAACATTTACATCAGACTATTGATTTGTGCAAAGAAGTCATTGATAATAGTAATTGATGTTATTTATCTTTCTTTTTAAAGTGGCAGTAGTGATTTTGAATACTATTGCTCAGATTTCTTAAGATTAGTTACTTGATTACATCTTCTTCAATGTCATTTTCTGTGGATATTCTCTACGGGGCTGTTTCATCAATTTAGAGTAGAGAAATATCTTTTATAAGTTTTAAAAACATGTATCTTACACTTCTATTTCATTTTGAGTTTAGCTTTATATCTTTATTTGAATAAATGTTAATGATTATAATTTTTGATAAATTTTTGTCTTCCAGATAAAGGAATTTGAAGGGAAAGAGACTGCTCAACTAGTTGACAGATACAAATTTCTAGACCTCTATCCATGCACTCCTGCAGAGCTTAAGTGAGTATTATTTTATTGTGATTCATTTAGATTTCCTTCTGTTGTATTTATGTATACTGTATTATGGATTTACAACATAAACAAAAGTATAGGTCGACCTTTATATAGAAGATTTCAATGGAAAAATCTTACCTTTACCAATATCCCAACATATCATTATCTTAATAATTATTACAATTACAATTCAGATTCAAATTAACATTTGATCATCTACTTATTCTTTTCAAGCTTTCACTTTCTTATGTCCAAACTGAATGCTAAACAAAGGAGGATTTTCAATGATTGTAGGTTTTCAACATGCAATTGTGGCATGTATATATCATCATAAGCCATTTAATCCAACAGTGGATTCAGGCCTCCCCAAGTGCTTTCTAATTCTATTCATTCTGAGTTTCTCTCTGTCAAGTAATCCCTAAATATTTGATTTGATTTGAATGTCTCTGTTCCATCAGTCTTTTGGTCTTCTTCTAGGTATATTGGCTAGTCTTGGTGTCCAGTTGAGAACTGCTGATGTCTAATGGTTCTTGTTTCTCCTCATCACAGTGCCTGCCCACATTGATCATGACCTTACTTTATCTTACTTTATGTGTCTCAATCCTGTCATCATCCTCACCCTGGTGTTGTTTACTTATGATTTCTTGATATTCCATGCATTCACAATTCCATACGAGTGTAGTCTGAAAAGTTTCCGACTTAACAAAGATACAGGACATTAATTCTGAATTTTTTTTTATTTTTCAACATAGTCTTCTTGTAACTCTGCACACTTCTCCCAGCGATGCTCCCATCTCTGTAACCCATCTGAATAGTACTCTGCATTTTTCTCTGCAAAATAATTGTTCATGAAGGTGATTGCCTCTTCATTTACGAAAATCTCTGTCCTCCGAGTGCAATTTTTACATGAGGGAACAAAAAGAAGTCGCTTAGGGCTAGATCTGGTGAGTTAGGCGGATGGTCAAGCAGTTCAAACCGTAATTCGTGCATTTTCGCCATGGCAACCACTGAGATGTGAGACAGTGTGTTGTCTTGGTGAAACAGGATTTTCTTTTTCTGCAAATGTGGCTATTTTTCGGCAAGTTCTGCCTTCTGCTTGTCAAGTAATGATGTGTAGTATGCTCCTGTAATGGTTTTTCCCTTTAGAAGATAATCGATTAATATAACTCCATGACTATCCCAAAAAACAGTCGCCATCGCTTTCCCAGCCGAAAAACAGTTTTTGCCTTTTTTTGGAGACGGTTCTCCCTGTGCAGTCCACTGTTTGGACTGTATTTTTGTTTTGGGTGTATAATGGTGAATCCAAGTTTCATCTACAGTAATTAATTGGTGCCAAAACTCGGATTTATTGCGCCTAAACTGTGTCAACAGAGCGTTGGAAATGTTCATTTGAACACGTTTTTTTGTCTAACATGAGCAAACACGGTACCCAATTCTTGGATAGCTTTCTCATGCCTAAATGTTGATTTAATATGTGACAAACATGTTCTTTTGACATGTTCTAACCTCTGCTATCTCACTCACTTTAATTTGGTGGTCGTCTAGCACCATTTGGTGAACTTTGGCAATGTTTTCATCGGTAGTTGCAGTTTTTGGACGTCCCGAATGTTCATCGTCTCCCAAGCTCTTATGGCCATGATTAAATTCAGCTGCCGAAAATTTCACTGTGGTAAATGATGGTGCAGAGTCCCCATACACAGAATCCAACTCATCTTTGATTTGCGTAGGCGTATTGCCTTTCAAAAACAAATATTTAATGACAGCTCGATACTCGACTTTGTCCATTTTCACTAAAGCAAAAACGACTGTTACATAATAACTGCATGTCCAAAATGGCTGAAACTTTGGTGAGTAACTGTCAACAGATGAACAACGAAATTCAGTAGCTTTTATCTATGAGTGCTGCCATCTTCACGTTGAGGTTGGAAATTTTTCAGACCACCCTCGTACTTCTTTTTTTGTCTAGAATCTCTGAATCATTGCTGTGTTTAACATCCAAGTTTCACTTTCATTGGTGAAAATTGGTAAAATTCATTGGTTCTTCTTCAAGAACACTTGCATTTTTGATTTTAGAATAAAAATTCCTTATGAAGATGCTCCATCCAAGTTTAATTCTTTCTTCACTTCATTAATCCTGTTGTTCAACTCTATTATTGCCAGTTCTAGGAATGTGTATATGTATGTAGAAAAGTCATTTGTGGATGACAGTTCTTCTCATTTACCCATAGATACTTCTCCTCCAAATTGATGATTTTAGAACCTCATTTCATGAGATATGTGATTTACAGTTGCCTTGTCGAGCTCCCTTCTTAATCTTGAATTCATCAGTTTTTTCATTTAGTATTACAGAGACAGTGGCTGTTTTTAAATGCTGAACTAGAGATTCTACTTCTAGTTACCTAATTCTTACCCTATATTCAGAGATGGCAAATATTTGCCTCACTTCAATGGACTCTTTGAGAGTCTGTTTTTGAGTGAAGGGGTTCCAGGTTCAGAGGGAAAAGTGAATTAAGTCCAGCCCTAGAAAAAATTATAGGAAGTTAAATCAAATAATTTATTTACAATGAAATTACATCCAACAACAACTACATGGCCTGATTTCAAAAAGGAATCTCTCAGTTGCCATTGTGGGACAAGGAATTCATATTTTATATTTGCATATTCTTCAGTTCATGTAAATCCAATACCATTGTAGACAGTTTCATAATAGTGTCACAAAAGGAAAGGGTTTAAGGAGGTTTTGCATGCAAAGGCATGTGCTTAGGAAAATTATCAAGGAGTGATAGACATGAAAAAGAGGGTTAGGTAAGGGGAGTACTTCTTTTCTTCATTTAATTAGTCCTGTACCTGTATGAGTCTGGGAAACAATGCCACTCAGTCAGACAAAATCATGTGCCCTTGACAACAAAAAAAGAGCATGTTGACTGTGCTTGCTCAATATCTTAATTGGATAAAGCATCTGCCTGAAAAGTGGAATATGTGGGTTCAATTCCTGATCCTGTCAGCCTTTTTTCATGTCCATTATATTTAGTGTTGCAATTGACATATTCAATCTTAACACACTTTTTTTCAGGTTAAGAATTCAAAATATGGAGGACATTTATGAGGTCACTTACACTTCAAAGCCAATACATATGTACTGGGTGAAGAGAGAGTCATCTAATGATAGTCTTTTTTCTTATGTTTTCTGTATTTTCATCCTCTACTCTCCTTTCCTTGTCTCCAACAGGGTTCATTTTGATTCTCTAGTTTGCAATGACTAATTCTTTAAGAATGAAGATTTGCAAAAATAGAGCAACCTCCATTCCAATGTTGGACTCCAGCACTGTGCTTTGACATGGTTTCCTATGGGGGCAGACAGCTTAGGGACACAGGAAGAAAAACACAGGGGATTCTGATTATACAGATAATTATGTGAATAAAACCTGTGAAATCTGCTTTTTATTCCTCATTTAACCTGCTATTCCATCAACAGGTTTGCCACAATCCTGCTTTTCAAATATGAAACACAGTTTCCCAATAACTGTAGTACACCAGGTATAGAAAAGTTAGAATTAATAATTTAGTTATAACAGAAGTAATGGTTTCAAAGTGAAAAATTAAATGCAGGTATAAAGTGTTCATTTACATTTTGGTGGGTTCCTTGCAGTGTTATCTTCCTACAAACAATATATAAATAAATCTATTGATTTCTTTCTTTCACAACTGTTAAGGACATATAACAGGGAACTGTGTATGTTGGAACATTTTTGTATACAGTGCAAAAATGCAATAAGAAAGTCTTACTAAAATCAATGTTACCCAACCTAGTGAAATTATTTAAGTTTTCTTTCTACCTTTGACTTGAAATTTCTTACAGATCCATAGGTTATCATGATGTGGCAAAGTCTGTGAAGTCTTCAGCATCATCTTCATTCCTTCATCCACTGTCTTCTACTCTTGATGTAGAGGATGATTCAGCCAATGGAATTCCTAGGCCAGATTTCTCACAGATGATACCATTCAAACCTAAAGTTAGACCAATTCCTGGAGAACATCCTGTCCCAGGTAATTCAGTTCTTAGTTAAGTGTATTTTATGATTTGGGAATAGTAAATAAATGCTCTCAATTTCTTCCTTCTGAAATTAATTATGGAAATACATAATGTAGTAAAAAGATGTATAATTTTCTACAAAAATGTTTTATTGTGAGATTACCGGTTTTGGTTCATTCCATTGTAAGTTCTCAATGAGCACTAAACTTCAAGCAAATAGCGAAGAGGGAAAGTGGAAGGGTGGACATAGAAGAGGAGGGGGTGTAAAGGGTTAGGGAATAGCAGGTACAGAGTTTGCAGGGTCGGTGGGGGGTAAGGCGAGGGCTGATAATAACATGGGTGAGGAAAGAGGTGGTTGTTCGTTAGAATGAAATTCGGGGAATTGTGGTGACGTATAATTTCCAGTTGCTCTAGGGTGTTCCCTCTCCATTCCTTTCACATTGTAAAGGTAATGCTCAGGACACCCTGCTTCCCTCCTAAGATGAAGATTTTTCTCATTCCCAAATCATTTGCCTCATTGTATAAACAAAATTTCCTTTTCATATTTTGCTTTCCAAATTTCCTTGAAATAATTTGATCTTTAGTATCTTTTTATTACCTTTTTACTTTGATAAGGAACTTCCAGCTGATATCACTTCTACTGGCATTATTAGTATTATTCTACAAATATTTCTGTGTTTTTGTGTACTTCTTCAAAGTTTATATCCCAGCTTCATACCTTTAATGATATATATATATATATATATATATATATATATATATATATATATATATATATATATATATATATATATATATATATATATATATACACACGAGGGCTGTTCAAAAAGTTCCCGAACTTTATTTATTACAGCACAAATATTTCACTTACAAATTATTGCTCCGAGTCTCCTTAAAAGTACTCCCCACCCCAACGTACACACTTATCCAAATGGTATTTCCACTATTTAAAACAGTCTTGGGACACTTCTTTCAGACTGTTCGTAAGCTCCCCTGTCGAATTTTTCTTTATTTCTCGAATGGTGGCAAATCTTTTTCCTTTGAGCGGGGTTTTTAGCTTAGGAAATAGGAAAATGTCACATGGAGCCAGGCTTGGTGAATAGGGTGGTTGAAGAAGCACAGTGGTCTTGTTTTTGGCTAAAAAGTCACGAGTTGCTCGTGTTGCTCCTGGTCTGCTGTCATCAGGCGAGGCATGAATTTGTCCTCGACTCGATGCATCCTCAATTTTTTTAGTTAGGATTTTGTAGCAGAATTAATCGGGATGCCACACTCTTCTGCAAGCTCCCTGACAGTCAAACGTCAATTTGCACGAACGAGGTCTTTCACTTTTTTCGATGTGGGGGTCATCTGTGGACGTTGATGGTCTTCCGAACGCTCATAGTCCTCCACTGATTGCCGCCAGTCTTTGAACCGTATAAACCACTCATAACACGCGGTACATTTCATAGCATGCTCACCAATAGCCTTGGTAATCAACTCAAAAGTTTCTGTGAAAGATTTGCCCAGTTTTACGCAGAATTTTACAGAAGAACGCTGCTCCTTCAAAGAGCTCATATCCGCGGACCCGATATTTCGCCGCACTCTACGATCATCTGTTCACATAAACATCCGTAACTAATGAAACAATCAAGATATTGACAAAGTGATTGAAGGTGGTTATTTGGGAAGCTTTGGCGGATACAACGCCTACAGGCAGATTAAAAAATAACCAACTGGAGGCACACTATAAAAAAAGTTCGGGAACTTTTTGAACAGACCTCGTGTGTGTATATATATATATATATATATATATATATCATATAATTAATTACTTTATTTTCTGGATTGTTGAAAACTTGTGTTTTTTAGATTAACTAAGAATGACCAAGCCATATGTTTTTTGAGGAATAAGGGCAATAGGTATAGTGGCTAGAAAATAATGTAAAATCAGCAATATACATTCATGTAGATGTACAGCTAGTTCCAAAAAAAACTTACCACCTAAGCCGCAACCCGCATAACAGACGTGAAGCTCTATGAGAGCGAGTCTAGAGTTTTCCACGCATTCTATTGGCTCTTGGAAGGAGGAGCACTATGATGGCGCCTTTTAAACCCTTGGTAAACGCGTTGAACGCTTTTGTATTGCTATTATTAACATGAATAATAGTTAAAATTTAGTGTTGCTTTTTACTATATTAGCAGTATAGTATTAAAAAATGAATGAAAATTGGATTTCATTATTTCGGCCTAAAATTTATGCGTAGTTCACTCTTTTCTGAGGTATCGGGTAAACTTACTTTGCTGCTTCAATTTTCCCCCAATAAAAATTATAGTATTGCGAGATTGAAAATAATTATGAAATTATGTTTTTTACGCTCTTGATGTCCACAGGACGAACTTTTAAAGTTATTTAAAGGAAACTACCTACTATGGCTCAAATAGAAATATGAACAAAAGCTCTGCAACATACGAAGGAGATAAATAATACTTAGGAATAAGAACACAATCAAATGTATTTCAACTAATTTATTTTGCAGAAAAATGCTCTCGAGAAGGGGAGCATGAAAAAACTGCGAAACCTACCAAGAAAGGCTAAGATGAAAAGAGACGTTATCTGGAAGAGTACACTGAAAAAGAATCGTTCTTAGTTAACCTGGAAAAGAACTCGAAAAATTACATCCAAAACATATTACATAAAGTAAAACAAGTAAATTACAATCAACGACTTAGATAATAACACAACATAGTATAAACATTTGAAACACTAACAAATCATAAATTAAATAAAGTAAAATATTAAGTGATGTGCTTTCTCGCTAATATCTAAGGTAATTGTTTAAAATTCAAATCGCTATTTAATATTTTAGAAAATAACATAATTATTACGATAATATTGCATTAATTAATTACATTTTAGATGCTGAGGGCTTCAAAAAGATTGTTCGCATATCGTAGTAATTATTAATTTACGAAAAAAATAACACCAATACACCAGTAAAACCTTTCCAAAAATTTTGTTCATTGCCAGTCCCTAAACTATCACTTAAATAAAAAACTATCACTTTAATGAAATCAAGTTCATGTTCCTTGCAAAATTATCTTATCCAAATCTTTATCTGATGCTAAAACTCTCTCTTGCTCCTTACTGCAACCTTTGGCTGGATTTCTTCGTAGTTGAATCCGTAGGAGAGAGAATTATCAAATTTGAACGGAGCATTAGATATTTCAGGATATATGTATCAACATGCAATTCTGTTCTTACTTTCACCAGGCATTCATGATGACACTATCAGATGAATCAGTATGATTTTCAGCACCTGACCAGCATGCGCATTGAATCCGATATAGTTGGGGTAAATATAATAGTTTCAGCCTAAGATTAATAATCAAAGCAAAGGTTTTAACAAGTAATGAATTAATTTATGCCAAAACACACGCATTTGCATTTAAACATGCTTTTGAAATTTGAAAATTAGAAAATTGTTCATTGATTTCTTACCAATTTTAATCATTACATCTAGTCAGAGATAACAGCCTATGAACACAAGACATCTCAATGGATGGCAGCAATCACTGAAAAAACAGTGCTGTTTCTGACAAATTCGCATCTGGGTTTTTCCTGATTCTTCCAGAGGGAAGGGAGAACTTTCCCTTTCACCCTGGCCCTAGGAGTATTCCCTATTCATTCCTTTCGTTATTTCTTTTTCCTTTGTTTTGAACATCGCTAGATATTGTCTGATTTCTCAAAGGAACCATAGAACTGACGATGGGTGCAGGTGAACTCTGCACTGAGAGGAAAAACCCCTTTTTCGGCATGTTGTGGTCGGTCATATCTTTCCGAAGTAGCGAATGTTTGAAAACTATAATGAGGATTCTCGACCGCACCCCTGCTGAGCAGATATCTAAGGTTAGGGTATAGTGGCGGTGACCGACAAAAGTAAGGGGGGAAGTGGTGGAACCATGTCCTTGCAGGACTTCAGGAAGAAATTTATTTTTAGATGGTTAAGAAATCAACTGCTCAGTATGACAAATTCAAACCTTAAGACTGATTTGCATATTCCATATAAATTCCTGGTGTTCTGTGCCTGCATATTGCAGGTTTACAAGTTAACACCTGGTTCGAAAGGACATTTCCCATCTTTTAGTTGGCAATTCGAGTAATAACTAACTGCTGTACTTGTCTGACAGAAATAACGGTCTAGAATTCGATACTACCTTTCAGTATCATCTCTTGACGGAATAAAGACATGTAATTGGAAAAAATATTCAGTTATAAAACGTGTAATGGAAAATGAAGGTGTGATGAAAATCTATAAGATGCCATTAAATCAAACGTTAACTCAATATCCAAAAATCCCCATGGTTACACTAAAAAGATCTTCAGAATTATGCACTAAGAAAAAGTGACAATAATTATTATTGATCAATATTTGGTCGCTATTTTGATTTCTGAATTCATCAAATAAGTATGTAACCCGAATTGCTTGAATGGTGTATAATATACACAAAAATTAAAAGAAAAATCACTATCAATAATTCTGAATGATGGGTAAAACGAGTAATAGAAGAATAGAAGGAGAAAAAAGGAACTCGGCGGTTAATGAACTAAGAGATAAAGGTTCTCCAAGGGCCGAAATAGCGGCAACCGTCTAAGGGCGATTTCCCGGGAAACGGATAATCGTTTAGAGGTGAAGAAGAGAAGATGGAAGCATTGTTTCTGAAATGTACATCAGGATTCTGAAGAACTGGGACCTCTAAACGATTATCCGTTTCCCGGGAAATCGCCCTTAGACGGTCGCCGCTATTTCGGTGCTTGGAGAACCTTTATCTCTTAATAGAAGAATACTTCAAAATCAGAAACCAACGGATGATAACCAGCTTTACATGAGAATATTCCTCTAATTCTCATGATTCATACCTTAACTGTTAAAATATTCTTAGTTCTATATGTAATCCATTACTCCAACTCCATTACTCCAAGGTCAATATTAGCGTCCTTCATCCTAGAGGCATCACAATTCTCTACAAACTTTGTGAATATATTTCGAATTATTTCTTAACATAGTAATGCAAGAAAGATCTATTTTGTTGGATTTGGACCTTCGGAAAATTTGAATGATAATATGAAGTTCATAATGTTTTGGTAAATCTTATAAGACTTTTTATATCTATACTCCGCTTTTGAAGTAAACTACATTAAATGTGTTAGCTTATAATAAATAACTCATTCAACAACAAAAATTAAAAAATAGGTAATGCTAACTATCATCAATTAATATTAATCGAGCTCCTCGTCAATAATTGTTTGCTTTCTTCATAACTATTGTTTTCTATGCTTCATTTGTTTCTAGACACAGTTATAAATTTCATAGTTTGAAATAACTTGAGAAACGAACAATGAACTAGAGTAATGCTGTCGAACATTTTATCCTCTACGCTTACAAGAACCAAATTGTTCAACTTCTCTTACATCTATGATACAAAATAACCACTCGAAATTTCTTATAGAATTAAAGAAGGTTGCTTTAAATTAGTGAACAATGCTATTGTATTCAATTTCGGAGAACCTAGGAATAAACTGATGCATGAGAAGGAAATTTCTGAAAGTATGATAAGCCATCGACGTTATATCCTGTATATTTGAATGTTAACCATTTTTGACTAAGATATTACTTAAATTGGATAAATGAGTAGTTTCTCTGGAGGCAGTCATAAACGGAAAAAATATATGTTGGATGAGAAAATTGAGGTGAGTGAGTGCGTTATACTTTTAAAAGAGGTCGTTCCTCCTACTCAAAGTAAACAATTGGTCGACTAGGAAAGCAAGAAATGCGCCTACCTATTGTGATTCATCCAAAAATCTGGAATTAACATACCTCTTACACTTTCGGTTGTTAAATTCATCTGTATTTATTACTGCTTCCGTCGCTTCTCACTTCCCTATCCCTATCAAAACAGTCCCCCTCTTGAAGTCCTGGTGAATTCATTGCTTTATTCACTGTATTTTACTTTAACTCCTGTATCTTGCTTTTCAAATTTGTCATGGAATGTGGAGAGATAAAAAGTTTCTCATAGCCAATACATTTTAAATACGAAGGAATATTTTCAATATCACCAAGTGATAAATATGTAGATAGACTAGCCATACCAAACCACCACCCATTCATCTCAATCATTAAAATTATGTCAAAAAATATGAGAGCTACGCAGGGCCAGCCATCAACCGAGGGGAGCAAAATTTCAACATAGCATCATATGCGCTTCCCCATGTGATATTACAGGGTTGGAATTACAGGTAAAAAGGCCCTGGGAAAAACTATTTCACCAAGTCCCTATTATTTTGCGTATTTTTAACGTTTTCTACATTATAATAATTTTAAACGTTATAATAAACAATTGAAATATAAATAATGTAGGTAATTTTGTATACATTCAAAATTAATTGAAAATTTTACATTCATAGCTAACAGTAGCATTCAATGAGCATTATGACCAAACCTCATTTGCACTATCTTTTTTGTGTATTTTAGAACTTTTAAAGGTGATAAATATAGCGAGAAGAATGTTTAAGAACGTAATGGTTTGTGACTGCAACCATTTCAAGAGGAATCCACAGAAGAAATCAAGTTTATTCGATTCACACTTCAATGACACCGAAAAAAATTAATTAATTAATTCAAAATTAATGTGAAAGATGGTAGTCTCGTATCCGTCATCTTTATTCATTGAGAAAAATCGATCCTAGCACATTTTCTCTCAATTGATTTGGACGGTATAGTAAAAATTCCAACTGCATAGATGATATAATTTACTGATTTTTTACCGATTGAATTTTAATTTCGATGCTTATCAAATGAAACAAAATTTATCTAAAATACGCAGAGAATGCCTCAAGACTTCATACTATATATTTACTTATTGTTTTTTAATGTAGTATATTAATGTAATAGCCTAGATATGGCCATGAGTGTGCCTTACTTTACTTGTGTAGATTGCATTCACACAGGCTGTGATAAAACTGGTGATCGATGTAGACTCCTTTGGTATATAATTTTAAAGGCTAATAACTGCTCTCTTGAACGATGCATAATATTAGCTACTATTATATTATATAATATCACCCATGATAACCGCAGAGTTTTGCAAGCGAAGGCGTCGAATTCGAGGTCTGTACATTTTTGGTCCGACACCGATTCAAACTGCGCGGAAATTTTCTATCTCCCATCTCAGTCCTAAACATAAGCTCAGAGCGGCTCAGAGGCAGATTTTGCGAAAATTTCCTTCGACCTGCTCATGCATTTCGCCCTCAGACTCAAATTTTATGAGGGGAAGGGGGTCTGCCTCGGAATAGCGGGACCTCGTGTGCAACGTTTCCCTCTGTGCGAGAAGCAATGCTAGAATATATACTGATTCGTTATAACCATTTTATAATAACTGAATTCTTGCATTACGACATCCGTATTGTTATATTACTATTCTGCTAGGCCAATGCCACCAAACTCAGGATACTAATAAATATTTGCAATATTAATAAAGCAAATAAATCCATTTCAACTCTGCAGGCGGAGTTATGACTCAAGCAGACCATCTCCGCCATGTTTTCCCTCTCTCTCACTTCTTAAGGCTTGCTTGCAGGAAACTCACTGCCTGTTATGTGGGTTGCGGCTTAGGTGGTAAGTTTTTTTTGGAACTAGCTGTACTTAGGTAAAATAATTACCTTCGACCATAGTTTGAGTATGGAACCATTTAAACAAATGTAAGAGAATGATATTTTCTGGTGATGGAATATAATAGAATACGGCTCTTTCCCAATGCTTATTTGTGAACTTCAAATTACAAGTTTCCTATATTAATTGAACGATGTATATGAAGTATTGGTTTTAATTTTTTAATGTAGATGCCTATTTTTCTTCCATTCATATTCTGAGTTTTCTCTAAGTAATTTCCTCAGCTTTTCTTTGGGCTACAATTTTATTCTTGAAAATGAATGCTTTCTCAGTAATCATATGTTCACATGATATCAATTAAATATCCATCCAGCAGATATAGGATTTCCTAAAGGTAACTTCAGGAAAACTTAGGTGAAGTTGTTAAGAACAGGAGTAGTGTTCAAATAGATTGTCAGCTCTGAGGTTGATTAGATAATTTCTTGGATTTCAAGTGGATGCAGCTTTCTCTCCTTAGGTTACTTATAAAGGATCCTTCTATATGAAAGATAAGGAAACAGAAATTATAGGCTATCTTTCAGTATTTCTTTTTCAGAATCTGACTAATGAGTTCCATGGAATGCACATTATTGTTAGCTATTTTCTTTACATTTCATTTCCATAGAAGTAAGACATTACTACAGTTTGAAAATACTATGACTGTACAATCTTGATTATAGAAGTATTATGGTGGTATGTGTATTAAGGAGCTTCTCACTTCATTCTCAGGATACAAGATGATAGAGGCTTTCTGTTGGATGTATTAGTCTTCATTTTTTTTAACAAGTACTTGTCTTTCAGGAGGTGCATTTCCCATGCCACCAGCTGCAGCACACCTTTGCACATTGCTTCCTCCTCCGGCCTGTTTCCATGGGCCTTTTCCATCCATCTCCATGGTCATGGAAGTTTTCAACAAGATTCAGCTTCCTGAAAGTGGTAAGCTTCCATTTAGTTTAGTATGCAATACAAGTCACAATAAAAATCTATTTATAGTCAGGGGAAGAACTTAATCTGTGTTTGAATTTCCTTATTTATTTATTTCTTCATTTTCTTTATATATTGATTTTTTTATAGTGAATTTGTGTGTATTTTTCACCCCTTCTCTGAGGGTGTTTTCTCGCAACAAGGGTCAATTTCTTTCTTAATCTTCGGTTGCAAAGATTTTTATACTATAAATGATAACTTAGTTAACCATAAATGAATTAATATTATAATTATAACAAATACATTTGAGGTGCTGAAATTATTCTCTTTGAATAACTTTGTGGGGCTCAATACTTGCAAGAAGTGATACCTTGTGTGCCTTGCAATGTTGGAATGAGTACTTATTGAGGATAATAGAGAATCAAAATTAATAGATGCCATAGAATGCCTTTTGGTGGAAAATTTAAAGCATGTGTAATATTTAAACAGTCATATCTCATAAGTGGTTGGAGCCTATAAAAAACAGTATGGTATCTCTTAATTTTGATTCCCTATATTCATCCTCTAGTCTTATTCCAAAGTCTTGAGACACACAAAGTATCTCTCCTCGATTGAGATTTCAGGTGCATGAAATTTACATTTGCATGTGGTTCTATTGCATGTGGCAATAGAACCTCTGTTCTATTGCTATGAATGTGCATTTTATGTTTCATTAAGAAAACTTAATTTATTTTGATATTGAAGCTCCACTACCAACTGGAGACAATGGATATGACACCAAACTCTTTGATTTGGCAAAATCTGTTCACTGGATAGTGGAAGATGGTCAAGATGCAGCTGGGATAAGACGCAAGAGGAAAATTGGTGGAGTGAGTGTAGGAATCATAGGTGATGATAGCGAAGAAGATGACTTTTCAGGGGCTCCCCCTGCTAATGATATATATCGTGCTAGGCAACAGAAGAGGGTTAAGTGAAGATGCCATTGCATAGTGATTTTCAAATACATGCACAATTGCATTGCAGTGTTTAAGAAAACGTCAATGCTAAATGGGAATTGCTGTTCAGTGTGAGTGTTTAATTGATTTTTCATTTCTTTCATAATATTGTCCTACTTAACTTCTTTTGATTTATTTGTTAAATTTTGGGTCTCTCTCATTTATGTAGAAGAAGTCTCCAGGACCAGCATGATTATTCTTTTCTCCATTAAATATGATTTCCCTATTGCAAGGGATTGTAATGTACCGAAGTTCAAATTTTTAAATGTAATAGACGCAAATTTTATGTTCAGTTCTTAATGATATTTTTATCTATGGCTTGATGTATTGCATTAATTGCAATGATGAGTTGACATCAACTTTATTTACCTTGTTTGAAGACTAAAATGAACATGTTCTTTAAAGTTCTGTTTACACTGAATGTAGTTTTCAGAAGTCTGCTGTTATAAATGTTAACTGTCCATAGCTTCTGGAATTAATCTTAAATGAATGAATGAATTCTTTTAATAAAAAAGTTTCGAGGATCTCTGATATGAAATGATTTTCTAGTCATTTTCTTAAAGGGGTATTAGTAAAAAAATAATGACTTAGTTCTAACTCCTGATGATGTACAGTGGGGGAATAAATTATCGCAACACTTTGCGAGCTCTTGAGTCGGAATTCTCAGAAACTAATTGCAAAACTACTTACTACGACTGACTGGCAACACTGAGAAAGGCCTCGAAAAGCGGTAATATTTGAGTCGGAGCCTATAACGTACTCGAAATTTCGCTCTTTCGATCTCTTCTCAAATCCTTCGCGCGATCTTTCGTAAAAATCGTGGCGAAAAAGACGAAAAAACCGTTTTTAAGCTCAATTTTGGACAAAAAAACGTCAAAATCGTCGCAAAAAGTCGAAAAAAGCGTTTTTAGCTCAATTTTGGACAAAAAATGTCAGAATCGTCGCGAAAATGTCGAAAAAAGCGTTTTTAGCTCAATTTTGGACAAAATCGTCAACATCGTAGCGAAAAAGTCGAAAAGCGTTTTTAGCTCAATTTTGGACAAAAAACGCTTCTTTACACTGTAGTCAGGGTGTTACTACATGGAAGGATCTTGCATGGCATCCCCAAGATTGGTCAGCTTGTTAGTTGCTGAAATATTCTACCCAGTCTGTCTCTCCAATGGATACAATAAATTCCATGGGGAAACGATAGCGTCCAGCCTAGAGGTGGGCGCCGCGCCGATTACGCCGCGCCGCCGACAATACAAGGCACGCCACCGCCGCCGAAGAAAATACTACGGCGCGCCGCCGCTGGAAATTTTATCCGCGGCGGCGCGGCGTGGATTTAAAAAGTCCCACAGTCGAAAATGTGCTGACAAGTAGTTCGAAGAGATTCGCCTTGAACTGATAGAACTCATCTCGGGCTTTCCATCAGGGCGATGAGTTATACGTGATATCGACACGTGTTACGATTAGGATTAATTTTCGCGAGCACACCATTCTCACTGCCAGTTTGCTTGCTTCGTGTGACCGCGCAGCTTCGGTTGTGACTTCGGCATGACTCAGCTCACGTAAAATGAGCTTCGCTTGTGTTGATCTGCAATCACAAGTTTGTCAATATGCCTCGCCGTGTGGCTGTTAAAAAGCGGTTCATTTTCTTTTATATAAGCAGAATGTCATCGGTCCTGACGAATCTATGCCTTCACACTCTCTACGATCACAGCTCTACGTTCTTGCGTATCCCTGCCACAAGCACTTCTATTGATAGGAGTTTTAGTATCTGTGGGCTCACTCTCAATGCTAAGAAAAGCAGACTAGAGCCACAGCGTTTAAATAAAATGGAATTCATCCACGAAAACTATGCCTTGTGCAAAGATTTTGTTCACAGAGTGTAACCTATTGCTGTCCTTATTAATATATTTATTTTATTTTACACTCCTCCTATTCGTTCATTTGCTTATTATTCTTTTAGTTTGTTTAAACCAACATTTTTTGATTTGCGTTAACCATTTATATATTTAGCATTTTCTGGAAATTTCGATTGAACGTCAATGCCTAGATAGCATACTTGAAAAATAATGCGCAAATGTGATGTTAAAACTAATTCAACAATAGTTCTTCCATTGATCGACATTCTACTGGCTGTATGTGCCCAATTTGTGATGCCACTCTTTAAAGTAATGTAGCGTAATTACAATTAGCATGCTTTTGTGAAAATAAGGAATACAACGTATTGCTAAATTTTTATTTGCCAAATTAACCCCTTTTACGGCGCACAGTTGGTAGTCGAATAAAAGTTGGCCAAAATGAGAAAATAATTTTTTTGAGTGCGGACTTTGAAACTTCACATGACCATATTTCAATAAGTTCAGCATATAACATTCTCAGGCAGCGCCTTATGAAAGCTCGTTTTCCTTAAAACGGAGGGTTCGAGAGAGGACAAGAGAAATAAATACAACTTAAAGGGGTAGGCCACCCTGACATTTTCAAAAAATCGAAAAAATTTTATTGTTTTAAAATATCTATTATATATAGCTAACTCTCCGGGTATACCTATTATATATACAGGATATACGAATTCTAAGCATGTTCCACAAGTGCCGTCGTCAAATTGTTTACGACGTACCGGCCCCACCCTGTACATACCAGAATAATTCAGACGTTTACGCTAGCTATCATGGGTTCGATACCAGAAGATACCAAAAATTGCAATTTTCCCATAAGAATGCTTTGCGCGGATTTTTGAAAATTATTTTGAGGCACTTATCGGTAAGATAGAGGAGCCAAAATCTCGGAGGTTGAAGTTGAGGTAGTCTTCTATATTACGAATGGAAGAAATGTTACAAAATGACAGTGAGTTCGACGCCAGGTGGGTGCGAAATTCTTTCATAAGAAAAGCATTGCTGCAGTTTTTGAGAATTTTTTTCAATGCCTTACCGATGAGATGGAAAGATAAAACCCGGAATCGTAACAGAGGCGTTTCAACAAATTCTTTCACGCGTTTCACCGTTCCTCTAATGGTCCTTGGTTCGATGCTAGAGCGTCATTCCGATTCTACAATGTATTTCAAAGGGGGATAACGGAATTTTATTTTAGGACCTTCCCGATAAGATATTGAATCGAAACTTTGAAACACGTCAGAGTGGCACTTTTCTAACATTCGTATGCCATTGTCTCTCAAGAACGGGTCCTGTGTTCGACTCTAGGCGGTCTTTCGCGCGAATTTTCGGAAATTGTTTCATTGTACATAACACAATTCATATGTTTCATATACGCTGTTCGCCGTTCCTTGACGGTTCTTGGTTCGATGCCTGAGCGTCCTTTCTATTCTACCATGTATCTCAAAGGGGGATAGCGTAATCTTATTTTGGGACCTTCTCGATAGGATATTGAATTGAAACTTTGGAACAGGTCAGAATGGCACTTATCTAATATTAATATGCTATTGTGTCGCACGATCGGGTCCTTAGTTCGACGCCAGGTGGTCTTTTGCGCGAAGTTTTCAAAATTGTTTTGAGGCATTACTTGGTACGGTACTGCATTCAACTTTTGCTTGCAGTATGCAAGCAACTTTTACTCGCAGTATAAACTTTTATCTACGTACATCTCTTGGTCCGATATAAATATTCCACTTGTTTAAGAAGTTACAGCTTATTTCGGCTGACGGTTCACTGCAACTGTAGGGACGATTACGGACGATTTCGACTAACGTCAACATATCAGCTTACATAGACTTGAAATGGGTCTTTGTTAACTTTTCTATTTTGTTAGAATCATTTAACTTGAATCAATGCAAGGTTTTCAGGTTAAGTAAAATTTTTCCGATCTATAATTAGAGATCTACTGATTAATTTATTTGTTCACCTTTGATGCTCGAATAACGCTTAGGGCAGTTTTTTTCGTCTTGGGACTCTCTCCCATAGCAGAGATAAGGTGAATGATACTCAAAACATCTGGAGCGAAAACAGAAAATATCACTTTTCTATGGGAAAGAGATAATTCGCTCATCCCATGAAGAAAATAAAGACGAACGCGAGCTACAAGCACGAAGATATCAACCTTAGCTATACGCAAGGCAGTTGAGAAGTATTTCTATTACATTGAACTGTTAAATTAATAAAAAATATATTGGGATGCTCTTTGAAGACAATGCAGAAAAAATACCACAAGAGGTGCCTTCAGACCGAGAAATAGAAGCGCACTTAACTTCAGCGTAAAAGTTAAAAGCAAAGTCATCGATATTGTTGATTTATCACACAGCTTTAGAATATTGAATGCATTGCTACCTTCTCTACAAGAAGTGAATAAATTGTCTGTAATTTTGTGAAGAAGAAGTTCCTAGAGTCGAGCGCACGTGGTCTGGGATTTTAACTGATTATCGTTTGGTATGACTGTAAGATGAAAGGAAATAATTCTTGCCTTTTAGTGACATGTTGCATGAAGTGAATAGTTCACCAACATAGCGGTGATGCATTACTGAAATATTTACTTTTGTATAACGGATAAAGTGTGGAAAATTTTTATTCATCTTATCGTCTATTTGTATTTAGTTGCTAAAATATTTCCTTTAGGCTATTAATATCTGAAACATATGTATTTAGAAGCGCGTTCGCTCGTAAATCCTTTCAAAAATAAGATCACCATGGAGGGTGGCCATCCACCATCAGGATAAGGCTCTGTATCCCCAACGAAAAGTTGGTTTATTTATCGGCGTCGCAAATTGTCACAGATTTTTATTTCAATTACTGTTCATAGAGCTTAGATGATATATTGATATAAGTTAGCTCGTGTACATCGTGGTAGGTCACTACTATTTTCCTCGCTTTATGTGAAAGTTAACTGTAAAACGAAGGTTCACCATTCTGTTGAATTAATAAATCAAATATTCAATTGTGATCTCTTAAGCAAATCATAATGAAGCTTAAAGAATGATTTATAACACTGCTTTGATTTTTAACCGATGATTGTGCTCATTTGGTTTCAGTGTTGGCTTGAAGCTGAATTTTGCAAAAATCAAAAACCGGCATTTTTTAATTTTGACACCTCTAGAATTTTAATGCGTAGTCATCAGCGCAAATAATTTGGTTGTAAAGGCAGGATTCATTCAAGAATGGCCAGTACTGAAGTTCCCACTCAAAAAAAAGATTTTGAAAAAGGTTTTTTGACCAGGTTTTTTCGATTATAGCCCACTGTGCTGCGTTGAATTCAAGGTATTTCTATATTTTTTCATAGGTATGATAAAATTACAATAAAATACTCTGAGATATTCGAGTTATTCATCTTTTTTCTACCGTATACGAACGAAGTTTTACGCGCCGCGCCGGTTACGCCGCGCCGCCGCCGCCGATTAAACATTCGGCGTTCACGCCGTCACACCGCCGCCGCCGGCTTCATTTTGCCTCTACGCCGCCGCTGACCAAAATCAAGACGGCGCCCATGTCTAGTCCAGCCATCCACTCCACTGAGAAACCTCCAATTCACGAATTTCAGGCAAGTGCATTAATCAAAAGAATCTACCCAACAACCTCCAATTCATCAATTCCTCACAGGCGCATTTGGCAAAACACTATATCTACATGTTCATATGATCTTACTTTTGGCCCCAAAGTCTAAATTTTTATGCTTTTTTAGTTCTATAGATTTTCCACAATGGTTTCTACTGATGTAAGATTTGAAAATAAAATAAAAAGTAATGAGAAATAACTTATAATCAAGAATGTTTTGTTTTCAAGGAAAATCCTGAACCTTTTTAATGAAACATAAGTAGTAATGATTTAACAAAAAATATATATACACACACACAAGTAAATGTTGCTTGCATACTGCAAGCTAATGTGGTGAATATTTACCAAAATATCTGCTTAGGCTCAGAACTACTTGCAAAAACATATCAAGTTCTCCTAAGTATATATCAAGACAGGAAAATGTAACTAGTCTGTTATCAAACCAAGGTCCATTACCATAAACATTGCTGTTTTTGGTAAATACCCTTCCTACTCTATGCTGAATTTTGAGTCAATGTAATATTGGGAAGGCTCTTCAAATATAATTCTGAATTTTCCACATAATTCTATGGTAGAATGCAAATGGCATCGAACCAAGGACCATCAAACAAGTAAACTGCTTTTGTAAAACAAATTCACGGCTGCTCTTTGGAGGTCAAAATATAAAGTTCTATCTTACTGAGAAGTACCGAAGAAAAATTTAAAAAACAAGAAGATTCCAAGTCATGGGATTCGCACATGATGTGTCTTCTATAGTACGAGCGATAGAAATTTCACCAAACAAGTGTTTGTTTGACACCAGGTAGGTGCAAATTTCTCCCCTTTAAAATGCATTACAGCAATTTTTAGGAATTCTTTTGAATAATTTTCTGGTTAAAGGGAAAAATAAAACTCAGAATGTGGATAGCAGTTATAATTAGCTTTCCAATGGGCAGTTTACTGTTTCCCTGATGTGCCTTGGTTTGATGCCAGGGCATTTTGATTATATCATACACATCAAACTGAATCCAGAAATACGGCCAAGGAACTTCCCAATATGATATAGATGTGAGATTTTAGAAACGGTTGGTGTTGCCATTACTGAACAGTTATGTGAAATTTTATTTGTCTTATTTTAAGAGATGGTCCTGGGTTTGGCTCCAGGCTGTCCTAATACTCCCATAAGAGATAAACGGCGGTAAAGCGAAATTTTTCAATGAAAATTTCTGAAGAAGTCCATATCCCGGAAATATAAACACACACGCATGCACTCATGCACGCACACATGCACACAATATTAAATTACCTACATAAATATCTACTAATCAATAGATATTACATTGTTTATTATGTAGAATACAGCAGAAAAATTGTATACTATATTTTTCAGCATATAAGATGACCCCCAACTTTTCCATTGAAAACCACACACACCAAATAAAAAGTGAAAAACATCAAATTTGATTTCAAATGGTAATTTTAATTTAAATACTCTCATACAGTCACCACATATGGCAGGGGTGGCCATTTTTTGATTTTCCTCACCATATGCAAGGACTGCAGATTCTCAAATCCAACTTGGAAGTTTCACCACCCAGCGTATTAGACAGTACCTGGCGTATAAGATGACCCCCAACCTTTGAGCTATGGCTCATGGGCTAAAAAAATGTCATATGCTAGAAAATATGATAATATTCGAATGAAGAAACAAGGCCATTTGTTCAGTTTTAGTTAAGCATTGTTCTTATAGAATGCTTCTGACGAAAATGCAATGATACATTCCTGGTTGATGGGAATTTGAATTTTGAGACAGACAACTGTTAGATTTGCTACCTTAAGTCACTTCCAGGACTAAGAGACAAGGGTTCTCCAAGTGCCGAACGCGGCGACCATCTAAGGGCGATTCCCGGGAAACGGATAATCGTTTAGCGGTCCCAGTTATTCAGAATCCCTAATGCGCATTTCGAAAGCAAAGCTTTCATGATCGCAGGGGGTCCAATGCTGAATCATGTAATTATGTAATTAATAGAATTTCAAATTTTCATTGGGTGTTGCATTATCTTATTATTATTTGTTGATAACTTTAAAGTGCAGAAGCATAATAAACTACTAGAAGAATAATAGACTACCCAGCACTCACCACGAGGAGGTGGTTGCAATCGAGTGCCGACCTCTCACCCACCTAGGTAGGCTGTCCCATTTGGGCTTTGAAGTCCGCTTTCGTACCACATATCAATAATATTTTTCTATTCTTCAATCGAAGTCTAATTTAGCCATCTCGGGATTCATAACTACATACAACAGTTGATGTAGCAGTTATATCCTTGACGCACCGTTCCTCTCCCTGGATTCGGCAGGCAGGTAAAACAGTCTGCAGTTTTCCTAGGGATTAATCTCTTCCAGTAGCGATGTCCTCTAAGTCTTCATTTGTTAGTAAGTGTAATACTGGAGGTGATGTTATTTCTTCTTTTCTCCAGTGCACTAAATCTGTATAATCTTTGGCTTAAAAGTTGATCACTGGGGGTGCAAACTTTCTAATGGAGTTAACTGGTTGGCTTTGGCTTTTTCTAGCTTTCAGGATCTTCTTTGCAGCGTTTTTACGCACATTTCAGCGACTATCTAAACATACCAACTCGTATGTTTTCTGGATGCCCCCAGAAAGCATGATTTCGGAGATGATCATAGAGATAAATCTTTAGCAACGTTAGCAATGTCTTTCAAGGAGATTTCCTATCCAAAGTAATTTTTTTTCGCTTGAACGTAATTAAAACACCGAATGACACTCAAAAAGTTGGTAACTGCTTTTCATTAGATCCTCCGATTCCCCTAAAATATCGAATATCGCTGACTTCATCTGCCCTCAAGGCTAGGGTGGCATTTTACGGAGTATTGTCCAGCACACTATGAAACACAAATATTTCCTGTTTTCACAGCTATCAATCCACAGATTTGCAAGTATCAAGAGTAGTTTTAGACACACCTATTGCAATAACACATGTGTTACGTAGACTTATAACTCGCGCAAACCGTCACGTTTCAGTGCTCTGTCCGGAGAGACTGTCACCCATACTGGTAGTAATAATAATAATAATAATTCGTCTTTTTTAGGGCGAACTTTTGGTCAAGGATGGCCACTCTTACAATTAACCCTTATTTTTTTTCTTTCTTTTCTATTTTTTTTTAATATATCTTTTTCTTTTCTTTGTAAAGACAACGATCACAAACAACCATTCCCTAACCGGAAAAATCCGATTAGCCGGGATTCGAACCCGGGACCGTGTGGTTAGAGCGTTAACGCGCTAGCACGCTGAGCACTCCGCCACCACGGCCGGTAATATTGCAACCACCTCCTCGCTAGTACTTGATTATTCGATTAACTAAGAGCTGCAATTTACTTCATTTCCTACTATCTTATCATTCTTCATAAATTTAAGTCGGTGGGGTCGAGTTACTGCAGCAGGTTATTGCCTACCCAACATCCGTAACATCTCTGTATATTTGGCGTTTTTGACAAATTTTGGCGAACTAAGAAATCAATTTTCCTCATTCAAACTCAGTAAATTGTTAATCACTAAGCAACATACAAGCAATACATGTAATATTTTGCCATTTAATCACTTCAGAAACATCGAAAAATCATCAGAAAAAATTGCGAATTTTTGACATTTTTTCACAAAAATTGAAAATTTTGACTAAATTTTGCAGCCTCAGGACATATTCCGATCGAGCTGAAATTTCTTATGGTTTATAAGGACCACCAACCACAAACTTGAAGCACTAGCCGCATATCGATTTCGAAAAAAAAGTTTTTTCGATCCACCCTACTGAGCAACCAATCTTGCCTTATATCTCTCAGCTTTTCCATTTGCATCTCTTTTTATCTTGAGCACCCATTTAGTCCCAATTACCTTCTGATTTTTCGGGCGATCAACTAGTGTCCAAATATCATTTTTCAATTATATTTTTTTTGTTTTTCAAATTATTTATTTCTTCTAACATTGCTTGATACCATTCCCTTTTGTTCTCACCACTCATTGGCTCCTCATAATTCAATGGATCATGAATTTCGGAAACATCATAGGCATGACTATTCACTGCACGACAACATGCACGTGGCCTTTGGTATCCTATCAGACCTTCGTGGGACAACAAATTGATCTTCTTCCAAGTTTTGCATAGGCTTAGGCAGCTCAAATTCTGTAACTGACTCTACCTCAGGTGATTCTACTGAGGCTTTACCATCACTCTCATCTTGCCTACTATCAGCATCAAATGGAAATGAGTTCTCAACATGTATCCCTTCCTCCCCCAAAATTGCATACTGCCCGACTAACTGATTATTATTCCCCAATTGCTTCATAACTTTACCCATTGACCAATTTTCTGACAGCATAGGAAAGACTTTTTCTTCGAACTCCACACCTTGTGATTCAACAACACATTGATCCTTCATTACCTACACACTATAAGTTTTTGTATTATTTGAATATCCCAAAACACACCAACCTTAGCTCTAGGAATGAGTTTGTTTTCAATCCTGCAATGTACAAATGATTTGCAGCCAAAAGCTCTCATTTTCTGCAATTCATCTATGGGCAACTTACTCTCTGTCGATAATTTCCCACCTATAGCCTTAGAGGTACACCTGTTTTTAATGAAACATGCTGTACTGACCGCCTCAGCCCAAAATGGTAAACCTGACCCAATCAACATACAACGAGCTAAGCAAAGCAATTGCTAATTCAACCGCTCAGCTATACCATTTTGGTGAGGTGAATAAGGTTGAGTTAACCTTCTCCTAATGCCTTCATTCTCAAAAAGCATTTCAAACTCTTTACTAGCGTATTCACCACCATTATCTGATTGGAAAGCCTTCAACTTACAATTCTTTTGATTTTCAGTGGAAACCTTGAACCTCTGAAAACAACTAAACACCTCAAATTTATGCTTAATGATATTAACCACAGAATATCTACTGAAATCGTCAGTAAAAGTTACAAAATATCTCCCTCCTCCAATACTTTCTGGCTTAACTTCACAAACATCTGAAAATACCAAATCAAGAGGATGCTCTGACATGCTATCCCTTTCAAAAAATGGTTTTCTTTTCATTTTCCCAATAGCACACACATCACAATTTTCATCTATACTTTTTGGAATAATGACAGCATCTGGTAATGACTTAGAATGCCCAAACCTCTTATGCTACATCTCACGACACACAGCCACTCTCAATAGGGCTGAGACCAACTCTTCCTCAGCATTTCTGTCACCAGCATCACTGGTACCATACCATGAGCATTCAACTTCATACATACCACCAACTGCTTTCCTTTTTAAGAAAACATCACCATCGTGCATGACTTTTAAGCAACCCCTTTCCACTACCGCCTTACAACCTTTTACATCAAACTGTCTCAATGACATTAAATTATCTTGCAAGTCTGGGACATACAATACTCTTTCCAATTTCACCAGCCACCCTCCATTTTCATCCTTCAATTTTAACTCAACACACCCCTTTCCACAAATATCTAACCTATGCCCATTTGCCACATGAACTTGTATTCCCATCAAAAGTGATGATAATTTCCCTATGAGGGGTCATGTGATCACTTGCACCCGAATCCACAAACCATTTCATCAATTCTTTTTCAGCACCACTACCTGCCACCATCAAGGCTTTCACTCTGACTAAATTAGTTTTTACTTGATCCGCTTCACCACCTTCTTGTTCTCCTACTGATGCTCTTGCTTCCCTATTCCTCGGGTTGGTCTTCAAACAGCTCGGTCCTCTCTTCTGCACCTTTGGGCAATATGCCCAATCTCCCTGCAGACAAAACACACCAAAGTCCCTTTGCCTTTCGCTTCAACCACACATTCAATCTCGAAATGTGTCCTGGTTGTTTACAAGTAAAACATACATGGGTGTCCGTCCGGGAGCTCTTACCTTTCTTCACCCACAGCGTACCCTTTGACATCTCTCTCATATAGTCCCTAATCGTCATGCCATCTTCCTTTTTAATGGTCGTTAGCTCCTCCAAAAACTCGATTTGATTATAAACATCAAATCTTTCATGCATGTTTTTCAAAATTTGCCATGCCTTCTTTGCGGTCACACACTCCCCAATGTAGACTATATACTGATCACTCCTCAAGAGAAGACTTTGTGCCAGGGTAGAATAATTCTTCTTTCTTTGTGCACTGTCATAATCTTCGTCTGAATCTTCTGTGGAGAATCCTGGCTCGACTACATCCCAACAACCCTTGTGCATGAGATAAGCTTTACTCTTCACCAACCATGCGAAATAATTTTCATCAGTCAACTTGATGTCTTTTTCCAAAGAGATGTTTTTCTTCATCTTTCTTCTCTACAATTTGTTTTTCACTCCAAAAATCAATAAAAACCGCCACTCTTACTCCAACACCAACCGGCATGCTCTCCAGGAAAAAAAGACGTGCTCATCAGCATACATACATTTTTCCCATATTAACCATGGATGTATGACGATTTTTATTAATGTTTATCTTCCAGGCAGTTTTAAGTAGATTTAGGCATGATTGGGCCCATATTCTGTCAGGATTCACGCCATAAACACAGATACCGATGGCAGTACAAAAACTTAACACAACCACTCCATTTGAGAACACATCCGATTGTGACTTCCGGAAGAAGCAACAAATGAAAACAACTCTTTTTATGAAAAACAGGAGAAAAACAGAAATTGCACTCTGAACATGTATAAAATACAGTAATAATAAAAAAATAAATAATTGAGAACGCATATCCAACTGATTAAAGACAAGACTGTGTTTTCTGGAATAAAAATTACCATCGGAAGGGCACCCAAACCTTGCCCCTGTCAAAACTTGTGTTTAAAATAATGAATAATCTGTCGTTTATGTTCTAATTAGGATTGTTTTAATTTGAGGGAATTTTTAGTTGCTATTCTATCGGTTCTTTGTGAGTTTTTTTCCCATGCAGTGGGGTTTTTGTGATCATCAACTTTCAGTTGAGAAGAATTTCCCAACCAATCCAATATCTGTAGTGTTGTTGTTATTTAAATATTTTCATAAATATAGTAGAATTCGAAGTCAATTGGAAGAGAGGCCAACTTGGGTCTAACCTCGCCATATTAAAGACTCAAATCATTCTTTCACTTAAATATTTACAAAGATTTGCACAATGAATATCTAACAGCAGTGGTATGGTATGGTACAGTAAATAATATGTCAACCTCTAAGTCGTACTTCTGAATTACCAAATATAATATAATCTTTCTACAATATTAGATACCCATCATGAAAAAACTGAAAATATAAATATAAATGGAATTTATTATTTTAAGTTTTAATCATAATATACACTTCTAAGTTGTCTAGAGCATAGATTTTTGAATATACAATGCTGAATTTTGATTTCATAATTTAACTGATCTTTTCCTTAGCATGAGATCTCTGCTCTCCTTCCCTACACAATTAAAATGCGTTTTTTTAGTTAACTTCAACAATCCCCTTAGTCACCATGGGAACTGTTTGTTTATATTGTCAAAATTACACATCCTTTTCGGTTGTTATTGACTGAATTCTTGCAAGTTTGAATCACAAATTATGTCACACAACAAAAATAAGCATCTTCAAACAATTTCCTTTATTTTGGTACTTCTCTCAGATTTGTTGGACCATTATTTCTAATTGAAGTATGCGAAGGAAAAACTCTGCAATCGATCAAAATTAACTTTATGTGCATTTCTTATGAGACCATATTCTAGTCGTCCAGACAAATGTTGGGTGTCTGGTTGTTGACCATTGACCTATAGGGACTTAATTATTTGTTTTCCTTCTTGATATGAATTGGTTTGGTACTTCTAATATTGCCTTTCATTATATAACAATATTAATATAACTTATAGTTAGTAACGCAATTCCTATTGACAGAAAGAAGTTGTGAAATCTGCTTTGTAAACAGTAAACATGGCGGAAATATGCTCACTTGGGTGAAATTCTATTAGAATAAAATGAAATGATGGATTGTAGAAGTCTCATAGATTCTTTAAATCCATATGCAAGTCAGCAGAACTTTTTAGGGAGATATTATAATTACCATATTGTATGTAAATGTGCCTAACAAAGGTTTTAATACCTCCGCTGGAAGCTGAGGTAAGCAATGTCATGAAATGATTGGTTTTATTACATAAAATATTAACTTCATTGATGTGCCATTAATTGGCAGTTATTATTACCAATAAAGCTTCAATTCAATAAAGCTACCAAGAGTTATTGTTATTTTTGACATGTACAGAAGATTTCTGAATAGATGGAACTCATATAAATGGTGAAGATGGAGGATTATCTGTTCATGTTGATATTACAGGCAGAAGAAATAGAGGAAGAGTTGGAAATAGTGGGCTGCATATACCTTACATGAGGATTCAAGTAACACTTCATTTCATAATACATTCATTCAGGAGAGAGAGTTGAATAAGGTTGAACTGAAAGATATGATATTAGGGAATTTTACAACCTTTGCTGAGATTATTTATTATAGCATTTATTTAACATTAGCTAAACTTGATGGAACCGAGATTCACTCAGTAGTATTCCAAAATGAAATGAGTGAATGAAATACACCACTTAGTTATTTTATTCAGAATTATCTTAGCAGAATACTACAGAAAAGTTTTACTTCTTTCTGAAGTACTAATATTTACTTACTTTTCTGTAACATTTTGTTAAGGTATAAAGTAAATTTCAAAAGTGGTGTATTTCATTCACTCATCACATAAACTACACCTAATGTTATGAGAGATTTGCGTCGTAATTACCCATACTTAATAAATGGAATAATAATAAATTTAGCCAAAAAATTGTATATCTTGGGTTATCTCTTACCAATAATTTAAATTGGTAATTAAATCTGTGTTAATGGAAGAATAAAGCTCGGCTTTATAAAGTGTATTGTCGGTAGATGCAAAGAGAGGGCGATGTTATTTCTCCTTGCTCAGGCCCCATCTTGAATACGTGATAAGTATATGGGACCCAGCGGATGAAATGGGTACCCGCAAACTCAATAAAATTCAGCGCAAAGGAATAGTATAGTTTAAGATAAATGGATATTTTCAAGTCAAGTTAGTTATGTTAAGAATGAACTTTCACCACTTAAATTCGTAAATAATGGAGGCTGGATAATATTGCCACTGAATTATAGTCGAACACGTAAAATCGTTTAGCATTATCAAAGATTTCATGCCTGAACGAAAATAATTAACAAAACCCTTTGTAAGTAAAAGTTTGGAAAATTTTCTGAAACTAGAACTCTCTATTCAACTTCTTTCAATATGAATGTTATGATTTTCTAGTTAGATGCTCTTCATTACAAGATATAGTAGTTAATATAGTATATATAGTAGTATGTATACAATATGTAACTAATTTAGTCTTTGAGAAATGCGCTTAGAGAATTATGAATCGGCTGATTCGATGTTTTGTCTACAACCAGTAAGCTATATTTGGGTTAATTTCGAAAGGTAAAGAACGGGCATCTTTTAAATCCATCGTAATCCTAGACTGTCATCGTAAACTAACAAGATGACAACTGCGCGAATTGCTTATTGTTGTTTAATGAAATGGTTGGATAAATTTCTTGTCTAAGAACGTATAATATTTCTAAATTATTAATTATCATCTTAAAGGAGTTAACTTCGATAGCAAAACCTAAAATGAATGCAAATATTCAATGAAAGTGATATTAAACGAAGACATAGCGGAAGAAAGCCTTAACTCCACGCAAATCCTTGCGCCCGCATAACATCTCGTAAGAAAAGCAACTACTGAAAGGCGTCACGTTAATCAATCGAAATTGTTGCATTTGTTGGTTCTATTATCTTTTCTACTTAGGATACATAGTATTCTGTTTATCTTCGTCTATACCAGAATCTGGAAAGATCAGCGAAATATCTTTGGATGAATTCTGTAGGCTTTGCTTGAAAGAGAGTTTCTGTCTTATAAATCTTTTCTCGCCCCTTTCTTCGTCTGAGGATCCGGAGTACAAAATATTGAATTTTGTATACAATTTAAAGATAGGTGTGAAGTTCACGATTTCTTAGCGTATATGGTATTCATATCAGGCTAATACCAGCTAAATTTGCTAAACGAAATCACGAAGCTAAACCACAATCTTTGTAATCACAATTATGATATGCTACGGTACGAATATTTTCGTGATTCCACATTTCTCTAATATTATGTGTATGTGTTTTATGCGATGACTAAGGCTGAGAATTAACGACGATTGTTTTAATATTTGAGTTTTATGATTTTAATTCAGTTCCTGGTCGAATTTGATCGTCATCATAGTTAAATCATCCGAAAACGATTCACTTCTATCTCGCCTTAATGTTTTAAGTCGTTCTGTGATAATAATTGTTCTGTGATGTGCTTTAGATATGTGAAAATGACGGCCTGCCGTCTGAAATATGTAGATCATGTTTGTGGAGGATGATTCTGTTTCAAACTTACCAAAAGAATGTGCATTACACCGAGGTGGAGGTAATGAAATTACCAGGTAAAACATGTCATGTAAGTATGATTCTATAAACTTTCGGATCGTGAAAAATATTAGTTTGATGAAACATTAACATCCCTACCACTTGCATTTGGGTATTTTATCATGTTCTTTGCTAATATTTAGGATTCCAACGGTAATTCTCACGACGCGGCAATTGGTAGTGAGCCTGTAGAAGCAGATGATGTACAAACGGCATGGCTGATGTTAGAAATGTTATCAAAGAGAATTAAAACGAATGATTTGGTGGTGTTTGTAGGAAACAGACATACATTCCTGTATCATTGTAGAATAATATAGGTGAAGTTCAGGATTCCGAAAACGACATGAATGCCATCGGCGAAGAGGTCAGTATGTACACGTAAATTATATAAACTATATAAGTATTTTATGTACTCGTCCCTCTTATAGTATAATATAGTATATTTAACAACTTTAAGGTTCCAGATGTAGAGGATGAGTTAAAGTAGTGCATTTGTGAACCACTCAAAATTTAAACACTTCTTTCTTTTTGTCCTTGAATATAGATTTTCGAGAAAATAGTCTTTAAAGTTGATCTAGGATGGCTGTACTTTGTGAAACGCCATTCTTAACAAGCAAAGAGAGCAAGACATGGTATGTTTCACAATTAATTTTTTATTTCTGACTGCTTTCGGCAATTTTCAAGGTACATAATATTTGAGAGAACGTCGTATTTAAAGGGATATAGGGAGGAAAGGAAGGAAGAGGGGATAAGGAATTTGGCATAAGTGGTTGCAGGTGAGTATCTTGGAAGGAAGGGAAAGTATTGGGGAAGGGTTGAAGAAGATGTGGTTGTTTGTTATACTACTTTTATGGGAGAGGATTTCAATTATTTTGAGGGAATCCATTTTCTTTCCCTTTGGTACTCCATGTAGAAGTTTTCCTTGGGTGGAGCTGGAATGGTCCATCTCCCATAGATGTTCTGAGAATGCCGAGCCTGGGGTCCCTAGCTGGAAGCACCATTGGTGTTCTGCTGCCTTTATCTCTCAATATAGAGTTTGGATGTGGTCCATAGTACTGAAGCCCTTCTGGAATCCTGCTTGCTCTGTAGGCTGGGCAGATGGTAGAGTAATCTTTAACCATTAAGCTATTATCCTCTTGATTGTTTTGTAAACAATAGGAAGAAGACTGATGGGGCAGTAATTCTTCAGCTCTTCCTTGCTTCCTTTCTTGTGCAAAAGGATGATTCTTGCATGGTTTCAGTACTGGGGAATCCTTCTTTGTTTCAGGCAATTAGTGAATAACTGCACTAAAGCATGTAACTACTATTCCAACATGTTTAATATATTCTGATGATATTCCATATATTCCTGCTTTTATATTCTTCATCTGCTTTATTGCTACAATTACTTCTTGTGGGAGAATTAAGAGTGGATCTTGTGAGTAAAGGCTTGCTCCCTGGTTTATTTCCTCTTTATATTCTTCCTTCTTGTATAGATAGACAATAATGCACTACTGTCCATAGTATTGCACATCTGCAGGAATCTGCCTCCTGTTTTTCCGTTCTTTGTCTGCTTTACAAGTACTTCTGGGAGAATAGAGAGGGGGTCTCGTGGCTTGATTCTTGGTTTCCCTCTTCAGCATTTTCAACCTTCTTGAATAGGTCTTTTTCTCCCACTTCCATAACATTATTCTTAATTATTTCCCACTCTTTTTATTAATACTTTCAGTAGTTCTACATTGTTCCTGCATTTGTAGATCAGTTTGTTCTTGGTGAACTTTCAGTGTTATTTACCTTTAACTTTTGCATATCCCACATTTTCTACTCTTTTTCTGTAATTGCAATAATCCCTCACCCTCACAATCACCTTCTGTAATTGTAATTCGTTGTAGCTTTAGAATCCAAAATACATTTTAAGCTGGTCTTCCTATAAATTTATTCCTATTAATATTAACTTTAATTTTTAGGATTGGTATACTTCATGTGTGTGGTAATTATCATCCATATAACTTGACAGTATTTTATCTTGTTTGTCATAGTTAAGTCATCATCAGGGGTGGCTCATGTTAGTCTCCATGCAATTCTCTCTTAAGCTAGTATCTTGATCAAGTTATATTTTCTTCCCGTATTAACTATCCCCATCATGATATAACTCTTCCTCATCCTCTCTTACCATTCCCTCTAATGCAGTCTTTAGCAAGCACATACTCCTCATAACCAATTCATCTTGATATTCTTGACCAGTATATCTCTTCTCCAATTCTTTCTAGCACCTCATTCTTTACTCCCAGATGATTCCTTCCTCCAGATCCACATTTCAAAGGTTTCTATTCTTTTACTTCACCTTTTCGTATTGTCCATAGACACTCCAGATGCCTTTCTTAATTTCTTTTTCATGTACATGATTCTCTTCAAAAAATCCCTCTTTTGCTATAGCTTTTCATGCCTTGGTGCTGGACATGTCATCAGTAATTCCCAAATATCTTTTCTTCATCAATTGCTTCCAATGTGATCCATTACCTCCTATTATAATTCTCGTGGTCTTTTTCTTGCTCTATATTCTTCACACTTGATGTAAAGCTCCTATATGAGTTTTTGTTTTCTTTCAGCTACTAATGCCATATCTTCAGCATAACTTATACAATCTTTTCCTTCCTATGTTCCTATATTCGTTGAATATATAGGGTTAGATGTAAGAAGAGACTATTCAGTCTCAATCTCGCCTGAATAAAGACGTTTTATTATTATTATTATTATTATATTCATTCCTACATTCTTTTCCTTCCTGCTTATGTCACTTCCTGCTTTCTCTTTTCACATCTTCTAAATACAGACACTCCCCAACTTATGAACATGACACAGTCAGTACTTCATATTGAATTGGTTGTCAATTGGCTATATGACCATGAATACCACTGTGGAGGTAGATTTTAGCCAATGAAGCCTTTGTTGTAATTATATTTTAAGTTTCTATTGTAGCTCCTCATATAATTATTTTTTAATGATTTAATCAATATATCTTAACGTCTTTGCTTAAAAATTTACAGCTAAGCACAAGTCCATCACAATATTATGAAAAGGAGTGATTTAATGCTGGGAAATTTCTTTGAAAAATTATAAATAATAGGTTGACCATGAACATGGAAAAAACACGGATTCATACATATTGCTACATTCTATCAATGAAAACTTGCCCCTAAATACCAATGAGTATGAAATCATTGAATTTTTTTGAAGCCCAAGTTCGAATATCAATATCTAATCGTTTTTTTTAGTAAGTGTTCTACCTTATGGTAGGTACAGCTAGTTCCAAAAAAAACTTACCACCTAAGCCGCAACCCGCATAACAGGCAGTGAGTTTCCTCCGAGCGAGCCTTAAGAAGTGAGAGAGAGAGAGAGAGAGGAAAAACATGGCGGAGATGGTCTGCTTGAGTCATAACTCCGCCTGCAGAGTTGAAATGGATTTATTTGCTTTATTAATATTGCAAAGATTTATTAGTATCCTGAGTTTGGTGGCATTGGCCTAGCAGAATAGTATTATAACAATACGGATGTTGTAATGCAAGAATTCAGTTATTATAAAATGGTTATAACGAATCAGTATATATTCTAGCATTGCTTCTTGCACAGAGGGAAACGTCGCACACGAGGTCCCGTTATTCCTAGGAAACCGAGGCAAACCCCCTTCCCCTCATAAAATTCGAGTCTGAGACGAAAGGCACGAGCATGTCGAAGGAAATTTTCGCAAAATCTGCCTCTGAGCTGCTCTGAGCTTATGTTTAGGACTGGGATGGGAGGAAGAAAATTTCCGCGCAGTTTGAATCGGTGTGGGACCAAAAATGTATAGACCTCGAATTCGACGCCTTCGCTTGCAAAACTCTGCGGTTATAATGGGTGGTATTATATAATATAATAGTAGCTAATATTATGCATCGTTCAAGAGAGCAGTTATTAGCCGTTAAAATTATATACCAAAGGAGTCTACATCGATCACCAGTTTTATCACAGCCTGTGTGAATGCAATCTACACAAGTAAAGTAAGGCACACTCATGGCCATATCTAGGCTATTACATTAATATACTACATTAAAAAACAAAAAGTAAATATATAGTATGAAGTCTTGAGGCATTCTCTGCGTATTTTAGATAAATTTTGTTTCATTTGATAAGCATCGAAATTAAAATTCGATCGGTAAAAAATCAGTAAATTTTATCATCTATGCAGTTGGAATTTTTACTATACCGTCAAAATCAATTGAAAGAAAATGTGCTAGGATCGATTTTCCTCAATAAATAAAGATGACGGATACGAGACTACCACCTTTCACATTAATTTTGAATTAATTAATTAATTAATTTCGGTGTCATTGAAGTGTGAATCGAATAAACTTGATTTCTTCTGTGGATTCCTCTTGAAATGGTTGCAGTCACAAACTATTACGTTCATAAAAATTCTTCTCGCTATATTTATCACCTTTAAAAGTTCTAAAATACACAAAAAGATAGTGCGAATGAGGTTTGGTCATAATGCTCATTGAATGCTACTGTTAGCTATGAATGTAAAATTTTCAATTAATTTTGAATGTATACGAAACTACCTACATTATTTATATTTCAATTGTTTATTATAACGTTTACAATTATTATAATGTAGAAAACGTAAAAAATACGCAAAATAATAGGGACTTGGTGAAATAGTTTTTCCCAGGGCCTTTTTACCTGTAATTCCAACCCTGTAATATCACACGGGGAAGCGCATATGAGGCTCATGTTGAAATTTTGCTCCCCTCGGTTGATGGCTGGCCCTGCGTAACTCTCATATTTTTCGACAGAATTTTAATGATTGAGATGAATGGGTGGTGGTTTGGTATGGCTAGTCTATCTACATATTGCGCTTGGTGATATTGAAAATATTCCTTCGTATTTAAAATGTATTATGTATATATTGGCTATGAGAAACTTTTTATCTCTCCACATTCCATGACAAATTTGAAAAACAAGATACAGGAGTGATTGGAAGAAGTGAATAAAGCAATGAATTCACCAGGATTTCAAGAGGGGGACTGTTTTGATAGAGATAGGGAAGTGAGAAGCAACGGCAACAGTAATACATACACTCACATGACTTTAACAACCGAAAGTGTAAGAGGTATGTTAATTCCAGATTTTTGGATGAATCATAATAGGTAATGGCATTTCTTGCGTTCCTCGTCGACCAATTGATTACTTTGAGTAGGAGCAACGACCTCTTTCAAAAGTATAACGCATTCACTCACCTCAATTTTCTCATCCAACATATATTTTTTCCGTTTATGACTGCCTCCAGAGAAACTACTCATTTATCCAATTTAAGTATTATCTCAGTTAAACATGGTTAACATTCAAATAAACAGGATATAACGTCGGTGGCTTACCATACTTTCAGAAATTTCCTTCTGATGCATCAGTTTATTCCCAGGATTCCGAAATTGTATACAATAGCGATGTTCAATGTTTTGTAGCAACCTTCTTTTAATTCTATAAGAAAGTTCGAGCAGTTCACTAAGCCAGTACCTAAATCATCTTCTTATCAGCAATTTATTTTGGAAAGAGATTCCGAGGTCTTTTCAAACCGATAGAAATTGCTAACATTAGTATTACTATCTATGCAAGCCAATGGTTTATTCTAAATAACTTTAGAGATATAATTTATCGGTAATCGGCGTATAAACTTCAAGTTTCTGCGACGTTGAATATGCGGAGTGTCTACAATTCCGTATTTACATTTCAATTCATATTTTATTGACATTATAATAGAAACTTTAGTCGATCTAGTAAGATCATCTTCAACACTCTATCAACTTTGTATCATAGATGTTGTAAGAGAAGTTAAACGATTTGGTTCTCGTAAGCGTAAGGAATAGATATTAGATGGCATTTCTCTAGTCCATTGTTCATTTCTCAAGTTATTTCAAACTACGAAATTCTGAGCTCAATATAGAGACAAAATAAAGCATAAAAAATAATATTTATAAATAAACAATCATTGACGAGGAACTATTTTTTCATTTTTGTTGTTGAATTAGTTATTTAGTATAAGCTAATACAGTTTATGCCATTCACTTTAAAAGCAGAATATAGAGATACTATAATTCTGATATGATACACCCAAAAATTGTCAACTTTATGTTATCGTTCAGATTTTCCGAAGGTCCGATTTCAACTAGAATGATCTTCCTTGCATTACTATTTTAAAAAATTCGAAACATCTTCGCAAAGTTCGTAGAGAATTATGATGTGCCTAGGATGAAGGATGTTACGAAGGTCCTTGGAGTGAATGTTGTAATAATGGATTACATATAGAACCAAGAATATTTTAACAGCTAAGGTATGAATCATGAGAATTAGAGGAATATTCTCATGTAAGTCTGTTTACAATCCGTTGGTTTCTATTTTTTAAGGTATTCTTCCATGACTCCTTTTACCCATCATTCATAATTATTGACGGTGATTTTTCTTTTAATCATTATACACCATTCAAACAATTCGGGTTATATAGTTTACTTGAGGCATTCAGAAACCGAAGCAGCAATCATTAATCATTAGTCTCACTTTCACCTAGCGCATAGTTCTGAAAATCATTTCAATATAACAATAGAAATCGTGTTTTGGGTGTTTTCACACCCCCTGACATACGTCATACGGCGGCTCGCGGGGTAAATGTAAATGTAAAATGTAAACCAGATGTTAACGTGTAAACCTGCAATATGCAAGTATACAAAAACCTGGTATTTATCTGCAATATGCAAATTAGTCTTAAGGTTCTGATTTGCCATACTAACTGTTGTTTCTTAACCATCTGGATTCCTTGCAAGAAGTCCTGAAAGGTCGTCTACCTCAAAAATAGAGTTGAATTTCTTCATTCCCTAATACCCGCGGCGAAGATAACAAATCGCGGATCCACCATTTCCCACCTTACTTGTGATCGGTCGCCGCCACCATACCCTAACCTTAGATACCTGCTCAGCGGGGGTGCGGTCGGGAATCCTCATTAGCGCTTTCAAATTCGCTACCCCGGATACATACGACCATCCACAATATGCCGAAAAGGGGGTTTTTCCTCTTAGAGTGGAGTTCACCTTCACCCATTGGCCGTTTTATGGTTCCTTTGAGAAAATAGACAATACCTTTCGATGGACGAAACAAAAGAAAAAGAAGCAACAAAGGAATGAATAGGGAATACTCCTAGGGCCAGTGTGGAGGGCCTCCCCTCTCTTTGAAAGACTTAGTAAAACCTCAGACGCGAATTTGTCAGAAACAGCCAAAGCTCATCTCAAAATCATAATGCTTCATCTGATACCATCATCACGAATGCCTGGTGGAGGAACAGAATGACGTGTTGACACATATATTCTAAAATACCTAATGCTCCGTTATTTGTCGTTTCAAGCAAATTTTATACTTCTCTGTATTGCAGAATAATTCAACAGCAAAGAAATCGAGTCAAAATTTGCACGACGGGGCAAGAAAGAGATTTAGCATCAGATAAAAGTTGGGACAGCATAATTTTGCAAGGAACATGAACCTGATTTAATTAAAGGGATAGTTTTCTGGGACTGGCAATGAACAACATTTTCGGAAAAGTGTTACGAGATGCTGGCGTTAATTTCGTCGTAAACTAATTTTTTATTCGATACGTGAAAAAATTTTGTGGTCCTCAGTATTAAAATTAGGAGTGCTACTATTCTAATATCTATGTTATTTTCTAAAATACTAAATTAGCAAGTTGAATTTTAAACAATTGCCTAAGAAAATGATGATAGCACACCAATTAATATTTTACTTTCTGTCAATTGATTTGGTGGTATTTAAAACTTTTATACTATTTGATGTGATTATCTGATGTAGTTGGTCGTAATTTACTTGGTTTACTTTATTGTAATGGGTTTTGGGTCTAATTTTCAGAGCTCTTTACCAGGGTGACTTAAAATGATTCTTCCTCAGTGTATTCGCCCAGATAAAGTTTCTTTTCATCTTTGCTTTCCTTAGTAGGTTTCGCAGTGTTTTCATGCTCCCCTTTTCGATAGCATTTTTCTGCAACATAAATTAGTTGAAATAAGGTTGATTGTGTTCTTATTCATAATTATTCTTTATCTCCTTACAGAGTTTTCGTTCATGTTTCTATTTGAGTGATAGTCGTGAATTTCCTCTAAATAAATTTAAAAGTTCGTCCTGTAGGCGACAAGAGCATAAAAAACGTAATAATATAATCCTTTTTAATCTTGCAATGACATAATTTTTTATTGGATAATTGAAGCAGCTAAAGTAAGTTTACCCGACGCCTCCAGAGAAAGGTGAATTACGCAGAAATCTCTGGCCGAAATAAGGAAATCCGATTTTCATTCATTTTTTAATACTATGCTGCTGACATAGTAAAAAGTAACACTAAATCTAGTTTAACTAGATGCTAATAAAGACGGTACAAATACGTTCAACGCGTTTCACAACGGTTTAAAAAGGCGCCTTCCTTCCAAGAGCCAATAGAATGCGTGGAAAACTCTAGACTCGCTCTCATCGAGCTTCACGTCTGTTATGCGGGTTGCGGCTTAGGTGGTAAGTTTTTTTTGGAACTAGCTGTACATGTGCCCCCATGTTCCCTATTCAGTTCCCTTTCCTTCAATTCCTGTTAACTCATCTCACCCCTTAATTTGTCTAACAACATCTGTCTTTGTCTTCCCCTCTGCCTTTTCTCTAGCAATCTTTCCTCGATTGTTTTCTTCAGTAATCCCTCACCTCTCAGTATTTAACCCACCCATTTCTTTTCTCGATTTCTAATTACTTTAATCATTACCCTTTTGTACCATCTGTAGCACCACCTCATTTGTTTTTCTATATATCCAGCTCACTCTCTCCATTCTCCATTCCAACATCTCAAAAGCTATCTAATCTTTTAATATCCTCTTTCCTTGACATCCACGTTTCACACCTGTGTAACATTACACTGCACTAATCTTTTCGTGATTCCTTTAACAAGTCCCTTTAACATCAATTCCCTTCACTTCATGAATACTTCTTTCCCTAATTCCCTTCTTCTAATCTCTGTTTAGCATCTCCCATCCTTAGAAAGAAGGCTGCCCTAGTATGGAAACTGATCTACTTGTTCTAGTTTTTCCCCTTCTACCCTTATCGTTAACTTAGATTTCTTTCCCTTTAAAAACCTCATAATTTTAGTCTTTCTTACATTTATTTTCATCCCAAACTCCTTTGCTTTATTGTTTAGTGCATTTACTGAGATTTGCAAACCAACTCAGAATCTCACATAATAGTATTGTGGTCTGCATATCTTACCAACTTCACTACTTCCCACCAACTTTTATTCACTTATCTATTTCATACTAAGCTTCACTGATAATTTCTTTTGCATATATGTTAAAAAGAAATGGAATTCAAGGATAGCCTTGTCTCACTCCTCTCCCTAACTCAGCCTATTCTGATTCCCCATTAGCAATTTAGTATCACCATCATTTCTGGGCATTGGACTCTTTTGAAGGCCTTTTCAAAACCAACAAAACATGCACAAATGTCCCTTTTAAATTCTAAGCTTCCTTCTACAAGTACCCTCATTACCCCAATTGCTTGCTCTTTCCTTTCCCTCTCTGAAAACCAAACGTCCTTTTTTATTTGTTCATTAGTTTTTCTTGTCAATTTTTCTATTCAAGACCTTTAAAATTACTTTTGCCTCATGAGATATTAGACTAAATGTGCTGTAATCCTGGCATTCTAAGTCTCTATTACTCTTTTTCTGTAACAGAATCAGGATAGACTTAGTAAAATCCTCTTGCCGTTTTCTTTTGTCGTAAATGTTCCTAGATAAATCATAGAAGTGCTTCTTACACTTTCCCCCAGATTCTTTCCCTCAAATTCTACTGGAATCTCGTTAACACCTGTTACTTTATTCCCTTTCATATCCCACAGTGCCCTATCAAGCTCACTATCTAGTATACTCGGTCCAACATAATCTTCCTCTACTTCTTCTACACTTTCTATCTTTAAGTGGGTAGGCTTTATGTCTTTAGCATACAATTCTTCAACATATTCTTTCCATTGGCCCTTTATGCTCCCTTAAGATGTTTCCTCTGTTATCCCTAACAGCGGCCATTTTATTATTCGATGTATTCCCTGTTAATTGTTTCACTTTTCTATATAATAGGTCGACACTCCCACTTTCAGCAATCTTCTCTATCTCCTTACATTGTCCCTTCCACCACAATTCTCTTGCTCTGTTTGTTTCCCTCCTCAATTTCTTGTTCTGTGTTGACCCTTTTCCATTGCCTTCTTTCCTCTATTTTATTAGTCTTTTCAACTGTCATCCATGGCTTCCTAATTTTCCTTGTTTTATTTAACCCTCCTAATGGTTCTTTGGGCACTCTCCTCAATGCTGGTTTTGATCTTTTTCCATCCTTTGTCTATTGTGAGTTCTCTTTTGTTATCTATTAGAGCCCTGTTGACTGACTCTTGAAACTAGCTTTTCTACCCATGAGGGCTTCTAGGTTCTATTTGGTTGCTGTATTTTCCTGATAGATCTTTTTAAATCTAAGCTCAGTTTTCATCAATACTAATTTATAATCCAAGAATATATTATCACCAAAATAACTTCATGAGTTTTTAACACTATTTCTAAACTTCTTCCTTACCAAAATGTAATTGATTTGGTACCTATCCATGTCTGCCGGCTTTTCCCATGTGTACCTCCGTCTGTTATGGTGTTGAAAGGGAATGTTGGTGATACAGAGGCTGTTCTGCCTGCAAAAATCTATCAGTTTTTGTCCTCTGTTGCTTCTGTTTCCTAGCCCAAACTCTCCCTCTTTGTCCTCGTCTTTTCCTTGCCCAAACACAGCATTTCAATCCCCCATTACAATAAGGATTTTACTACCTTTCACCCTTCCTATTACCTCTTCTACTTTTTCATAAACTAAATCGATTTCATCCTAACTGTAATCGCTAGTAGGATGGTACACTTGAACTATAACAGTGTTTACTGCTTCAGCCTTAATTTATACAGACATTACTCGGTCGCTTATTAGCTTGGTGGCTATCATGGCATTTTCCATTCCCTTGTCCAACACTATAGCAACCCCTCTCTGGCTATCATTTCCCCCCACTGAATATTACTCTTACATCATCGTTCCAGAAATCTCCCCCATCTTTCCACTGTACTTTGTATAGCCCCAGAATGTTAATGTTCTCTTCATTTCTAACTGTTTTCTAACATCCCTTTTCTAAGCATAGTTCTGACGTTCCAGCTCCCTACCCTGGTTTCCTTGATCATCTTCTTCTTCTCTTCATTTATTGGGTAAGGATTTCATTGAATGATGAACAGGATAGCCTTACCACAATTCCTGCTGGGCATGACACACTCCCTAGAGGGCTGAGTCCTATATATGCCAGGGACAATATCAGTATTAAGGCACATCATGATCATGGGATAAATAGTCAAGGTGGTCTCCCCTTGTCTTCCTCAACAGTGTTTTTAATGTGACACCATCACTCATATAGGCCACCCCACTGGGGTACTGACACTTTTGCAGCAGCCTCACTGAGGTACAGATGCTGCGTGGACTACCTTTTGTCTGGCCCTACCTATTGACCTTTCTGGCTTGAGTGACCTTATCAGGAACAAAATTCCAGCCAGTAAAGCTCGTTAGGTCATAGGAACATGCAAGCCCCTTCACGTCAAGGTGTAGTCTGTAGAAGGGATATAATTGTTATTTATATTTTTTAAAATTTCCCATTGAAAACAAACTAAAACATTTGTAGTGAGTGGAATATGAAGTAAGTAATACCATAAATAAGATTATTGTACGTCAAACATTTATATGGTATATTAACATCATGAACATCATGCAATATGTGCTTCCTCAGACTAGCTTCTTTGATGCACAGACCAAATGTTTGGTCTGCATACTTTAGACTTATCTAATCTACTTGATTAATTCAAAGAAAATGAAATATCTTAAAGAGTTTTTTATTATTCAGCTGAGCAGATTTTAAAATACTGTAAGATCAATGGTCTTGGAAGAATCTACCAAGAGTACCCAATGCATAGTTTGATTTGGGGAAGAAATTTCTAAACATATTTTCAAAGTAATATACATTTATTATAACGAAATATACTGTATTTCACATATAACTGTAAAAAATTCATATGCCTAATTTCTCAAGTTGAATTTTCTATTTGAGTCTGGACAGTGCTTCTTATTTTAACCTTAAAATCCCTTTATAACATGCAAGACCTCCTCTTTCATTCTCTCCACTTTCTTCAATAGTCAATATTTGCATCTATACTTTCAATTGTCTGCAAACCTATATTAAATTTACTGAAACATTTTCTTCTAAATAACTTCCATGCATTGTCCTGACACTTTGTTCCATGCAGCATCTTAACTATGTATAGCATGCAGTATATTACACCCCTTCTTTCAAAGTCTGTTTATCATTTTTTGTTGCTACTATAACCATCAGAAAGGTGTTTCAAAGATAGTATGCTTAAAAATTTGTGATTGTACCCTGATCCATGGGTTGGATGAGAGATGTGGTGTTTCAAGGCATTGAAACAGGTTTTACATTTTGTTGGAGATCATTTAAATACTGAGGATGGCTGGGAGCATTATCTAAAATTAACAAAATTTTGAAAGGAATGAATTTCTTGAAACAGTAGGCCTTTACTTCTGGGATGAAACAGTTCATCAACCAGTCTTTGAACAGAGCAAAGTTTATCCATGATCTTCTATTCGACCTAAAATACACTGGAGGATTCTCACAGCCTAAGGATGCAGCAAAGTGCTTAGAAGTTAGGGGAAATGGAAGGAGTGGAAGATAGCCTAGGGTTTTTTTTATAAAATTTTCTATAATTTTTTGACTTAGTCTTTGATAAAAGGCTATTTTACATTCTTGACCTTGCCGAGTGATGTGTTTTTGTTATTTTTCCTTTATGGCTTTGGTGACTGTCTCCACTGTCAGTCACTATTTATCCTCTGAAGATGCTTCATTGGAACTTAAATACATATCAGGTTAAACCCCTTTTTTGATGGTTGTTGGGATTTTGTGACCATTATTCACCTAGAGTTTTTGCCTGTGGAAAAGAGAACGTTTGTCCTTTCTTCCACATTTCTGCAGAATAGACCTGTCCTGAAAGAAGAGGAGGAAATGGGCTGGTGTATCCTTTGGCAGTGAGAGCTCTAGACCCCTTACTAATATCCTTGAAAGTCCTTGGTTTTTGCTTTAGTAGATGAGAAAAGGCTTCATTTTATATCTCACATTTCCCCCCAGCAAGACAGTCCCCTATCTTTAAACGCTATAAATCCTGGCATACTTTTAGCCTCCCTGTGAAGATAGGTATGCTCTGGCATTCTCTGTCAGAAAAGACCTTTCTCATCAACATTAAATATTTGCTTAGGAAGGAAATTTTGACTTATTAGCAAATTATTCAGTTCCTCCAAAAACTTTTGCAGCTTCTGCACCAGCACAGACTGCCTCTTGACTTACTTTCATGTTATATAATTGTTTAAACTGTTAAAAACAGCCATGGATAGGACTGAAACTCATAACCCTCACCCTTTTTTAGATCCTCAAACACACTTTGTGTTTTTGCTTTGCTCTCTGCCAAAGAGGTAGCTAAAAACTTTATATAGTTGTAAATTTAACAGCAATTCATGGTAAAGTAAATAGGTAAAATAATAATTATTGGTAAAGTCTTATAATACTTTATCTATGGTGATGCCAACATCTTTTCTGCTTGAATTAATTTATGGCAGTAACACATCTGAAACAAGAGATAGTTGGTCAAATACATTACAAACACGTTTACAAATCTTTGCCCAGCTGAAAAATGTTAAATAAAAAAATACTCAATTACATTCAGTGATACTATCAGAACACCATATTTTCAAAAATATAAGGGCTGAAAATTAAGGAAAAAATTAAATTAACATGAACCAAACCAGGGACAATAGCCAGCAGAGGCTGACTCATTATCACTGGGCCATCAACTGCCCTATCTATTGTGAAAAATTTGTATAATTATGATAAAGTTTTTCTTCTGTTATTTCTCAAACCCAAGCCCATGGAGTTGAAACCTGCTTCACTTTTTATTAATTATACATCTACTTTCACACTCATTTTCTTTCAATATGATCCTTAATTTCAATTTTGCAGTTCCTCTTTTTATGATGCTCTCTTTGTGTTTCACCCTGTCTCTAGAATTTTTCCTTGTAAACTTCTTCTTAGAAATGACTAAATTTTTGGGAATAAAACTAGGATATTATAAAACAGAACAATCTCCATCCCACTATCAGAGCTGATACAAATTAAATTTAATCAAGCCTGTGTTTCTGACATTAAATTAAAATGTAAACACATGCACACCAACTTCACACATTCATAAGATATCAACGGCTAAACATGACACTTATGATGCCATCTATTCTCAGTTGCACTGCTGTGGAGTGAAGTCTTCAAATGATTGGAAAGAGGTCTTCCACAACAACACTTTCTCGTGGTCCTGCTGCCATAAAGAATCCAATGCCACCATCAATGTCTCTGAAGACCCTCAGTGCACCAAAGGAGCTGTCCTATCAGATGAGAGAGAAACCAGAGACTATACAACAGGCTGTCTTGAGGCATTGGTGGAGCTTCTCGCAAAGAATTCCATCATATTAGGTGGTTAGGAATATTAGGGGGATAGGAATTGCACTCATTCAGGTATGTGCATAGTCCAGTCAGAATATGCAGTGCATGCCTTGAAAGGTGTGAAGATCATCAGTATTCATATGAATTCTCTCCCAATAATCTGTAGTAGATCTCCAGTGTAATGAGTATAATATACAAGAAGAGTTGCGATAGAGCAACTAATGTTTGGCTGTTGTAAAACTCAAAGCAAAAAGGATAAGTTCTACATCCATAATAAGGAGTAGTTATTTCATCGGTATAATGATTGCCGCCTTTGTATATCTATCCTACAGGAGGCATATCCGATAGAGCAACTAATATTTGGCTGTTGTAAAACTCAAAGCGAAAAGGATAAGTGCTACATCCATAATAAGTAGTTAAAGGGTGTTCAATCCTGGGAATCTTTCAGCTTGTGAAACATTGGGATAGTTGTGCTCAAAACTGGTGATTGCTTATGAGTAAGGTTTTCAATTATACCCACAGTGTCGATTTGTACCTTTTTATTTGAACACCCCTTGTTCCCACAATGAGCCTCACCCTTGGCAAAAATGCTTCATGGAGATTTCATTACAGACTTCTTTATTATAAATTGCTTATTTTGATAGTAATAGAATCTTCACTTTTTCAGGAAATCCCTCATTTTGTTTTCCAGAATAAATGCCTTTTTACCCCCTTTACTGCCAGAGGGCCTATATATCAGTCCTAGCTGTTTGTGTGAAAACTGGCTTGGGCTGATTTATCAGCCTGATTTTTTTGACTTTTTTATTTTATGATTGTAGTCTTTTCAAGGGCTGTCGTCTCATTTATAGGCATTTGCTTTATTTCTGCTGCTTATTAAGATGGTTTCACCTTATCCTTGCTATATCAATTGATTGTTTACAGTGTTTTTGCCTCTTAAGTTTGCCTGTATTTCTTTATTACCCTTGGGACAGCATCATAATGCAGTTTCATTTTTTTCTGTTTGCCAGAGCTCCTGCTGGACTGTTTTCTTTGTGGCCCTTAGTATTTATTTTAGAGTCAGTTTCCAGCAAATATTCTTATTTGGTCCGCTTTTTTGCTTTATTTTACTTTGTCGTATGCAGAATATTTCTCTAGTCTTCTATCATGGCTCTCATCTCATTTATTGTCACATGCTTTATATCTGCAGCTTACTAAGATGGCTTCATCCTATCCTTACAATATATGCTAATTGTACTGCTAGTTCCAAAGAAAATTTACCACCTAAGCTGCAACCTGCATAACAGGCAGTGAGTTTCCTGCAAGCAAAACCTTACAGAAAAAAGCCGCTTTCAGACTGTTGGCTTTGCCATAATTACAACATTCTACTAATAGATAGAAGAATTCTGTTTTTACCATTTGACGCATGAAGGATGTATCTAGCATACAGATATTTCCATTCATGCATATTGCTAACCACATTTCAAACATTCAAATTGGTAAACATACCAAAATTGACCATTTTCATCGAACTGCTACTTGGCTATAAGATGCGATAGCGTAGTCAACTTAACTCTGCGTTCTAGCCGTATCATTTATCTTTGAATTCAGATACGACTCAGACACAGCATATTCATGAATTATGAGAAATCTGGACAAAAGCGGAGTGTATTCAGAGCTTTTTGAAGGCAAAAATACATCTGTCTGTGGCGTTACCATCAGCAGTGAGAATGGGCCCCCATTCTACCTTCCCCACCTCCAACCCCAGCACTCGGAAATATGGGCGATGCGAAAATATAAGATAACAGCCAGATATGAGAGTATTATCTTAATCTTCAAATGGAAGTAAAACAAGTGATGTTCCAAGCAAAAGCAGAGGTATAGTTTGGCCATCAGACTTTCAGGAATCTCTTAATATTTAGATCTACACCCCGTGAGCCATCAGTGGTATATTTATGCATTTCTGATATTCTGTGTTATCCTTCCTCTCTGATGCTTTGCAGAATGATCAACCAGTTATTATGTAAATAGATTGCACCACAAATATTTATGACAGGGGTTTCGTAGTAATTTCCTAATTGCGAGACTGCTGTATCATTTAAATCACCATTGTCCCAACAGAGGAGTTTTTTGGGTAATGTGTTCCCTAAATCACCCATGTTTAATGTATCAAAATAAAAACTGTGTCTAATATCTCTTAGGCGTTGTCAATCATTGGAATAAATATATTATGCCAATAATATTCCTCAGTGGTCTGAGGAATATTATTGGCAGAACTATAATTTGCCCAAACCTCTTTAGTTGCCATTTAGGTAACAAAAGCCAACACAAAAATAAAATATTTAAAAGTTATTTTTGAAAATTTGATAAATTTCTTGGAATTATAAAAATTTGAGTGTTTATTTTAACCAACTAGTTCTGCCTATTTTCTGGGATTTCACCTGAAACCATTCAGTATAATATCAGGAAACAATAATCAAGCAGAGAATATTTTTGCAGTTAATCTTGTTATGAACTATTCACAAAAACAGAGTTGTGATATTTTGAAAAAATCAAATTTTTCAAATCAATGAAGTTTACACCGGAATTATTTCCCATCTGATGTTATGAGAACATCAACTGTAAGAAAAGGAGGCAGAGTGGGACAGAATCAGATAAAGCTGGCTAAAAGTCATAAACATTATAAAATTGGCTAAAATTATCATGCAGAGGTAATTTGGAGCCCCTATGCTCAACCTCTTTTTCTGCTGTGCTACCTTTGCCACTTACTGGTGAAGTCCTCCTTAGCTCTCTGCAACATGTCAGAAGGTGCTTCACCAAGGCAACAGCAACAATAGATGAAAACATACATCCATTTGCTGGTCAAAAAATCTGATCAGCTGTGATGTGAACCTGGGACCTTGGAGTCAGAGCAATAGCTTTATAATAATAATCAGTTGGCCAGCATGGCTGGTAATTGCAATAATATTGGAATCAGTTTTTCCATATTCATGATATTTACGGGAACTAATCACTGAAAACAGCAAAATTATCAGAAAACAAGAAAAAGCACTCATGATATTTTTCTATTTTAAATTTAATAAATTACAGAAAAATTCAATTAAAAACAACGATAAAAAGAAGAAAAGAAAATTGTATGTTTCAATACATTGTTACAAATTGATATAGCATAATCCTTGTGCGCCAACTAGAAAATATTTTGCAATAATATGCGAAGTAATGAATTTCTTTCATATTTCTCCAAAAAGTAATATTATTTTAAAGAAAGAAATGGGAGGAAAGTCAGGTAACTTATGAGAGATGCCCTGGATGGAAAGGCATGATACTATCTCAATGTTTGATGAGTACTTTGCAATAATTACGGAGATATTGAATGAAATATCTTGTTGGTATGATAGAACCTCATCAACCTATGCAAATTTGCTCCGATTTCTTTTGAGAGCAGCGGGCTGATATATTATTATTTAATAACATTAGTTGTCAAAATGAGGACTTTTTAGCTCTTGCATAGAAGATTGTTAAATTTGCTATAATATATTACATTTTTATTGGATATTTTTATTGGTATTTTATATATATATATATATATATATACACACATTATTATTGGTATTTTTTCACATTTAACAAATGTGGATACTCTGCTTACTAAAAACATTTCTATTTTAATTTATAATCAATTTTGACACTTTTCATGATGCATAATTCTTATTAAAATTTTGGTGTTTATATTATGTTTGGAAGCTCAGATTAATTGTACGCTAGTTTTTTGCTAAATGTTTTTTCACTCAGAAAGGACACTAAGAAATTAATGACCTGTTGGTCCTGCTCTCTTTTGAATGTGTTTTGGTAAATTTGTTTTGAGAAAACTACTGACTTCATATTTGTTTATATGATGCATACACAAACATTGCTATGTAATAATTTTAGTTTCTCCTTCAATCCCTCCAAGCTAATTGTTTGGACCCTGTGAAATGGGATTAATTGGCAGCAGATCTGTAGGTGATAATTTCTGCAGTGATATTTCATCTATCTCTGCCTAGAAATGATGAATACATTGATGATAGAATATGAGCAATGCTCTCTCTTCTCGATTTGGCTAAGGAAGTTCTGAGAGGTTTTTCCCACAGTTGTATCGAATGTGATTTCAAGCAAATATGTATGATTCTTACATTTGCATCTTAACCTTGCAAACCACCACTGTTGCATAGCAGGGGGTGTAAAACACCAAAAACCTTATCTACCCTTGACTGGTGTTAACTTCTCTAATACCTCATGGAGATACTTAAATAATATTCTAAACGAAAAATTTTAATACAAATAAATTTCTAAAACTACATTATATCCTTTTTGAACCCCAAGCTAACTAAGTCAGAGAATCAATTGAAAGTTGATTTCTCTTAATTAAGGAAAATGTAGCATTACACAGTATTTCATGTGGCTTTTCTATCTTTTCTGCATTTCTTGTTTGCTGCATATTCGTTCTTGAACTATTTCTTTCGCCTTTGTAATTTTGTTATTTTACCTTCATTAGTGGGTGAGAATGATTCATGGATGGATTCTTTCTAATTTCCTATATGTTATACGAGGGGGGACCTAAAAATAACGAGAATTTCATTAAAACTTTTTTATTTCTCAATATTTTTACACTAAATTTTTATCACCTTCAAAGTACTCTCCATTAACCAATATACATTTGTCTAAACGTTTTTCCCATTGATCAAAACAGCTCTGGAACTCACATAATGGGATGTCTTTTAACCCCTCCAGCGATTTTTGTTTCACTTCTTCCACAGTCCCAAAACGTTTTCCTTTCATGTTCTTTTTGAGCCTAGGAAACAAAAAGAAGTCACAGGGGGCCAGGTCAGGTGAGTACGGCGGGTGAGTAATCGGTGTCATTCCGTTTTTACTCAAAAACTGCCTCACAGACAACACAGTGTGAGCCAAATTTGGCTGCAACTCTTCTCATGCGCAAATCCTCTGATAAAATCCTCTGAATTGAACTCCATGACATGCCAGAAATATTAGAGAGCTCATCAATTGTTCGGCGACGATCTTCACGGACTAGGGTGTTGATTTTTTCAACGTTGTCGTCAGTTCTTGAAGTTGAGGGGCGCCCGGAACGAGGTTGGTCTTCAATCGTCATTTCGCCCCTTTTAAACCACGAAAACCAGTCGTAGACCCGAGCTTGACTCAAAGCATCAACCTTGTAAGCTGTTTGAAGCATTACAAGAGTTTCCGCAGCCGTTTTCCCCAACAGAAAACAAAATTTTACCGCCGCGCGTTGCTCTTGAGAGTCAGCCATCTCACTTTTTCGCCACATGGGAAAAAGTTACTTTGATAAAAGAAATGCTGCGCACAAACAGTTGCTCTCACAGCGACGAAACGTTGCATACTGACTCATGAGAGTTCCCGCCAAAATACCCTACCAACCAGAACTCGGTCCCCTGATGTTCCTCCCCTCCACAGCCTGGTTCTCGTTACTTTTGGGTCCCCCCTCGTATACATATGATTAATAGTTCATTACAAAGTTGTGATCATAATTACTTTGATTACATTTATAGAAACTGCAAACTTCATATATTTGATTGCTAGCAATAAAAAGCCATATATGTTTAGAAATTAAATAAACTAGGAATTGCTGATTTCAAAAATGTATGTGTAGGTCTTAATAATTGAAAATTGAGTTTTCTCGAACACTAATTGAAGAACTCACTATGATCAAAAATTCAGTTTCTTCGAGATCGACATTACAATGCCAAGGCAAAGTAAAGGTCTGGTCTGCTGCCTCGATAAAGATTAAGATAACTCCTTTATCTCCTACTTCCCCTTACTCCAAAGGCATCCCCATTCCACAACTGATGAGGCTATATATGAGTGCTATAGCAGCCTTAAGAATTGAGAGAGAGAGGGAAAACCTGGAGGAGATAGTCTGTTTCTGCCCTGGCTTGGCTTGCAGAGTTGAAATGGATTTATTTGCTTTATTGATATCGCAAAGATTTATTAGTATCCTTAGTTTGGTGGAATTGGTGTAGCAGAATAGTATTATAACGATATGGATGTCGTAATGCAAGAATTTGGTTATTATGAATCACTATATATTCTAGATTTGCTTCTTGCATAGAGAGAAACGTCGCACACAAGGTCCCATTATTCTGAGGAAACTGAGGCAAACACCCTTCCCTTCCTCTCATAAAATTTGAGTCTGAGGTGAAAGGCATGAGTAGCATGAAGGAAATTTTCTTAAAACCTGCCTCTGAGCTGCTCTGAGCTTGTGTTTAGGACTGAGATGGGAGGAAGAAAATTTCCACGCAGTTTGAATCAGTGTCCGTCCAAAAATATATAGACCTCAAACTTGATGCCTTTGCATGCAAAGCTCTGCGGTTATAATGGGTCATATTATATAATATAATAGTAGGTAATGTTAAACACCATTCAAAAGAGCAGTTATTAGCCTTATAAATTATATATCTAAGGATTCCCATATATATCTAAGGCAAACTCATGGCCATATCTAGGCTATTTCTTTGAATACATCAAAAAAACTACAAGGAAATGTGCAGTATGAAGTCATGTGGCATTCTCTTAATAAATGAAATTGAATACATTTTTTTATTGTGGTCGTGTAATGATGTATTCGAAATTGTGATAAAAGTCGAAAATTTTGTGCTTTTAAATTGAACTCCTCGACAACTAAGGCATTTGTTAAACTAGAGTCTCATATGAATATATGGGAGAGATAGGACCATTTTTTTCAGTCATTCTTTTAATGGGAAGATTCACTATTAGTCTTAACAGTTCACATGTTTTCAACTGGCCAGTGCTGGAACATACAGTAACATGACCAATATGAAGATATCAGTGAGAGATGTGAACAACAATGCACCAGAATTTGAAAGCCAAGTTATTTAATCTCAGTGCAGGAAGACAATGCTCCCATTGGTAAGACTTTCTAGAATATTTTGAATACATTTTTTTCCTCATTGATCTATCTTAACAGTTAAACTTCCTTTTCATGACATTAGAGAACATAGTTTTCAATTCTGAAAGTAATGTATCAGAAATTCATGTTACAAAATTTGAAACAGATTTGTCATAAAGTTACCTTTAATGAAGTGTGCTAATCTTCAGCATTTCATTTCATAATTGATTTGCATGTTATGTTTATTATAATGATATGCGTCTTACAGGAAAACTGTTGATCAAACCTTTGCCACTGATGATGTCACTGGAATTAATGCAAACTTGTACTATAATATACAGAAAGGATCTTACGATTACTTCAGCATCGATGCGAAAACTGAATTGTTACTGTGGCAAACAAGCTTGATTACGATCGTAGGAAAAAGTACAACATTGAAATCATTGCTGCTGACAAAGGTAATTTTTCTATCCTGGGAATATTTGGATATAAAATAATCCATAAGATAACAGTTTTTTATTGACTAAACATGGAACATAGGTCCTTGATGTATATAAAGTAGTGTTAAATAAATAAATAATGTTAGCTACATAGTAGTAACTGACAAGGGATTTAGATGCATGCAAAACAATATTTTAAATGACAGAGTTATTTATTGTAGTTTCATTGACAAATATTAAATTACATGCACTCAGATTTTAACAGTTATTGAGGTATTGCAAAATTAAATATCACTTAACTGTCTTTTTTAAGTCAATTCACTATCACAGACTTTGTGCTAATCATTTTGTTCTGAAACACATATAAGAAACAAAGATGAAGCAAACATTGAATATTAATCATCTACATTGTATATATTATTTGTGCAAATGCTTTTATTTTTACCATATTTCAGGGCAGACAATGCACAAATTATATATGCATATGATTTAGAACTAAGTCAGAAGTAGAAGTATGCAATATAGATTGCAACAAAGTCTACTACATAGCAATTTAAAATATAGAAATGTCCTTGAAACTACTCAGAAAAATGTTTAGGTCTTCATTCTTTTGTTCAAAGAATATTTTTGAGATAAATTTTGTTATTTAAGTCAAAGATTGATGGAATTAAAAAAAGTATATTGTCATGAATTATTTGCAATCATCATAAATTTTTGGAAAACAATATCTTGTTGGTGAATTTGATTTATTAAATCATCTTAAAAATGTGTATATATATATATATCTATTATATATAGCTAACTCTCCGGATATACCTATATATATATATATATATATATATATATATATATATATATATATATATATATATATATAATAGATATATAGATATAGGGGATATGAATTCTGACCGTTTTCCACGAGTGCCATCGACGTCAGATTGTCGACGTACTGGCCCTACACTCTAGATATCTATTAAATATAGCTAACTCTCCGGATATACCTATATATATATACGAGTAAAAGTTGCTTGCATACTGCAAGCTAATTGGTACAAATTTAACGATAAGTTCCCCTTACGGGTATCATCTTCGAAGCATATCCAGCAAAATTCTTAAAAATTGCCGCAATGCAATTCTTACGTGAGAGATTTTCATTCATGTGGCATCGAATTCACGGTCATATGCAACCTTTCTTCCACTGGTGCTATAGAAAATTACTTCAAACGCAAATGCTGTGATTTTGAATAGTCTCCTGCATAGAGAAAGGCCTCAAAACAATCTTTAAAAAATTAGTGTAAATGACCGCCTGGCGTCGAACACAGGACCCGTTCGTGAGAGACAATGGCATGGAAATGTTAGATAAGTGCCACTCTCACGTGTTTCAAAGTTTCAATTCAGTATCTTATCGGGAAGGTCCTAAAATGAGATTCCGTTCTTCCCGCTTGAAATGCATGGTAGAATCGGAATGACGCTCTAGCATCGAACCAAGGACCACTAGAGAAGCAGTGGACATCATGAAAGAATCTTCTCAGACGCCTCTGTCACCATTCCAGGTTTTATCTTTGAAGCTTATCGGGAAGGCATTTAAAAAAATCGTCCAAAATTTCACCAATGCATTTCTTACCGAATCATTTCGGACCCACCTGGCGTCGAACATACGGCCATTGGTAACATTTCTTCCTAAAGTACTATGGAAGACCATCTCATCTGCAAAGACTGTAATTTTGATTGCTCTATCTCATCGAGAACGGCCTCAAAACAGATTGCAAAAATACGTGCAAAAGACCACCCAGCGTCGAACTCAGGACCCTTCCGTGAGAGAAGATAGCAAAATAATATTAGATAAGTGCCATCCTTACTTGTTCCAAAGTTTTGATTCAATATCTTAATGGGAAGGTCCCATGCCTCTGTCACCATTCCGGGTTTTATCTTTCCAGCTTATCGGGAAGCCATTTAAAAAATCGTCCAATGCATTTCTTATGGAAGAATTTTGCATCCACCTGGCGTCGAACTCACTGTCATTTGGCTACATTTTTTCCATGAGAAGCATAGAAGAGTACCTCAACTTCAACCTCCGAAATTTTGGTTACTCTATTTTAACGATAAGTGCCTCAAAATAATTTTCAAAAATCCGCGCAATGCATTCTTATGGGAAAATTCCGATTTTTGGGAATTTCTGGCATCGAACCCATGATAGCTAGCGTCGAAGTCTGCATTATTCTGGCATCTAGAGTGTAGGGCCAGTACGTCGAAAAAATCTGACGTCGATGGCGCTCGTGGAACATGGTCATATATAATAGATATATATAGGTATATCCGGAGAGTTAGCTATATATAATAGATACGAGTAAAAGTTGCTTGCATACTGCAAGCTAATTGGTGAAAATTTAGTATGAGCTCCCTATTCATTTCTTGGTGCAAAAATAGCATTCATAATAATCCATGTAAACTGAAATTTGCTATATTTGCAAAACAATCGCTCGCAAACGTAACTCTGGGAACGATATTTATAACGTTATTCAATTATTGCCGTGAGATTTTGTTAACAATCATAGAAAAAAAATGCCAAAACGACAAAGCGATGCTTTGAAAAATGTATAAAAAGTATCTACTACAAGGCAATTGAGATTCATCGGTTTGTTCTTCATACTAATGCATGACACGTTACAAAACGCATTTTGAAAAGAATGACTAGGTAAATACATAAACATTTATAAGGTAATTACAAAGATAGATGAGATATCACTGAAGTTATTGGAAAATCTGTTTTCTTAACACCTCTACAGAATGCTACGTTAGAAACTGAATAAATAACTTACCACAAGTCTCTCAACTAGAAGGTTCAACTCATCCTGTAGCTGCTTATCTGCCTCGGACTGAAATCAGAAATAAATGCCTTTATATTGCAGAGTACTCATTATATATACCTGTTACTGGTATTTTTAAAGAGTTGTGATGCGTTATTCCAAACATTACCTACGAATATGTCAATTAAATTGACAAAATCATAAACAACTTGATGTTTTAGCTACTGAGAGCAACATACTCATGCTTATTAAGGGATAGATATATCTTATGATGAAAGCTGAGTTACAATAAACACGCAAACGCTTGTAAAGTTTTGCTTGTATCTATATTTCTTACTCTTTCTGTAATTTACTAATTCTTCATTCTAATCTACTCATTTTGTAATTAACTCCCTGCCTTCATGAATATGACTATAATGAACAGTATTGTGGGTGTTTCCTAGAATTCTATTCTATTCTGTATTGCATTCTACATATTTACTATAAGTTGTGTTCATTTGTGCTTTCTGCAGGGGGTTTTTGGAGGGTTTTTCTTCCCGTCTAAGGGTGAACGCCAGACAGTTATGTCATTGTGATTCCTTGCTTCCCTTCCACCGTTCCCACCTGGTCCAAAGACCTAACTGCAGAGTTTTTATTAATAAATAAATAAATACAAGTCATAGCCAATAAACTAAATGTCCCTCCTTTTGAATTCAAGGGCAGTGAGTGCAGCGGAAAGGAACTTTAGGGTTTTTAATTCTTATATATTCTCGTTCAATCCATAAAAAATGATTTGTAGATGAGATTAATCAAGAATCAAAGAGGAATCCTTCTATAGACATTTGTTTAAATTTCCACTGGTGGTTAAGCATATACTGAGAAGGATACTCAAAAGAAATTTGATTTCATAATAATCTTTGTAACATCTGGTGTGAGGGATTAGGGTTTAAATTATGTTGCTCATTGAAAGTACAGCAAACTCTCACACAGTGCGAAGATATGTTCCTTTAAATCACCGTATAATGTGAAATTGCGCTATATAAATTGAGTTTATTATGGGAAATACGGTGTTTTGTTTCTAAATCGGAAAAAATCTGTCTCATTCTGAACGAAATTTAAGAAGAAAATTATTTCCTAATCGTTCGTGTTAAGTGAAGAATCATCCACTTTTATTTGTTTTTTCCCACAATATTCGGCCAGTGTTTATAAATATAAATCAAAATTTCTTCCATTTTTTGAGCAATTGAATAAATGGGGTTAGAAATAAGTTAAAAGGAGATACAATTCTGTAACGGAGTTGCTATGTATCAGTTCCAGTTGGTTCTATTCGATAAGTAATTCAATAGAAAGGGATTGCAAATAATATAATTAGAAAGATTTCGTGACTTAACAATAATTTAAGTTTGCACAGATACAATTGCCTAGAAACATAAAAATTTTTAAAAAGAAGCTTAATCGCTTATAAAGTTTTGCTTATATATATTAATGTATCTATAATGTAACTATAAGTAATGTAACTATAATGTAATATTGATATCTATTAATGTCTTCTGTATATACTGACTGTACCTCTGTACTGTATACTGTTTTTATTTAATTTTTATTTCTTACTCATTCTGTAATCTTCTAATCTACTCATTTTGTAATCAACTCCCTGCCTTCACGAACGTGATTACGAATAATGAACAGCATTGTGGGTGTTTCCTAGAATTCTATTCTATATTGCATTCTATATATGTACTGAATTCTTCATTCATTTGTAATTTGTAGCGCGAAGATACGTTCCGTTAAATCACTGTATAATGTGAAATTGCGCTATATTAAATGAGTTTATTATGGGAAATATTGTGTTTTGTTTCTAAATCTGGAAAAATCTGTCTCATTCCGAACCAAGTTTAAGAAGAAAATTATTTTGTAATCGTTCGTGTTAAGCAAAGAATTATCTGCTTTTAATTGTTTTTTTTCCACAATATTTGTCCAGTTTTATCAAAATACCATTCTCTTAAGAGAAATTTGCTTTTTAAAATATAATTTTAATTGCATTAACACTCGATTCAATTTCATTTCAATAATTTCAATGAATTAACAGAAATTGCATTGGAGCTTTTTGATTGGCTTTCCAATATTCAGATGGGTACACTTTGTTTTTCTCTTTAACTAAAGGGAATTGTATTGTATTGTAACAAAAATGTAGAGTAATGTGGTCTTTAGCAGCCTTAAACCCAGGTGCTGACTGCTATATATATAGCAGTGTTCTACCTTTCTGTAGGTTCATGTGCCCCCACATTCCCTATTTAATTCCCTCTCCTTCAATTCCCGGTAACTTATCTCACCCCTTAATTCGTCTAATAACTTCTGTCTTTGTCTTCCCCTCTGTCTTTTCCCTAACATTCTTCCCTCGATCGCTTTCTTCAATAATCCTCTTAATATTTGACCCACCCATTTCTTTTGTCCATTTTTAATTACTTCAATCATTACTCTTTTCTCCCTATCTAGAACCTCCTCATTCGTTTTTCTATCAACCCAACTTACTTTCTCCATTCTGCGCCATACCCACATCTCAAAAGCCTCCAATCTCTTGACATCCTTCTTTCTTAATGTCCACGTTTCACACCCGTACAACATTACACTCCACACCAAGGATTTTACCAATCTCTTCCTGATTCCTTTATCAAGTCCAATTGTCATCAGTTCCCTTCGTTTCATGAAAGCTTCTTTTGCTAATGCTATCCTTTTCCTAATTTCTGTCGAACATCTTCCATCCTTCAAAAGAAGGCTGCCCAAGTATGGAAATTGATCTACTTGCTCTAGTTTTTCCCCATCCACCCTTATTGTTAACTTAGCTTTCTTTCCCTTTGAAAACCTTATAATCTTAGTCTTTCTGTTCCTCTGTAGAAATATAGGTTTTAATTAGAATCTTTTTCCAGAGCAAGGCTGTCTCATCAGCGTTAAAAATTTGTTGAGAGTAACCTTTCTCCTTAATCAACGTAGAAAACACGGAGATAAAATTTTCAACGATAAGATCGATCTCCCGAATTGGATTGAATCGTTTGCTTTGAATTGATTCAAGCTTGAGATCGTATTTGAAAGATCGATCGAATTGGATGAGATCGGTTATGCTATCTCTTACTAGCTCTTTTGAATTGTTTATAACGACGTTTATTGGCTGGAATGGTCAAGTTACACTGGATTTTTAGCATCTGTGTCTGTAATATCTATCCTGTAGATATAACTTAAGTTGAACGTTACGTAAATAGTTTTCATTTTATGGGTTATAAGTTATTATCGTATTTTTTGTTAAAACAAAACTTTTGAACAATTTTTCTTAGTTATGCTTAGTTTCAAAATTGATAATAAGAAGATATTATAAAGTAGTTTTGTTTGGCATCTTCTATTACAAAAGTGACAGTAAACGAAAATTCACACAGTTATAAGACGATATGAAGCTTTAGAATCAGTCTGTCAAAATACTGAAATTTGAAAAGACAATCACATTAATAAATATATATGATCTGAATGCAAATTTAAAAATATAATGATTGGATTAGTTCGTACATTATTATTTTAAACTAGCATAAAAGTCGTAAACTTGCTGAAAATAGACCTCTATCGCGTAGGTCTGAATCGATTCACATAGATCAGTTCATGGATCGGTTGGATGCATCGAATTGGATCGAAAGATCAGTTCTAAAAGATCGATTCAAAATAATCGAGAATCGGGTTAAAAGAATTGATCCTGAAGTTGTCAGATGTCAGACGAATTCGCCCATCTCTATTTTAGAGTAATTGGGGCTGCCACTGAAAGAAATTCCACATGCAGCATAAGTAATAATAAATATATCTTATGGTGTTGTATATATGTATAGTATATTGTATCTACTGAAGTTATTATAAGTAATTAATAGATATATATACGCTTTTGTGCAGGAATGCTGAGTGCCACAGCTTCTCTTGGTCTGATTCTCTTGTGGGGCGTTGATGGTGGACTTACACCCATTGACAAATACCTGTATTCTGCTGAAGACTATATCAAGGTAAGTCTAACATTCCTTTTTTTAATTCAACAGTGAATGATTATTTGAAAGGACTATCAAATATCTCTGAAGTGAAACAAATACTTAAAGAATGTTCCAAAATTAAACAATTGTAATGAGTATTTTTTTATGTATTAAATTTTATGTAATTGCCTATAAAAATAATAATGATGTAATTATAATGATGAAAAAAAAAACTATTTTCGCCACCTATAATTTTCGATTCTGGAAACCTTCTGACAAACCTATGGTTTGAGACGTTTCTTTTGTTTAAGAATGAATAATAGACTTGTATTTCTTCCTCTGTATGATTATTTGTAAATCTCAGTTTATGTATGTATATCATTTCTCTTTCGAAAGTTGTGGTTCATTAATCGGAGGATTATCTTTGCCCTAGTAAGATAATTACCTAAGTTTGATAAGAACTCCAATTAACCATCAACAATTAATGAATTCCCACATCAAAAATGATGGAAGTAAATTACAATTATGAAATATACAACTATGATTGCATGCGTCTGATCCTTTGGTATAATATTAAAATATTTACCCCTAAATAACAGTTTTGTGTTATGGAAGAAGTGTAAATGGAAGAAGACCGGAATTGTTTTCTTCCTAAATTTACTACTATTATTTGCATTTTAAAAGTGATACATAGCTTCCATGCAAAACATGGATGTGAATAGCATTTGATTACAAGGTAGCTAAAACAATTTAGCATATCTTATATAATGTTTTTTCCTAAGAAATAATTTTGGTGGCAATATTTTCCTTGTTTGTGAGATTAAAACGTTGAATATCCGAAATGTTATTCACCAAGTCTAATGTTGAACTATCTTCATTTTAGAAGGTGATGTTATTTGTAAAAATATGTATAGCTAGATTTCAATTTCCAAAGTTTACTATTACATTCCTTACCATGAAAAGTTGCATCTTTATTTCCCGTTCATTAATTGGGTCTATCTTTTCCTTATTCTTGTATTATTGATAAGTTTAACTATCTCCTAATGTCATCAGGTAGACATTGTTTATGACCACAGTATTGCACAGTTTTAGTTTGAATTTTTGCAATTTAAAATCCAAGCCAATATTCTACAATAATGATAATAATCCTCGTGTAATTTTGTTCATTTTGGTACTTGTTGTAATTTTGTGGGACTATTATTTCTATTTTAATTCTCCAAAAGAAGAAAGTCTGAAATCAACTAAAAAAAACTTCAGGTTTATTTCTTCTGAGAGCTTTTTGAAGTCTGTTAGGGTCAAACCAAGGATACTTAGATAGAAAAATATTAATTTGTGCTTTGCAACTCTAATGAACTTCTAAGTTTCGTATTTCTATCTTGTTTGTAAGTGTGCGAAGTAAATGTCCAAAGATGTATTTGTAATGGAAGTTACCGACATAGAAAAAAATAAATATATCAAGATATAAAAATATATACATTGATGATTATAGTTTAAGACAGGGCTAACTATTAAGTATGGGATACAAGGAGAACTGGAATATTATAAAAATTGTCAATATTAAAGTGAAGAATGTGCTTTTGAAGTATATAAAATGAAATGTTTAAAACGCTGTTTTGTTGGCCCACAGAAAATTTCTTAACTGGGTTATACTGTCCGATCAGACACAGAGCATATCTGTATCGTTTCCGTTCAGAAAAACTTGCTCACGGCGATTTGAACTGCAATGTATATATATAGTATATATATCTATTATATATAGCTAACTCTCCGGATATACCTATATAGATATATATATAGATATAGAGGATACGAATTCTGACCATGTTCCACAAGAGCCGTCGACTTCAGATTTTTACGACGTACTGGCCCCACCCTGTAGATGCCAGAAAAATGCAGACATCGATGCTAGGTGTCATGGGTTCGATACTAGAATGTCCCAAAAATCGCAATTTTCCCATAAGAATGCATTGCGTGGAATTTTGAAAAATTTTTTAAGGCACTTATCGCTAAGATAGAGGAACCAAAATCTCGGAGGTTGAAGTTGAGGTAGTCTTCTATATTATGAATGGAAGAAATGTTACAAAATGACCGTGAGTTCGACGCCAGGTGGATGCAAAATTCTTCCATAAGAAATGCATTGCGGAAATCTTTGACGATTTTTTTAAATGCCTTCCCGATAAGCTGGAAAGATAAAACCCGGAATGGTGACAGAGGCGTGGGACCTTCCTGATAAGATATTGAATCGAAACTTTGGAACAAGTAAGGATGGCACTTATCTAATATTATTTTGCTATCTTCTCTCACGATCGGGTTCTTAGTTCGTCGCCAGGCAGTCTTTGGCATGAAGTTTTAAATTTGAACTGAGGCAGTACTTGGTATGATACTGTATTCAACGGATAGCTTGCAGTATGCAAGCAACTTTTACTTGTGTATATATATATATATATATATATATATATATATATATATATATATATATATATATATATATATATATATATATATATATATATATATACACAAGTAAAAGTTGCTTGCATACTGCAAGCTATCCGTTGAATACAGTATCATACCAAGTATATATATATATATATATACTATACGTAGCTTTTCCGCACAGACACGGAGCGGCGATGGGCTGACTATCCGACATTCATCGAAAGAATGTTTTGCCTGATACGCTACAAGCCTGATCTATGACGCCCCGTATTCTAATTATTAAATAGTCTTATAAATTATGAATATATGAAGTAAGTCCGTTCAGTTTTGTCACTGGAATTGAGTTGTGCGCATCTAATCTCGAGAGAAATGAATAAATAAAAACCAATTGAAGCTAAAAAAAGTTTTTCTTCGTTTTAAACTTTTATGTACACTAAAACGACGATGTAGTCTGCGTTTTTCTTGCTTTCTGTCTTCATCTAATTAAATGGCTTAAAAACATAAATCTTTTAAAGACAAACATTTAAACATCTTTTATTGTTACTAAAATTGTTCGGAAGCACTTCTGTGCTCTCTCGCACTGATTGTGAGAAAAAAAACCTCCGAGAGCAGATCTGCGCCGCTTACCCTGTCGTACACGTTACATTAGTATAAACACTCATCTTTGTCTGACGGAAAACGATACGGATACACTCCGTGTCTGAACGGACAGCGTAAATCCACCTTTAACTGGGTTATACTGTGTGTATACTGTGGTCAACATGTTTTTATTACCTTCCAGAAGTCACTTTGTATTCTTGGATCATTATCTTGCAGTATACAACCTTTACTCTTTTTTAATGTATGTCTCAATGAATGGTTGTGCCATATTCTTCCAGTCTGGAGCCCTACTTGCTTGTGGTATTGTGAATTGTGGGGTTCGGAATGAATGTGACCCAGCCCTTGCTCTTCTCTCCGATTATGTGCTACACAACAGCAACGTCATGAGAATTGGTGCAATTGTAGGTAAGATAAATCTTTTCCTGATTTCACAAATTCTTTGTATATAATTTTGCCTTTCTTTGGAATATTTTCTTCATTTGTGGAAAGGAAGAATGGTTTAATCAGTTCATTTTATCTAGAAATACCCAAAGTTTAAAGTTATCAGTTGAATCATTATGAATATTGTGTTATTTTGCTTGAATTCTGCAAACAAAGTCACCTTTTTTTAAATCTTAGGTCGTTTATTTTAAAACAACAGGTTGATAATTTCTGTGGAATTTATTTTCATGTTTTAAATAACATATCTTTGTTTTGTTTTCAGGCTTGGGTTTGGCATATGCCGGATCAAACAGAGAGGCAGTTCTTGGTCTGATAACACCTGTTTTGAGTGATGCCAAGTCGAGTATGGAGGTGGTAGGCATGGCTGCTCTTGCTTGTGGTATGATTGCCGTAGGCTCTTGCAATCCGGATGTCACTGGAACAATAGTGCAAACTCTAATGGAGAGGTCTGAAGCAGACCTTAAGGACACTTATGCAAGATTCCTACCTCTAGGACTGGGTCTATGCCATCTTGGTATGTTCTCTTTTGGAATATATATAGTGTTCTACCTTTCGGTAGGTTCATGTGCCCCCACATTCCCTATTTAATTCCCTCTCCTTCAATTCCCGGTAACTTATCCCACCCCTTAATTCGTCTAATAACTTCTGTCTTTGTCTTCCCCTCTGTCTTTTCCCTAGCATTCTTCCCTCGATCGCTTTCTTCAACAATCCCCCCCTCTCAATATTTGACCCACCTATTTCTTTTGTCTATTTTTAATTACTTCAATCATTACTCTTTTCTCCCCAACCATCTCTAAAACCTCCTCGTTCGTTTTGCTATCGACCCAACTTACTTTCCTCATTCTACGCCATACCCACATCTCAAAAGCCTCCAATCTTTTAACATCCTCCTTTTTTAACATCTACGTTTCACACCTGTACAACATTACACTCCACACAAAGGATTTTACCAATCTCTTCCTGATTCCTTTATCAAGTCCCTTTGTCATCAGTTCCCTTTGTTTCATGAAAGCTTCTTTTGCTAATGCTATCCTTTTTGTAATTTCTGTCAAACCTCTTCCATCCTTAGAAAGAAGAGTGCCCAAGTATGAAAACTGATCTAATTGTTCTAGTTTTTCCCCATCCACCCTCATTGTTAATTTAGCATTCTTTCCCTTTGAAAACCTCATAATTTAAGTCTTTCTTACATTGATTTTCATCCCAAACTCCTTTGCTTTATCGTTTAGTGCAATTACTAGGATTTACAAACCCTTTTCCGAATCACACACAATAGCTTTATCTTCTGCATATCTTATTGACTTCACTAGTTCCCCACCAACCTTTATTCCCTTATCTATTTCATCCCAAGCTTCTTTGATCATTTCTTCTGCATGTAAGTTAAAAAGAGATGGTGATAAAGGGCAGCCTTGTCTTACTCCCCTCCCTAACTCTGCCCATTCCGATTCCCCATTAGCAACTCTTACTCGTGCGGTCTGCTCTTTTGGAATAACACCCAAATAAAAAAGAAACGGAATGAATCCAGTTTGCATGATCTAATCATTGCATTTGTCTGTTGATAAAGTGTTGTTTAAGACACTCCTGCTAAAAACATTGTTCCTGTTCCTTAATTTTTGAATTCCACTTAATATCATTACCAAATTTTACTGATATTTAATAGATTTAAGAGATATTTTCTTAGAATATTAACTTTTCTGTTCATTCTTAGAAAAGCTATCATCATTATTATTAAGATGTTCTATTGCATCCTTAAAATTTATTTTTTCAGCTTCTATAACATTTCTGTTCTTTTTCTATCTTTAATATCAAATATGATAAGCTAATCTCTGGAAGATTTTGCAGATGTTGTACAAATTTAAAAAATTGTTAGTTGTCTTTGCAATGTTTCCTTTAATCATAATCTTTAGTTATCACAATAATAACGAATAGTGGGCAAATCAGAAAAATTGAATACAACCAGTCAATAAAATCATTTACTTAATTAATACATTTAAATATATTTAGTCGAAGAAATAATTTATGCAATAAAAACATTTTAATTCATTCATTCAATGATATCCTTCACACAATAAAAGCCATCATTTAACAGCAGGTTAAAAATGCTTTCTTTAAGTTATGATTGCTTGAAAGTGACTATATAATGTGTTAATTTACTGTAACTTTTCACAGCTGTATGTAAGAGACCATAATTGTTTATTGTTAATCTCCTATGGTGCCTGTGAAGCCAAAGTTGATATCTTTTTCCATATTTGTAGAGATTAATATTGCTATTAAACATTTAATAGTTTTGATTCACAAAAAGCATTAAGACTTAAGCGGTAGATGTACAGACAGGGAAGTTTGAAACATGTTAAGTAAAAGAGAGGAAATATAATATTTTGAGCGTAGTTTTAGTGAAATAGAACTCTGTTCATGCCTTCTCACTTCTGCTGTTAAGAATTTATTAATTACTGTCTATCTGGTAAAAGCTGCTTCACTATAGTGTGAAAACTAAGTAAAATAAGTTAACAAAGATGCACTTTTAGTGCAAAAATCAGATTAATCTTTAAAAATCTTATGCATGGCAACCAGTATATCTTTTGTAATTTTTGTTAGAATTTGCAAAATTTGGACCCAATGATATTCTATTATTGGGATATGAATCTTTATTCAATTATCTTTCTTTTGATTCTTAACTAGATTTCAAAGGACTACAAGTAAGAATTTTATTGTGCTAAAGAAAAGAAGACTGCAATAGTTGAAATTGAACTTTTTGTGCATGTTATAATGAAGCATTTTTGTGTCTTTCAGTCTTCATCCAAGGATATATTTAGTAGACATATCAATATGCGTTCAGTCACTAATCCTATTTTATTACTTAATTTCTATTTCCAATGTTTACTTAAGCTTTACTTACTGTGAAACATTGACTTTATTTCCAACTGCATTTGATGTGAGACTGTTTTTCAGACTTACTCATGTAATCATTTCGTAAATATTCATTTCATACTTAATTAATTTTTTACACTTTGTCACAAAATACAAAATTACCAGTCACAAACATTAATAAAAAGAAAAAAACTTCATTGTAATTTTTAAGACCCCCTTGAGCCAGACAAAGGCTCGTCAGGAGGTTTAGAAAAGAAAAAGATGTATATTAAAAAGTTTGAATTCATTCACAGTCATACATTACATATAGAGTAAGTTTTTAAAGTGTTAATGTACAAGCATACATAATAAACATGATGCAGTATTCAATTAATAATAATGTTTTATATAGCAAAGTTTTGATTTATAAGACATAATAAAAAACCCAAAAATTATAATAGATACAAGAATTATGAAGTTACTATTTTATATTGTTGTACATAGGTATTGCAAGGATATACGTATGATGAATTCAAAACTTATTATAAAGAAATTATAACAAGTCTGTATTTATTGCACTGAATTGTTATAATTGCACTGAAGTTACAGAAATAAGAATAAATACAGATAATAACATATAAATAACATAGATAATTTATAGAGAATGTATTAACCAGTCTTTCATTTTACACTTTAAACTTTGAAATTATCAATTTCATGTAAAATTTTAGGCAATGAATTAAAAATCAAAGGTACTGTCTCTGACATTTGTTGTTTACCATGATTATTAAAATATGATTGCACAACATATCTTATGCTTGTTCTTGTATCCATCGTATGAAGTGAAATATCGAGGCTTTTGTATTTGTTTGTTTAATAATTTTCTAAAATTATAATTTATTTGTACAAAATTGAAAGGTAGTAGTCCCAGGTCTTGAGAACAGTATTTTTTGGATTCACAAACAGAATTTCAATGATAAGATATATACTTAAATATTTTATCTATCTATATATTATTTTAAAACATGCTTTTTTGGTGATCGGGACTTTTCTCCCTTATTACTCCATCTATATATATAAATGAATGACCGTTTGATGGCAAAAGTTGTCAGGTTCATGCGAAAAATAGTCAGACAAATCAAAAATGCACCATTTGTTAAACAAATTGAAATAATATTTTAATCATCACATTTTTTACTGGACAAAAAAAGGCCCGGGTTGCTATATACAGATTCAATTTGTTTACTTACAAGGAGAGACCCTCACTTTTGTCCGGGGATTTTGATGAAACTTTTTGTGGTGGTGCATAAAGTAGAGTAATGAAATAGTGTAACGGCGTTTCTCTGAATGGGCCTTAGTTTCGCTGCAATAATTAATTGAAAATTGAAAATCTGAGTATAGGCAACCCCGCATTACACGCCCGTACTAGCCGAATCTGCAGGAAATAACACGTTTTTTACTAATATTTTTAACTTAATTTTCATTTTCGTTTTTAATTATTTTCCTTGTTACTTACTTGTGGACTAAATAATAATAATAATAAATAGATTTAATCAATAGTCCCATTAAATAACCTTCGCCAGCGCTATTTCTTCATTTACGGTACTTAACGACGGCTATCCTAGGAGCACAAAAAGGACTTGCATTCGAACGATTTCGGATTTCCTATTCAATAGAAAGCGACTGCCTTCTAATGTTTAATAATAATCACTAGGTGCCTCATAGTTGTTTGTTGAATAATAATCATCTCCGACCACATACATGCAGATAAATCCCTAGCTAACGGGAAACTTTCCATAATTAATGTCTTACTCGACGTCACCTCTATTTTCTAACAAAACTCAAGCCAACATATATCGAAGCAACTAGAATTTTGTGAAGGTAAACGTCTCTCTATTGGAAACGAATACTGATAGATATTTGGAAAGAAACTTACTTCCCCATGAGTGGTGCCGCAATGCTTATGACTGGAGAGTGACTTCTCCTGCTATCATTTACTTCTATACAAATATACAAATAATTTTTATCCATCTTCAATTATCAGGAGAGGAAATGTTGATTGTGTTCTTAAATTTTATCAGTTTCAATAATGAATAAGTTTTTGGGTATAAATTACAACAAAAGGAGCAAGAAAATTGAGAAATTTAAGGAGATTTTAATTTCATATTAGATTTACAATTTCCAACTTCGGCGGAAGAAATGACAGAATTATGTATCTTTCAATTCAAAATCACAAAATTTTCAAATTCTATGCAATAGTTATACACGACATAGAACTCCTGGTATATAAACGTCAAAATATTAAATCCTGGAAAATATTCCAGGACCATATATTATACTTCCAATAGATAGCTGCACAGTTTTTTCCCCTTTGTGCGTTAATGTTCTCTTCACGTCAACTCTATATTCACATCCCGACTGATCTGTATTGATCAAATAGTCCAGTTGATAGTTTCTCATTAGGTGATTCGTCTGTTTACAGAAAAGTTCCGCAGCCTTAATAGTGTTTTCTGGAAATACAATATCTCTATGTGAAACGTAACTCGTCACCTTCCTTTGTCGTATTTTGAATTATTTTTTAAATCGGATCAGCCATGATTTTGAGGCCGTGAAATTGAATTCATTCGACAAATGCTGATACCCCACGGATAAAGTGGAAAGTGTGAAGCTAACTGTTGGAGACTTCTGGAGGTAACATGCTCACATCTCTTTCTCGCTTCACAAAATCTATCATATGTGCATTTGTTTATCATATGCATCTTATCAAATCGAGTACCACCATTTATAATATCCTTACTCCACACTGGAATCTGAGATTTGCGTCGTAATAAATGTGAACCTCTCATTTTTAAAGTTGCTACAGACCTTTTTGGGTGTTTCTTAGCAAGATTAACGACCTTAATTTTCGCATCTATCGGAACAGGAAGATACTTTGGAGATTTCGGAGATGGTTCATAGGAATCACTGTTCCCTTCGATTGAGGGAGGGCTGCTGTCTCCCGATTCTGGTTCTTCATCGCTCTCATTCACAAATTCTGCATCTGCGTCTTCATTTTCAAGGAATAACTCTTCCTCCTCAATGAAGATATTTTCAGCTATGATCTCCATGAATTTTTCCACAACTTTCTCGCCGATTAAACGGGCTTTTTTGGATATTTCCATATTTTAGTATTATCAGTTAAAATATTATCACTTAAAATATTATTATTTAAAATATTATTGAAATATTATTTAAATATTATTATTAAATATTTCCACGATAAAAGAGATGTGAGCATGTTACCTCCAGAAGTCTCCAACAGTTAGCTTCACACTTTCCACTTTATCCGTGGGGTATCAGCATTTGTCGAATGAATTCAATTTCACTGCCTCAAAATCATGTGAAAAGTTACAGTAAATTAACACATTATATAGTCACTTTCAAGCAATCATAACTTAAAGAAAGCATTTTTAACCTGCTGTTAAATGATGGCTTTTATTGTGTGAAGGATATCATTGAATGAATGAATTAAAATGTTTTTATTGCATAAATTATTTCTTCGACTAAATATATTTAAATGTATTAATTAAGTAAATGATTTTATTGACTGGTTGTATTCGTGCACTATTCGTGATTATACTACTATAATAAATTTTTTAAAACATTCGATAACATTTATACTCTCACGTTCTCTAATATAATAGGGATTTTGTTTGGGTTCATATGGTATGGCGTTAGAAAACGCAAGACATTTTATTTGGCTATTGAGTTTTGTTGCTGGATGTGTAGAAGGCGATATCCATCGCTACAATCGAGGTATATCGAAACAGACACTGATGAAGAATATGAAGGTGTGTATTTTTAGTTATGTTTTAGTTTTTCTGTATTTGTTTGTAATGATTAGTGTTTGTTGAAGTGTATTTGGGTGGGAAATTGAGTATCAGTGTACCGGCAGGACAACAAGCTTTCAACTAATTATTGCTGACTATATATCTTTCAGTAATTGAATAAATCTGATTCAGTGAATTTATGAGATGCAATTTCACTGCAGAAGAGTAGTAATTATTTTTATATTTAGTGTACGAAGAGAAAGATAGAAAATAAATAAGGAGGTATATTTGTTGCTTTATCTTGGTTATGTATGTTAAACACGAAGCCCTACGTGACACATCATAAAAGGAAGTGGTATTTAGAAAAGAACAGTTTACCAAAATGTGATGGTGGCAATGTGGTAGTGATGTTTGTATTTTTGTCTAAATTCATGATGTAAAAATACATTAAGTGAATTGAGGTATTCGGTTTAGGATGAATTATATATATAAAGTGTTCTGCCTTTCGGTACGTTCATGTGCCCCCACATTCCCTATTTAATTCCTTCTCCTTCAATTCCAGGTCACATACATTGTTATATCAATGACGTGTACTATTCATGATTATAGTGCTAAAAGAAAATTTTTAAAACATTCTATAACATTTACATTCTCACACTCTCTAAGATATTAGGGACTTCATTAAGGTTCGTTAAGTGGTAAGGGATTAGAAAACGCAAGAGTTTGAATTTGGCCATAGATTTTCGTTACTGGATGTGTAGATACCGATACCTATCGCTACTAACGAGGTATGTCGAAACTGACACTGTTATGGAATATGAAGGTGCGATTTTTTAGTATGTCTTAGTATTTATATATTCGTCTGTAGTGATTAGTGTTTGCTACTATAATGTATTTCGTTGGAGAAATCGAGTATCAGTGTCGTCTGCGAAAGTTTCGCACGGGGCAACTAGTTTTATTTATTTATAATGTTTATTGCTAATAGGTCGCCAAGATGCAGTGGAAGCAATCGTAGCTGCTTTGGAGGTGATCCCAGAGCCGTTCAAGTCCATGTCCACCACAATGGTGGAAGTTTGTGCTTATGCAGGCACTGGAAACATCCTCAAGATTCAACAGCTTTTGCACATATGCAGCGAACATTATGATCCGTCTGAAAAGGTGATTATTCCAACTAAGAAATACCATTTAATCTGTCAAAATAGGAGAAAGAAATTTCTTCACTATGGACAGTCCCTAATTGATGACTTACAAGCATAACATACAAAGCTATTCATAAGCTAGTTTTACTGTATTTATTTATTAACAAATAAATACAGTAAAACCTTTTTAAGATGCTCCCGCTCAAGAGGGATTTTTAAATCATCTGTGTGACCTTCTGGTTGATGAATTTTATATAGTATAGCTGACTGGCAAAATATTCCATGATTATAGCAACAAAATCATTTATTGATTGAAATTTGAATTGAAAAGAAAGAATCTTAAAGCATCTACAGCATATAAAGCTATGTTATTTGTATATATTACTTGGATTTCCAAAGATTGCTATTGCATTCTTTAGAATGAAATGTCAGCTCTCCTTCTCTATACATTCTTATGAGAGTAAAGTTCTACAATTGTTTTTGTAGCCCAATGGTGTGGGTTGTTTATACCCACAAAATCAAGCAAATTGTTTGTCATGTTTGTGCAAATTCTCATTATTTTGACTCCCAAACAATATTCCACAACCAAAATGAGAATCTTTATTGAACTTCCTCTACTCTTGTCTGGATTTTCTTGGAACATTACTTCTGATTTAATTTTGCAAAAGAAAGAAGTGTGCAATTGATAAAAATTTACTTTAACTGCATTTCTTATGAGAGAATTGTTGAGTTGTTCAGAGTCAAACCAAGGATACTCAGTCCCTTAAATTAATACAAAATTTCGTAGTCCTCTCATGCTGGCTTGTGAAATTAATCTTCAAATATTGCTTCCGTGTATTTTTTAAAAGGTGTTACAGATATCGGATGTATAAATATATTCACAGTGGTGATTATTGTAAAAGTTGAATGACAGAGAGTTTGTTTTTAGGAGGAAAAGAAGGAAGATCGGAAGGAAAAGAAAGAAGAGGACAAATCAAAGGATTTGTCATCAAGGCAAGCAATAGCTGTTCTCGGAATAGCCATAATTGCGATGGGAGAGGATAGGAGGCCTTCAGAACATTTGGACACCTGGTATTTCCACCCTTTTTATACTTATTCACTTGGGAGCAGGATTTATTTACTCCTGATTTTGATGTGCAGAGTAGAGATGGGCGAATTCGATCCGATCTACTTCAAGTTCGATTCTTTTAACCCGATTCTCGATTATTTTGAATCGATCTTACATAACCGATCTTTCGATCCGATTCGATGCATCCAACCGATCCATGAACCGATCTATGTGAATCGATTCGGACGTATGCAATAGAGGTCTATTTTCAGCATGTTTATGACTTTTATGCTAGTTTAAAATAATAATGTACGAACTAATCCAATCATTATATTTTTAAATTTGTATTCAGATCATATATATTTATTAATGTGATTGTCTTTTCAAATTTAAATATTTCGACGGATTGATTCTAAAGCTTCATATCGTCTTATAACTGTGTGAATTTTCGTTTACTGTCACTTTTGTAACAGAAGATGCCTAACAAAACTTCTTTATAATATCTTCTTATTATCAATTCTGAAACTAAGCATAACTAAGAAAAATTGTTCAAAAGTTTTGTTTTAACAAAAAATACGATAATGACTTAAAATCCATTAAATGAAAACTTTATTTACGTAATGTTCAACTTAACTATTATCTACAGGATAGATATTACAGTCACAGATGCTAGAAATCCAGTGTAACTTTACCATTCCAGCCAATAAACGTCGTTGTAAACAATTCAAAACAGCCAGTAAGAGATATCATAACCAATCTCATCTGATTCGATTGATCTTTCGAATACAATCTCGAGCTTGAATTGATTCAAAGGAAACAATTTAATCCGATTTGGGAGATCAATCTTTTTGTTGAAAACTCCCATCTCTAGTGCGGGGCATAATAAATATAATTAGTTACAGGATCAAGCTTCTTAGCTGATATCTTACGTTAATTTTTCTGGGTACACTTGACCATATGAGGTTTTGAATTGTAATGGTTGCAGCCATTTACATTTAAACCCATTTTTGATGCTCCATTTTAAGAAGCAATTTTCTCTTGATCCCTATCACATGAATGACACAGGAAAATGCCCCTTTTTAATTCAAATGTATACTACTGGTTCATTAACTTATATATGAAGAAAAACTCCATTTCAGAATTGTAATGAATGTTACAGTTGTTAAATTATAATCAAAGTTGTAAAGTTTGCATATGTTTATTTAATTTTAGTTGAGGTACTGTGAGCATGTGATAAGAAGATCCGTTCCTCTAGCCCTTGGGCTGATATCTGTGTCCATTCCGAAGCTAACCATTCTGGACACACTCAGTAAGTTCTCACACGACAGTGATTCCGAAGTGGCGCTGAATGCTATATTTGCCATGGGATTGGTTGGAGCAGGAACTAATAATGCAAGGTATTTTTTATTCACTTTCTACTCTTTTTATTTCTTCTTCCAAATATGCTTTCTTTGTTTTGTTGAAACATTTATCTCCAACAAAAATACTTAATCAAGGTTTCTGTTCTTTGCCCAACACTGTGATCTACATTAATGATTTCCATGATTATATACGAGGGTGGTCTGAAAAGTTTCGGACCCCAGATTTTTCAGAAATCTTCAGAAAAAATGTTGAGAAATGGCAAAATGTCGGAAACTTTTCAGACCACCCATGGTACACAGAACTGTTTGCCTATCCTATATGCAGATGACACATCATTATTCCCTCAGATACTCCTGGAAACCTTTTAAGCAGCAACCTATAAAATTTACTTCTGTTCTCTGAATAACTTTTTATGCCTCATTGCTGAGAAATCTCAAGTTATTCACCTTTCTTATAAAAATAAACCTGCATGTACCCCAAACGTCCCTTTAGATAGCAACATTTTGCCTCAACTCTTGTAAATTTCTACATTACATTTACACTCACATCTTGATTGGGATTTACAGGTTGACAGACTGTTAGATAAACTCAGTCCTATTTGTTTTTTTGTCCGGACCATTTGTAATAGTCTCAATTGAAGTCCTCCTTTTAATTTATTATGGCTTATTTTATTCACATATTGTATACAGTGTTATTTTTTGGGGTTCATCCTCCCAATATGTCAATGCATCTTTCAAAATAAATAAAAAGAATTCTTAGCGGAGAGAATGTACTACAGCATTTAAGATTTTTATTGCAATGTTTTCCTAGCAATTTTAATATTTTACTTTATTGCTTTATTCTTTCTTGAGTTAACATGATGGTATCTTTGAAGAATTTTACTATGATTTTTGTAATTAATTACAACCGCACAAATGATTGTTTTTGTTTTACGTATTTCTTTAACTGGCATATTCTATATCATTGTAATGATCTTTGAATGAAATAAAATAATAATAATTCATAGTACAAGGCAAAATAAAGCAATTTGTCAAACAACTCCTAAGGCAATGTTACAGACTGATAATTTTCGTTTAAGAGTAAAAATTGATGAATAGAAGAATAATAATTTCTGGTAACCCATCATGGGTTGTTTATACCTAAAAAAATACATAAATTTTCTGTCATTTTTGTCCAAATTCTCCCAGTTTTCACTCAAAAACTATATATAAAAGAGTTTATCACTCTTGATTTTCTATGACTATTATTACTGTTTTATTTCAATCAAAGGGAACTTAATATACTATAATACGACTTACTTTAAGCTTCTTTTTAAAAGACTTAAATATTAGACTAGACGCGTGCGTGCACCCCCTGGGTGCTGTTGTTTGGTCTGGACCAGACATCTGGACTGAGTCTGGACTATAAGCATGTACTATCATTCATTTTTAATCATTACTTTCATATGGACATATCAATCATTGTGTATTCTTATGGAAAAACACAATACCTCGGTTTCAACAATCGTTTCGGTCGTCAAGGGGATTGGTTGTTTACAGCCTCAAATTTTCATGAAATTTCCGTTTATTTTAAGCAAATTCTCGCCATTTCGACCCGATAACGATATTTGGCGACGAAAATAAGAATCTTTATTTATTTCTCTTTTGGTGCTTATCTAGATTTCGTAAGCGTATTGTTTCTAATTTAATTTTGCAAAAGAAATGTAGCCTGCAACCGATAAAAGTGAGGTTTACGTGCATTTCTTATGAGAACGGTTTTTCTTCTCTAGGTTCGAACTGGGGCCGTTCTGGTAAAAGAAAATGTTGCCACATTGTAGGGTGCAACATTCTACTTGAATGCACGTTTCAGCATCGCTCTAGCTCTTGGCGATGGCGAGAAAAACGCTTTTTGTAGACAGACAGACAGACAGACAGACACCGTTACATTTTTAATATATATAGGTCTCTAGGTATGCGATGTTTTGTATTCAAGTGCACTGATAGTGCAATTGATTGTTTTTTGCAGACTGGCAGCAATGCTGAGACAGTTGGCTCAATTCCACACAAAGGAGCCCAATAATCTGTTTATGGTGCGCATCGCACAGGGATTGACGCATTTGGGAAAGGGCACTCTAACACTGTCCATATCACAGTGACAGGCAGCTGCTGAGTCCCGCGGCGCTGGCAGGCCTCTTGGCCACTCTCGTCTCCTTCTTGGATGTGAAAAACAGTAAGCACGCTTTGATACCTTCCTTGAATTATTGATTCTACTCTAGTCACTCTACTTTTCATCTATATTTACATACAAGTAAAAGTTGCTTGCATACAGCAAGCTATCAGTTGAATGCTGTACCGTACCAACTTACCACCAACGTACCAAACTTACCACCTAAGCCGCAACCCGCATAACAGACGTGAAGCTCGATGAGAGCGAGTCTAGAGTTTTCCATGAATTCTATTGGCTCTTGGAAGGAAGGCGCCTTTTTAAACTGTTGTGAAATGCGTTGAAAGTATTTGTACCATCTTTATTAGCACAAAATCTAGTTTAAATTTAGTGTTACTTTTCACTATGTCAGCAGCATAGTATTAAAAAATGAATGAAAATCGGATTTCCTCATTTCGGCCAGAGATTTCTGCGTAATTCACCTTTTTCTGGAGGCATCGGGTAAACTTAATTTAGCTGCTTCTATTATCAAATAAAAAATTATGTCATTGCAAGATTAAAAAGGATTATATTATTACGTTTTTAATGCTCTTGACGCCTACAGGACGAACTTTTAAATTTATTTAGAGGAAATCCACGACTATGACTCAAATAGAAATATGAACAAAAACTCTGTAAGGAGATAAAGAATAATTATGAGTAAGAACACAATCAACTGTATTTCAATTGATTTATGTTGTAGAAAAGTGCTATCGAGAAGGGGAGCATGAAAACACTGCGAAACCTACTAAGGAAAGCAAAGATGAAAAGAAACTTTATCTGGGCGAATACACTGAGAAAGAATCATTTTAAGTCGACCTGGTAAAGAGCTCTGAAAATTAGACCCAAAACTTATTACAATAAAGTAAACCAAGTAAATTATGATCAACTAAATCAGATAATTACATCGAATATTATAAAAATTTTAAATACCACCAAATCAACTGATAGAAAGTAAAATATCAATTGGTGTGCTATCATCATTTTCTAAGGCAATTGTTTAAAATTCAACTTGCTAATTTAGTATTTTAGAGAATAACATAGATATTAGAATAGTAGCACTCTTTATTTAAATACTGAGAACTACAAATTTTTTTCACGTATAGAAAAAAAAAAATTGTTTACGACAAAATTAATGCCAGCATCTTGTAACACTTTTCCAAAAATATTGTTCATTGCCAGTCCCAGAAAACTATCCCTTTAATTAAATCAAGTTCATGTTCCTTGCGAAATTATGCTGTCCCAACTTTTATCTGATACTAAATCTCTTTCTTGCCCCGTGGTGCAAATTTTGACTCGATTTCTTTGCTGTTGAATTATTCTGCAATACAGAGAAGTATAAAATTTGCTTGATACGACAAATAATGGAGCATTAGGCATTTTAGAATATGTGTCAACACGTCATTCTGTTCCTCCACCAGGCATTCGTGATGACGGTATCAGATGAAGAATTATGATATTGAGATGAGATTTGGCTGTTTCTGACAAATTCGCGTCTGAGGTTTTACTAAGTCTTTCAGAGAGAGGGGAGGCCCTCCACCCTGGCCCTAGGAGTATCCCCTATTCATTCCTTTGTTGTTTCTTTTTCTCTTGTTTCGTCCATCGAAAGGTATTGTCTATTTTCTCAAAGGAACCATAAAACGGCCGATGGGTGAAGGCAAACTCCGCTCTGAGAAGAAAAACCCCCTTTTGAGCATATTGTGGATGGTCGTATGTATCCGGGGTAGCGAATTTGAAAGCGCTAATGAGGATTCCCGACCGCACCGCTGCTGAGCAGGTATCTAAGGTTAGGGTATGGTGGCGGCGACCGATCACAAGTAAGGTGGGAAATGGTGGATCCGCGATTTGCAAATCTTCGCCGCGGGTATTCCCTTAGGGAATGAAGATATTCAACTCTATTTTTGAGGTAGATGACCTTTCAGGACTTCTTGCAAGGAATACAGTTTAAAATGGTTAAGAAACAACAGTTAGTATGGAAGATCAGAACCTTAAGACTGATTTGCATATTGCATATAATTTCCATGTTTTCTATACTTGCATATTGCAGATTTACATGTTAACACCTGGTTTATTTACATTTTCATTAATACCCCGCGAGCCGCCGTATGACGTATGTCAGGGGGTGTGAAAACACCCACAACACGATTTCCATTGTTATACTGAAATGATTTTCAGAACTATGCGCTAGGTGAAAGTGAGACTAATGATTAATGATCGCTGCTTCGGTTTCTGAATGCCTCAAGTAAAGTATATAACCCAAATTGTTTGAATGGTGCATAATATGTATAATGATTAAAAGAAAAATCACCGCCAATAATTATGAATGATGAGTAATATGAGTCATGGAAGAATACCTTAAAAAATAGAAACCAACGGATTGTAAACAGACTTACATGAGAATATTCCTCTAATTCTCATGATTCATGCCTTTAACCTTAGCTGTTAAAATATTCTTGGTTCCATATGTAATCCATTACTCCAACATTCACTCCAAGGACGTTCGTAACATCCTTCTACATCTACATCTACATCTGTACCCTGCAAGCCGCATTTCGGCGTGTGGCAGGGGGTGCAAGCACCAGGACTCTATTTGCCCAGTCGATTATTTTCGCGTATTGTTCTCGGAAAAAAAGAATTCTTGAATCGACTGGTTTTAGCATCTATTTCTCTGATCTTTCTCGCTGTATCAGAACGGCCTATATAGCAAGGAGGGCGCATAATATCGGCTACATCTTCTATAAACGTGCTCTGTCTGAATTTATGTAGTAATTCAAATCTCTGATTGAGCCTTCTTTCTTCTAAAGATTCCCATCCTGCCTCCTGAAGCATCTGAGTAACACTTACAGATTTATCATAGCAATTTTTTACAAAGCGTATTGCCTTTCGTTGTATCTTATCTATCTTGCGAATACAACACTTTTCAGCTGGGTCCCATGCACTGCATGCATACTCGAGGTGAGGCCTAACTAGCGCAAAGTAACATCGCTCGCGGACTTTTTCTTCGCTTCTACCGACTATTCTTTTGACGAAGCCTAGTTTCTTAAGAGCTCGCCCACATATGTTATGGATGTGGGTACCCCAAGTTAAGTTATTCGTGAGGGTTATTCCGAGATATTTTACCGAATCTACAGTTGATAATGTTTTCCCTCGAAGGCTATATGAATTATGATTGGCAAAGGATTTTCTTTCGAAAAAATTAACTACTGAACATTTATCTACGTTGAGCTCCAATTGCCAGTCGCACCATTTTACTATTTAATCTAAGTCATTCGACAGGCTTAATCTATCGTCATTACTTTTTATTTCTCTGTAAATAACCGTGTCGTCCGCAAATATTCTAACGTTACTGTCGATGTGTTCATTAAGATTCATCCTTCATCCTAGGCACATCATAATTCTCTACGAACTTTGCGAAGATGTTTCGAATTTTAAAAAATAGTAATGCAAGGAAGATCATTCTAGTTGAAATAGGACCTTCGGAAAATCTGAACGATAACATAAAGTTGACAATGTTTGGGTGTATAATATCAGAATTATCGTATCTCTATATTCTGCTTTTGAAGTGAATGGCATAAACTGTATTAGCTTATACTAAATAACTAATTCAACAACAAAAATGAAAAAAATAAGTAATGCTGCCTATCGTCAATTTATATGAATCAAGCTCCTTGTCAATGATTGTTTATTTATAAATATTGTTTTTTATGCTTTATTTTGTCTCTATATTGAGCTCAAAATTTCGTAGTTTGAAATAACTTGAGAAATGAACAATGAACTAGAGAAATGCCATCTAATATTTATTCCTTGCGCTTACGAGAACCAAATCGTTTAACTTCTCTTACAACATCTATAATACAAAGTTGATAGAGCGTTGAAGATGATCTTACTAGATCGACTAAAGTTTCTATTATAATGTCACTAAAATATGAATTGAAACGTAAATACGGAATTGTAGACACTCCGCATATTCAACGTCGCAGAAACTTGAAGTTTATACACCGATTACCGATAAATTATATCTCTAAAGTTATTTAGAATAAACCATTGGCTTGCATAGATAGTAATACTAATGTTAGCAATTTCTATCGGTTTGAAAAGACCTCGGAATCTCTTTCCAAAATAAATTGCTGATAAGAAGATGATTTAGGTACTGGCTTAGTGAACTACTTGAACTTTCTTATAGAACTAAAAGAAGGTTGCTACAAAACATTGAACATCGCTATTGTATACAATTTCGGAATCCTGGGAATGAACATGCATCAGAAGGAAATTTCTAAAAGTATGGTATGCCATAGATGTTATATTCTTTATATTTGAATGTTAACCATGTTTGACTAAGATATTACTTAAATTGGATAAATGAGTAGTTTCTCTGGAAGCTGTCATAAACGGAAAAAATATATGTTGGATGAGAAAATTGAGGTGAGTGAGTGTGTTATACTTTTAAAAGAGGTCGTTGCTCCTACTCAAATTAATCAGTTGGTCGAGGAGGAACGCAAGAAATGCCATTACCTATTGTGATTTATCCAAAAATCTGGAATTAACATACCTCTTACACTTTAGGTTGTTAAATCCATGTGAGTGTATGTATTACTGTTGCCGTCGCTTCTCACTTCCCTATCTCTATCAAAACAGTCTCCCTCTTGAAGTCCTGGTGAATTCATTGCTTTATTCACTGTATTTTACTTTAACTCCTGTATCTTGCTTTTCAAATTTGTCATGGAATGTGGAGAGATAAAAAGTTTCTCATAGCCAATACATTTTAAATACGAAGGAATATTTTCAATATCACCAAGTGATAAATATGTAGATAGACTAGCCATACCAAACCACCACCCATTCATCTCAATCATTAAAATTCTGTCAAAAAATATGAGAGCTACGCAGGGCCAGCCATCAACCGAGGGGAGCAAAATTTCAACATAGCATCATATGCGCTTCCCCATGTGATATTACAGGGTTGGAATTACAGGTAAAAAGGCCCTGGGAAAAACTATTTCACCAAGTCCCTATTATTTTGCGTATTTTTAACGTTTTCTACATTATAATAATTTTAAACGTTATAATAAACAATTGAAATATAAATAATGTAGGTAATTTTGTATACATTCAAAATTAATTGAAAATTTTACATTCATAGCTAACAGTAGCATTCAATGAGCATTATGACCAAACCTCATTTGCACTATCTTTTTTGTGTATTTTAGAACTTTTAAAGGTGATAAATATAGCGAGAAGAATGTTTAAGAACGTAATGGTTTGTGACTGCAACCATTTCAAGAGGAATCCACAGAAGAAATCAAGTTTATTCGATTCACACTTCAATGACACCGAAAATAATTAATTAATGAATTCAAAATTAATGTGAAAGATTGTAGTCTCGTATCCATCATCTTTATTCATTCAGGAAAATCGATCCTAGCACATTTTCTCTCAATTGATTTGGACGGTATAGTAAAAATTCCAACTGCATAGATGATAAAATTTACTGATTTTTTACCGATCAAGTTTTAATTTCGATGCTTATCAAATGAAACAAAATTTATGTAAAATACACAGAGAATGCCTCGAGACTTCATACTACATATTTACTTATAGATTTTTTAATGTATTTAAAGTAATAGCCTAGATATGGCCATGAGTTTGCCTTACTTTACTTGTGTAGATTGCATTCACATAGGCTGTGATAAAACTGGTGATCGATATGGACTCCTTACGTATATAATTTTAAAGGCTAATAACTGCTCTCTTGAACGATGTATATTATTACTTACTATTATATTATATAATATAACCCATTATAACTGCAGAGTTTTGGAAGCGAAGGCGTCAAATTCGAGGTCTATATATTTTTGGTCTGACACTGATTCAAACAGCGCGGAAATTTTCTTTCTCCCATCTCAGTGCTAAACATAAGCTCAGAGCGGCTCAGAGGCAGGGTTTGCGAAAATTTCCTTCAGCCTGCTGGTGCCTTTCGTCTCAGACTCGAATTTTATGACGGGAAGGGAAGGGGGTTTGCCTCGGTATTCTCAGAATAACAGGACCTCGTGTGAGACGTTTCCCTCTGTGCGAGAAGCAATGCTAGAATATATACTGATTCGTTATAACCATTTTATAATAACTGAATTCTTGCATTACGACATCCGTATTGTTATAATACTATTCTGCTAGGCCAATGCCACCAAACTCAGGATACTAATAAGTCTTTGCAATATTAATAATGCAAATAAATCCATTTCAACTCTGCAGGCGGAGTTATGACTCAAGCAGACCATCTCCTCCATGTTTGAAGCTCTCTCTCACTTCTTAAGGCTCGCTCGGAGGAAATCCACTGCCTGTTATGTGGGTTGCGGCTAAGGTGGTAAGTTTTTTTGGAACTAGCTGTACAATAGATAACCACGGCATCTCCAACCTCTGTGATTTTCAATGTTTTATCGCTCCGAGAAAGGACTCAAAACAATTTTCGAATATACGTGCGAAAGACCGCCAGGAGTCGAACTCAGGACCCGTTCATGAGAAATCAATGGCATACGAATGTTAGATAAGTGCCAGTCTGACGTGTTTCAAAGTTTCAATTGAGTATCTTATCGGGAAGGTACTAAAATAAGATTCCGTTATCCCATTTGAAATACATGGTAGAATCGGAATGTCACTCTTGCATCGAACTAAGGAACACTGGAGAAACAGACAACCTCATGAAAGAATGTTTTCAAACGCCTCTGTCACCATTCTGGGTTTTATCTTTCCAGCTTATCGGGAAGGCATTTTAAAAAATCGTCAAAGCTTTCAGCAATGCATTTCTTACGGAAGCATTTCTAACCCACCTGGCATCGAACACATGGTCATTTGGTAACGTTTCTTCTTTTGGTACTATGGAAGACCGTCTCATCTGCAATCTCTGTGATTTTGATTGCTCTATTGCATCGAGAACGGCCTCAAAACAGATTGCAAATAATTGCGGAAAAGACCGCCTAGCGTCGAACTCAGGACCCTTCCATGAGAGAAAATAGCAAATTAATATTAGATAAGTGCCATTTTGACATGTTCCAAAGTTTCAATTCAATATCTTATCGGGAAGATTCCAAATTAAGATTCTGTTTTCACTGTTTGAAATGCATGGTGGAATCGGAATGACGCTCTTGCATCGAACCAAGGACCACTAGAGAAACAGTGAACCTAATGAAAATAGGATTTTGAACCCCTTTGTCACCATTCCGGGTTTTATCCTTCCAGCTTATCGGGAAGGCATTGAGAAAAATTTTCAAAAATGGCAGCAATGCATTTCTTATGGAAGAATTTTGCACCCACCTGGAGTCAAACTCACAGTCATTTGGCAACATTTTTTCCATGAGAACCATAGAAGAGTACCTCAACTTTAACCTCCGAGATTTTGGTTCCTCTATCATACCGATAAGTGCCTCAAAATAATTTTCAAAAATCTGCGCAATGTATTCTTATGGGAAAATTGCGATTTTTGGGAGATTCTGGTATTGAACCCATGATAGCTAGCGTCAATGTCTGAATTATTCTGGCATCTACAGGGTGGGGCCAGTACATTGTAAGAATCTGACTTTGACGGCACTTGTGGAACATGGTCAGAATTAGTATCCCCTATAAATAGGTATATCTGGAGAGTTAGCTATATATAATAGATAGATAGATGTACCCTTTAAGCCACCTTTCGACGTGTGGCAGGGGGTGCAAGCACCAGGACTCTATTTTCCTAGTCGATTATTTTCACGTATTGTTCTCGGAAAAAATGAATGCTTGAATCGACTGGTTTTAGCATCTATTTCTCTGATCTTTCTCGCTGTATCAGAACGGCCTATATAGCAAGGAGGGTGCATAATATCAGCTACATCTTCTATGAACTGTCTGAATTTATCTAGCACATTAAATCTCTGATTGTGCCTTCTTTTTCCTAAAGATTCCCATCCTTCCTTCTGAAGCATCTGAGTAATATTACCGATTTATCATAGCAATTTTTTTCAAAGCGTATTGCCTTTCATTGTACCTTTTCTCTCAATTTTCATTGTATCTTTCTATTTTACTAGTTGACCCATGCAAACATTTTGCACAAATAAGGTGCATCCAATTTCATCAAAAGGAAGTTTGAATGAAGTAAAGCCGTCTTAAAGTGTCACATTCATATTCAACGATGTTTTTGTGGTTGTCATTCTGCTCCCAAAAGATACATGGTTTATTAAAATGCCTACCTTTAGATACCGGACGAATTCTTAGCATGTTCCATAAGGGCTATCAACGTGATGTTTTTACGACGCACTGGACTCACACTATAGATACCGGAATAATTCAGACATCGATGCTAGCTATCATGGGTTCAATACCAGAATTTCCCAAAAATGGCAATTTTCCCATAAGAATGCATTGCGTGGATTTTTGAAAACTATTTTGAGGCACTTATCGGTAAGATAGAGGAACCAAAATCTCGGAGGTTGGAGTTGAGGTTGTCTTCTATAGTACCAATGGAAGAAATGTTACCAATTGAACGTGAGTTAGATGCCAGACGGGTGCAAAATACTTCTGTAAGAAATGCATTTCTGCAATTTTTGATATTTTTTTAATGCCTTACCGATATGCTGAAAAGATAAAACCCTGAATGGTGACAAAGAGGTTAAAAATCCTATTTTCATTAGGTTCACTGTTTCTCCAGTGGTCCTTGGTTCGATGCAAGAGCGTCATTTTGGTTCTATTATGCATTTCAAACGGAGGTATCGGAACCTTATTTTAGGACCTTCCTGATAAGATATTGAACTGAAACATTGGAACAGGTCAGAATGGCTCTTATCTAACATTAGTATGCAATTGTCTCTCACGAACGGGTCCTGAATTTGATGCCTGGCGGTCTTTAACATGAATTTTTGAAAATTGTTTTGAGGCCTTTCTCGGGACAAGACTGCGTTCAACTCATTAGCTTGCAGTATGCAAGCAACTTTTACCTGTAACAGATATCCGTCTCCAATAACTATATTAAAATCATGTAATATGAATGGGTTTTCATCACCTTAACCTTTTTGATTGATTCTTCTATTTCTTCATACATTCTTTCCTCTTCCTCCTCCGAATGAATTGATTTATGTGCATACATCTGTATTATTATGGTATCCTTCGGTTTTTTATGCAATTTTATTTGCATAATTTGTTCATATATTGTGCATATCCACTTACTCTCTTTCCTAACCTTTTGTTAAGTTTTATAGTCCCTCCTACTATTACAGAATTATTTTCTGCAGTTCTCTTGTGTATGATTCTGTAGTCTTCGCTCCAAAATCTCTATTTTGAAGCCATCTAATTTCTGTTAAACCAAATACATCTTCTTTTATTAAAATGCCATTGCTGTGGTTGCATATGATGTCAAAGTCTTTGTTAATAGAGACTATAACATTACCTGTGAAAACTATTTCAATCATTTTAAGACCGATTATAAATTTCACTGTCCAATGGGAAAAACCATATATTTACAGCTACAAATTTAACCAATTGAACAATTAACACCAAATATTACAACACTGATGTCAGCACATCCTGGGAGAGCCCTCAGAAATTCAAATTTGAACGTAATTATTTTGACCAAATAGTACATTTTTCATTCGTTGGTCTATTTTGAGGAGGAAGTGGGAAACTTTCACTTGAAAGTGTTGTCAATTATATGTTTTGATTGAGTGTGAAGTTAGAAAAGCAATAGTCACCGAAAACGTATGCTAAGAGATAATACAGTAATGATTTCTACTAGCCACGCGCATGCACCCTCTGGGTGCAGTTGTTTGGTCTGAAGTTTGTTTTTGTATTGTTATATAGACTTTTTTGTTCTTGTTCATTAATCGTACACAATATTTGTTGCAGCACCTCCAAACATTTATTTACAACAATACATGAGGGAATATCACATTTTAGGTCGCATTCATATGGACATATCAATCATAGTGTATTCTTATGGAAAAACGCAATACCTCAGTTCAACAATAGTTTCGGTCGTCAAGGGGATTGGTTGTTTACAGCCTCAAAATTTCACGAAATTTCCGTTTATTTTAACCGAATTCTCGCCATTTTGACCCGATAACGATATTTGGCGACCAAAATAAGAATCTTTATCCATTTCTCTTTCTTTTGGTGCTTGTCTTGATTTCGTAAGCCTATTATTTCTAATTTAATTTTGCAAAAGGAATGTAGCCTGCAACTGATAAACGGGAGGTTTAGGTTCATTTCTAATGAGAACAGTTTTTCTTCTCTGGGTTCGAACTGGGGCCGTTCAGGTAAAAGAAAATTTTGCCACATTGTAGGGTGCAGCATTCCACATCGAATGCACATTTCAGCATCGCTCTAGCTCTTGGCCATGGCAAGAAAAACGCTTTTTTTAGACGGACAGACACCATTAGATTTTTAATATATATAGATTGTTATCTAATAAAGACATAATATTATTATTATTATTTTGCAGTAATTCTTGGCAAGTCTCATTACTTACTGTACACTTTGGCTGCTGCGATGCAGCCGAGAATGTTGGCCACTCTGGATGAAGAATTAAATCTATTGGCAGTTCCAGTGCGAGTCGGATTGGTGAGTTACTCTTAGAATCTAACTAATCTTGTTAATTTAACAAAATTTAGTTCCAAAATTGCCCTAATTTCCTTTCTTATTTTTAATTAGTGTATTCCCCAGTCAAAAATGAACTAGATTTACCCATTAAATATCACAACATCAGTAGAAGTCTGTTATAACGAGTATGTCATGTAACAAGAGTTGTTGAAGCAAGTGATTCTTTTGACATTGTCCCATCTCACAGTAAAAAGGTTTGGGAGTTACGTTTATTATAAAAGTGGTTATTTTTCAAGTATTTGTATAACAAGAGCCAAGTGCCTGTATTTGTATTGCAGGATGCACATTTCAGAATTGTCAATTGATGGGTCATTCCAAACCAAACTGAACAAAAAAAAGAACATGACATTCCTGTATCTTCCTGAAACTTTGCCACATTATTGATAGTAACAATTAAGTCACTTTTACCAATTTTTAGACCAATGATCCGAATAATTACAAATGACGGCTAAACAAAGTTCGCAGAAAAGTTCGAAATCCGGCGCGTGTGCTCTCAGTCATACGTCCGTTTCTTAAAATATACGATGTTTTAAATATGCTCATTCTAAAGATCTTAAACGGTGTTTTCATTAAATATGGAATTTGTTTCCATTTCTAGGAGACAATACCTACTTTTAGGCAATGAAACTTTTTGAATTGGTTTTAACCTATAAAATCCAGTTTTTCCACGTTTAAAAAAAATATCACTGAAATTGTTATTAAGTTTTCTTTAAGTGGTCAAGGAGTAAAAGCTACAAACGAATATTAAGTAGAGGTGGGAACAACTGAATGAAAACAATCGAATAATTCAATGCTTTGGGTCAATCGAATTATTTGAATAAAGCGTTTCAATTTTTCACTCCATCCTAACAGAGTGAATTTATTCCATTTTTTTGGGAGTGAAAAATTGAATAGATCTATTCGAGTCTTTGAAGTGAGTGCATGTGTGCCAAAGTGTTTGCTTAGGAACATTTCATTTAGAATTCTTATCACTGTAGTTCTGATTTATTTGCTTTTAAAGGGTATGTGTAAGATGCTCTCTGCTTACATTCTGTGCCTTCTCTGTTTGTGTGTTGGTATTTAGGAGAGTTTCAATTTCCTAGCCCATGTTTGGTCTTAGATTTGTTTACTCCGGCCTAAATAGGATGACTTAACACCACTTCCATCCTCTCCTCTTCAACACGGGTAAAGTAAATGAGTGAAAAAATCATTTGAATACATCTATTCGGTTAGGATATTCGAAACGCTTTATTCGAATTGTCCTACGGAAGAATAACTACCAAATATTACAAAATGAAAGGCAGGAAAACATTGTAGAAATAATTTTGTATCATATTAATCTAATCATGATAGAAATAAAATCATTTAATGTAAATTACATTTTCCCAGATTATGATAATGAAAAATAGTTGAGAATTGGTAAAGAATTACTAAAAATAAACAATAGATTTACAAATTATATTTTTAACGTTATAATTTTTAAATTGCAAATAAAGAATGGAGGCTAGATTTTATGCATATACTTAAAACCCCATAATTTTCCGTTCATGAAGTTTTTCCAATCGCCCTTTTTTTGGGAAATTCATCATTTTTCTTTCTCAGCCATCTTTATAATATTTAAAATGGTGGAAATGAAGTGACATATCACTTTTTTGAAATAGTATAAAGAATTTAATTAGTAAAGTAAGATAACAAGAAAGATGAATAGACATGAATATTTTTAAGGTTAATATAGGTGCATTATAAGAGATATCTAATGTATTTCTTACCAGAGTTACTTCAGAATGATAAATATATACACAGTTGCATTAAATGAATTAGATTAGCATGTAAATTTGATGCTAATATTTACCATAATTATTTTCTTCCTTATTTCTGTTTATTACTGTTAATTTTAGACTTAGAAGTTTAAGATACTCTGGTGTAATTTTAACACTTTTGTAAACAGTGTTTTTATATATTTTTTCATTATTTTGGCGATTATTTCATTCTCATTTTGTATCTGTATTTATTTTGTTGTCTTTCTATTTTATTTAACCATTATTTCTGTTTATTTAAAGTCATCATCAGTTTCTCGTGTGTATTTTTTGTATTTTTCTGTATTGCCTACCAGATTTGAAACAGGTCAGGTCCTCTTAAAATTTTATAATAACCTGTTAATTGAATTAGATTAGCATTTAAATTCGATGCTCATATTTACCATAATAATTTTCTTCCTTTGTACAGTCATGGGCGATACATTCGTACAATGTGCAGGTTTGCGTAAGGTACATACCAAAAATATGGCTGAGAAAGAAAAATGATGAATTTCCCAAAAAAAGTGCGATTGGAAAAACTCCATGAACGGAAAACAATGGGGTTTTAAGTATATGCTTAAAATCTAGTCTCCATTCTTTATTTGCAATAAAAAAATTATAACGTTAAAAATATAATTTGTAAATCTATTGTTTATTTTTAGTAATTCTTTACCAATTCTCAACTATTTTTCATTATCATAATCTGGGAAAATGTAATTTACATTAAATGATTTTATTTCTATCATGATTAGATTAATATGATACAAAATTATTTCTACAATGTTTTCCTGCCTTTCATTTTGTAATATTTGGTAGTTATTCTTCCGTAGGACAATTCGAATAAAGCGTTTCGAATATCCTAACCGAATAGATGTATTCAAATGATTTTTTCACTCATTTACTTTACCCGTGTTGAAGAGGAGAGGATGGAAGTGGTGTTAAGTCATCCTATTTAGGCCGGAGTAAACAAATCTAAGACCAAACATGGGCTAGGAAATTGAAACTCTCCTAAATACCAACACACAAACAGAGAAGGCACAGAATGTAAGCAGAGAGCATCTTACACATACCCTTTAAAAGCAAATAAATCAGAACTACAGTGATAAGAATTCTAAATGAAATGTTCCTAAGCAAACACTTTGGCACACATGCACTCACTTCAAAGACTCGAATAGATCTATTCAATTTTTCACTCCCAAAAAAATGGAATAAATTCACTCTGTTAGGATGGAGTGAAAAATTGAAACGCTTTATTCAAATAATTCGATTGACCCAAAGCATTGAATTATTCGATTGTTTTCATTCAGTTGTTCCCACCTCTACTTAATATTCGTTTGTAGCTTTTACTCCTTGACCACTTAAAGAAAACTTAATAACAATTTCAGTGATATTTTTTTTAAACGTGGAAAAACTGGATTTTATAGGTTAAAACCAATTCAAAAAGTTTCATTGCCTAAAAGTAGGTATTGTCTCCTAGAAATGGAAACAAATTCCATATTTAATGAAAACACCGTTTAAGATCTTTAGAATGAGCATATTTAAAACATCGTATATTTTAAGAAACGGACGTATGACTGAGAGCACACGCGCCGGATTTCGAACTTTTCTGCGAACTTTGTTTAGCCGTCATTTGTAATTATTCGGATCATTGGTCTAAAAATTGGTAAAAGTCACTTAATTGTTACTATCAACTTCAATATGGGTCGCCTACAAATGTGGCAACTTTGTAAAACTCTTCCTCCTCAATCTGACCCTGAATATTCCCAAATTTTAGTTCCTTTTGCTTTCTCCAAGAACCTCTTTCATTTTTGCGTGGAGATTAGGGTGGATCAGAAACTTTTTTTTTCGAAATCGTTCTGCGGCTACTGCTTAAAGTTTGTGGTTGGTGGTCCTTATATATCAGGGGTGTCCAACTTTTCTGCATAGAAGAACTACTTTTTATCTTATAAGTGTGTCACGATCGACTTATTGTCATAGGCGTAGTCTAAGGGGGAAGAAGGGGTGTGAAATTCATACTATGTTTATTCACTGTGTTCAGCATAAGGTGCATTCCAGCGAGGTATGGGTAGATAAGTAAAATATACGTTCAAAACTAATTTTTATTTTTAAATCATTCATTACGTTTTTGAGATATAGGCTCCTGAAGAAAATAAATTCCCAGACCCAACTTTTGATAGCAGCATTCCGTACATGCGGTACCTAAAAAATTCAATTTTCCGACACTTTTTCGAGATAGATTTTTACTAACTTAAAATGAAATTTAATTTTTTTTATCAACTGCAATGTATAAGTAGTTGTACTATTTGTTCGTGAATATAAAAAAGTTGTTATAAAAATGCACAGTAAGGCTGATAATTTGATTACAATATTTCACTTTCTTGTTTTTTTTTGAGCCAAGAAAATTTATCTTGAGAGAATAATATGACTTACTTTTTGATAATTTATCAATAGCTCGCTAAGTACACCTCGTACTGAAATATAGATATACAGCTTATCTACCTACCTGAAAAAACATCAACAATAATTATTTAAAGGCCCAAAAAACTCATGTCCAGGGGAATTAAAAGAACTTGGATAATTATTAACAATATTTATTGATTCAAAGTAGCCACAGATAAATACAGAATTAGAATTTACTTTGATCCCTTAACATTAATGGGAAGACTGAATTTGCATGTCTCTAACCAAGGAATCAGAATCAGGTGTATATCCTGATTATGATTATAATAATTAGTCTTTCTACCCCAGACATTGCGAGAAATTGACGATCGACCAAAATTGGCCTCGCGATCGACTTGTTGGCCACCCCTGTTATATAACATAAGAAATTTCAAGTCGATCGGAATATGTCCTGAGGCTGCGATTTTTACTCAAAGTTTGAAATTTTTGTGGAAAAATGTCAAAAATATGCATTTTTTTCTGATGGTTTTTCGATGTTTCCGAAGTGATTCAATGGCAAAATATTACATATAGTGCTTATATGTTGCTTGATGATTAACAATTTACTGAGTTTGAATGAGGAAAAATGGTTTCTTAGTTTTGCCAAAATTTGTCAAAAAACGCCAAATATATAGAGATGTTACGGATGTTGGGTAGGCTACAATACTGCTACCTGCTACAAAAACTCTACCTTACCTAATTAAATTGATCGAAAATGATAAGATAGTAGGAAAAGAAGTAAACTGCAGCTCTTAGTTCATCGAATATCATATTTTGTGTGGTTGAGTTATTGTAGCAGTTTATTAATTACCACTATTGAATAGCTCCACTAGCAGTAAACAGCCAGTTTAGTCCCATCAATGATGGAAAGGCTGTTAGTAAATTAAAGAGAAAAGACAATCGTCTCGTATTCCCATATTTTAGTCTCTTTTGCTTTCTCCAAGAACCTCTTTCATTTTTGCTTGGACATACTTTTGATATCTGATTTATATACAGTGGTACCTCGAGATGCGAGTTTAATTCATTCCGTAACCTTGCACGTATGTCAAATTGCTCGTATCTCAAAGCAATTTTCCCCATTGAAATTAATTGAAATGCCATTAATTCATTCCAGGCCCCAAAATGCCACCCCTGTTGTTGAGAGAGCTACAGAGCTTAGAAATTATTGTAACGCCCTTATCTGGCGTTAAACCCTTTATTGACTCCTTCTGTATAAGCACAGTACATATCGTTGAAGTACTATGCCCATACTACCTCGCCAAGTCAGCTACTCGCACATCTCGCTCATTTTTTCTATGATTTCACGCTTTAATTCAATAGACATCATCTTCTTCTGAGCATTGACATTTCCACTCACTTTCTTCGGACAGAAGGTTATAAAAAGAAATGTGATAAAGTATTTAATTGCACAAAAAGCACAAAGCCCTAGAAAAACTTATCAAAGATGCTTCGACAGCGAGGTAAACAAGTATACTGGGGGGATGCATGGGATAATGCGAGACGCACGAGGCACAGTAAACTGGTGGGTCGTGTGTAGCCGGCCGTACCTCGTATCTCAAATTTTGCTCATATTTCATAGGAAAACTTCGCTCGCTCGACGGTTCGTATCTCAAATAACTTGTATGTTAGGGCACTCATATCTCGAGGTACCACTGTATCCACAATATGGCATGCCGTCGGATGAGGCTCTTTAAAAAAGACACTTTCTAAAAATGTTTGCGGCATTCTCAGACAAAATAGACCTCAGTATTCAGGACAGACAAAAATAATGTTAAATTCGTGTCGCTCGTGGTATAGTTTGTATATAAATACATTACATTTTGAGTTCTTTGGATCAAGGACTAAAATAAAAATATTTTTACTTGTATGTTAGGGCACTCATATCTCGAGGTACCACTGTATCCACAATATGGCATGCCGTCGGATGAGGCTCTTTAAAAAAGACACTTTCTAAAAATGTTTGCGGCATTCTCAGACAAAATAGACCTCAGTATTCAGGACAGACAAAAATAATGTTAAATTCGTGTCGCTCGTGGTATAGTTTGTATATAAATACATTACATTTTGAGTTCTTTGGATCAAGGACTAAAATAAAAATACATTTAGACTAAAATATGTATTAAAAATGTAGCTGCTTAACCGTATTATATAAAAGTATTTAACAAATCAATCAAGGACTAAGATAAAAACCAATTTAGAATAAAATATGTATTAAAATGTAGCTCCTTAACCGTATTATATAAAAGTATTTAATGAAACGGATGAAGAATGTAAAAGTAAGAATATAAATTATTTCTCTGTTGAGGGCTTTATAAAATCTAGCATACTCCTTTGACAACACAATGGCTTCCTTTTAATAATAATAATAGTTTATTTACGGACAGAGAGCCCTTTTTAAAAAGGTACATTCTAAGTATACAGAATACAAACTAAGTTATGACACAAAGTATATTATGATACAAAAAATATAACAAGTATCTATACTTACAAGACAGGGTACAATAAACAATGGGTAATTTAAAGGTTGGATTTAATACTATTTTTAAATCTATTAATTGAAAGATGAAAGATATCAACGTTGTGACAAGTTTTATTAATCAAGTGCATTATCCTGAAAATTTTAATCACATAACTTCTTCATCGCAAACTGATAATTTTATTATTCCTTGCTTTGTGGCTATAATGCATTCTACGTTTTCATCAATCCTCATTTTTGTAAAAATAACCCTTTTTCTATTGAGCTGAGAACTTCTGTTAACATTTAAATTTTCATGAGCTTATTTAGTTGAAAAGTCTTATTCTTCAGTAATGTTTTGCATCTTTATAAGGTTATGGATTGTCAGCTGATGACCATGTGAATCTAACAGCTCATTGCCAACAATCCTTCGCATTGTTTTATTGCGTTTTCAGGAAGGAAAGGACAAATTCTCCTCTGGGAGAGGAAAATCAAGAACGGTGTTACTCAGAGTTCATGAAAGTTGCGATATGAGTGCAATGTATACTCATAATACTCATGTAAGTGGGAGAATATCCCTTAATATAATATAGTCACGAATAGATGAATATATGGATATTATTTTCTAGGATATTCATAAGATTTTTCTACCATTTACCAGAATCTTAGGATTGCACCTTACCCAAAGGAATTTGTCTTGATATCTGAAGATGCTGAAATTTAGGAATAAATGACAATTTATTAGGCTTATTTTTGGTTATCCTTAATCTTATGCAAACCTTCACATTGTACGAATTTATTATCCATGACAATACAACCCAGTGCGTCAAACAAGGTTTAACATAGCGATTATGGAGGATAGTGAATGCTGTGTATAGTTTGGTAATCACGGTCTCCCTGCTGATTTGAGTACAGTGGTACCTCGAGATACGAGTTTAATTCGTTCTGTAACCTTGCTCGTATCTCAAAGCAATTTTCCCCATTGAAATTAATTGAGATGCCATTAATTCGTTCCAGGCCCCAAAATGCCACCCCAGTTGTTGAGAGAGCTACGGAGCTTAGAAATTATTGTAACGCCCTTATCTGGCGTTAAACCCTTTATTGACTCATTCTGTTTACGCACAGTACATATCGTTGAAGTACTACGCCCGTACTACCTCGCCAAGTAAGCTACTTGCACATCTCGCTCATTTTTTCTATGATTTCACGCTTAATTCAATCGACATCATCTTCTTCTGAGCATTGACTTCTCTACTCACTTTCTCCGGACAGAAGGTTATAAAAAGAAATGTGATAAAGTATTTAATTGCACAAAAAGCACAAAGCCCTAGAAAAACTTATCAAAGATGCTTTGACAGCGAGGTAAACAAGTATACTGGGGGGATGCGTGGGATAATGCGAGACGCACGAGGCACAGTAAACTGGTGGGTCGTGTGTAGCCGGCCGTACCTCGTATCTCAAATTTTGCTCGTATTTCAAAGCAAAACATTGCTCGCTCGACAGCTCGTATCTCAAAAAACTCGTATGTTAGGGCACTCGTATCTCGAGGTAACACTGTACCTGTAATACACTTTCCTAGCAATATGAATGATTACAAGCTGTTTTTCTTTTTATAACTGTTTTTGAATTGTGTGTGAATTGAATGTATAAATGTGGTTTTGCAGGCGGTGGATGTGGTGGGACAAGCTCGCAAGCTGAAGACAATCACGGGATTCCAAACTGACACCACTCCAGTACTGCTCTCTTATGGAGAGAGGGCTGAATTAGCAACTGAGGAGTACATCCCCCTTACTCCGATAATGGAAGGATTCGTCATCTTGAGAAAGAACCCTGATTACAACCCTTAAGGTCACCACGAAATAGTCAAATTTATATCTCGTTATTTAAGACTCACTCATTACTTTGTTTGTTTGAAGTTTTTGTATTGGTCTAATAAAAGAAACAGCATCTTTTTCTAAATATTTTGTTTAGATTTCAAGAAACAGAGTAATGAAAAGCTTAACATATTGTTCTCGGAAAAAATGAATTCCTGAGTCGACTTGTTCTAGCATCTATTTCCAATCTTTCTCACGGTATCAGAATGGCCTATATAGCAAGGAGGGCGCATAATATCGGCCACTTCTTCTATGATTGTGCTCTGTCTGAATTTATGTAGTAATTCAAATCTCTGATTGAGCCTTCTTTCTTCTAAAGATTCAGCAAGTTTATGACTTTTATGCTAGTTTTTTAAATAATAATTTACAAACTAATCCAATCATTATATTTTTAAATTTGCATTTAGATCATATGTATTTATTAATGTGATTGTCTTTTCAAATTTCTATACTTTGACGGACTGATTCTAAAGCTTCATATCGTCTTATAACTGAGTGAATTTTCATTTACGGTCACTTTTGTAATAGAAGATGCCTAACAAAACTACTTTATAATATCTTCTTATTATCAATTTTGAAACTAAGCATAACTAAGAAAAATTGTTCAAAAGTTTTGTTTTAAGAAAAAATAGGATAATAACTTAAAATGCATTGAATGAAAACTTTATTAACCTAGGTAACTCAACTTAAGTAATATCTACAGGATAGATATTACAGACACAGATGCTAAAAATCCGGTGTAACTTCACCATTCCAGCCAATAAACGTCGTTGTAAACGATTCAAAACAGCTAGTAAGAGATAGCATAACCGATCTCATCCGATTCGATTGATCTTTCGAATACAATCTCGAGCTTGAATCGATTCAAAGCAAACGATTCAATCCAATTCAGGAGATCGATCTTTTTGTTGAAAACTCACATCTCTAGTATGTATATATACAGTGATATATGTTATAGTTACAATCATTACCCCAATTACAATTACCCCAACGTACATCACCCTGCCATGCAATCCCCTACTTTTCCAGAAGTCCCTATATGACTACTACACATTACACAGTGTTTCACAACATTACTATAACATATTAAAACATTTCCTTTTGAAAGATTTTTTATTTTCAGGCAAGGGCCTTAAGAGTGATCCAGGTAACTTATTCAACTCGGAAATACCTCGGTTGAGAAAAGAATGTTTAGCTATGTCCGTTCTTTGCCTTAGAGGTTCAATTTTAAATTCATGGCACCCTTTTCCGAGGAATTGCGGTTTTTCGAGTGAGTTTTTCAAACCATCCCACCCATCGGTACCTGCAATTATATTGTAAATGCAACATAGTCTATTTATTTTTCTTTGTTTCTCTAATGTATCCCATCCAAGAATCTCGGAGTACATATTGAGCTGCTTTTCTGTGGACTTTTTCTATTTTCTTTCTTCGAAAACATTGATACAGATGGTTGCATATTCAAGAATTGGTCTTATGAGTGACATACAAGTCTGTTGTTGACATGTTGTTGACGTGCTGGGGCGTCCAGAGTGAGGTTCGTCATTGGCATCTTCTTGACCATCTTGGAAGAGCTTGTACCACTGATACCATGATTTTAAGGTTGATTTCCCTTAAATTTGATAATTTTACTTGGGATGGGACCTTCGAAATGGACAATACTGATCATAGATCATGTAATAACATTTGATTACCTCATATAAAATTACTAGCTGTACCCGTCCACATGTTTTTGTGTTTAAATTCTACACAAATGGATCACTTTATGTATCGTTCTTCTATTTTTCCCGTAGAAAATCCATCCGCAATTTGAATGGCAGGCAGCTACTCACGTTGCATGGTTATTATAATTAAATCATATATACTATCTACATTACTTTCATTCGGTATATAAGAAAATATATTCTCACAGTACCTTTTCAGTTTGGAGTAAGATATGCTAAATTATGTGCTACTCTACACTTCGCAAACATCAAAGAGAACACAAATTCAACTGAAGAAGACCTAAATTAAATTAACTTCCGTAAGTAATGGACTTTCATTACATGATCTCAGTGGTGTTAGTATTTTGTCTGGCAAATTAGAAATGTCATGAGGTTTTTAAACTTTTAAATTGTTAGTGTAATGCGTTTTGGCATCACAAATATTTATATTCTGTATTTTGCTGGCTCACTTGAAGTATGCTGTATGCTGGTTCACTTTAAATATTCAAGAGCATCAACTGCTGAATGGATGAAGCTTATTTTCGTGTTTACAGAATAAGCTTTCTTGCAGTTTTCAAAAGAAATACATCCTATTATACTGAACCTCCAACGTTAGTGTAGGTGTGTACTCAAGGGGGTATCGAAAAAGAAAAAAAATTTAGTTCGTATAATTTTCACTTATGTATAGGATTTTATAATAGATGTTTATTTCTGGTATGGTAAATATGGCTTGGTAAGTATTTTGTTAGGCTGGCAAATCCTTATGTATAACTTTCATCAATTCATATCTATTATATATATATATATATATACGAGTAAAAGTTGCTTGCATACTGCAAGCTATCCGTTGAATACAGTATCATACCAAGTACTGCCTCAGTTCAAATTTAAAACTTCGCGCCAAAGACCGCCTGGCGACAAACTAAGAACCCGATCGTGAGAGAAGACAGCAAAATAATATTAGATAAGTGCCATCCTTACTTGTTCCAAAGTTTCGATTCAATATCTTATCAGGAAGGTCCCACGCCTCTGTCACCATTCCGGGTCTTATCTTTCCAGCTTATCGGGAGGCATTTAAAAAGATTTCCGCAATGCATTTCTTATGGAAGAATTTTGCATCCACCTGGCGTCGAACTCACTGTCTTTTGGCTACATTGTTTCCATAAGAAGCATAGAAGACTACCTCAACTTCAACCTCCGAAATTTTGGTTACTCTATCTTAACGATAAGTGCCTCAAAATAATTTTCAAAAATCCGCGCAATGCATTCTTATGGGAAAATTGCGATTTTTGGGAATTTCTGGCATCGAACCCATGATAGCTAGCGTCGAAGTCTGCATTATTCTGGCATCTAGAGTGTAGGGCCAGTACGTCGAAAAAATCTGACGTCGATGGCGCTTGTGGAACATGGTCAGAATTCGTATCCCCTATATATATATATCTATATATATAGGTACGAGTAAAAGTTGCTTGCATACTGCAAGCTAAATGGTGAAAATTTACAATAAGTTTCCCTTACGGGTATCATTTTCGAAGCTTATCCAGCAAAAATCTAAAAAATTGCCGTAATGCATTTCGGACGTGAGAATTTTTCATCCATCGGGCATCGAACTCACGGTCATATGCAACCTTTCTTCCACTGGTTCTATAGAAAACTACTTCAAACGCAAACGCTGTGATTTTTAGTAGTCTCCTGCATAGAGAAAGGCCTCAAAACAATTTTTAAAAATTTGCGTAAATGACCGCCTGGAGTCGAACACAGGACCCATTTGTGAGAGACAATGGCATACGAATAATAGATAAGCGCCACTCTGACGTGTTTCAAAGTTTCAATTCAGTATCTTATCGGGAAGGTAATAAAATAAGATTCAGTTCTTCCCGTTGGAAATACATGGTAGAATCGGAATGACACTCTTGCATCGAACCAAGGACCACTGTAGAAACGGCGAATAACACGAAAGAATGTTCTCAAACGCCTCTGTCACCATTCCGGGTTTTATCTTTCCAGGTTATCGGGAAGGATTTAAAAAAAATCATCCAAGATTTCACCAATGCATTTCTTACGGAAGCATTTCGAACCCACCTGGCGTCGAACACACGGTCATTTGCTAACATTTCTTTCTTTGATACTATGGAAGACCATCCCATCTGCAAACACCGTAATTTTGATTGCTCTATCGCATCGAGAACGGTCTCAAAACAGATTGCAAAAATTCGCGCTAATGACCGCCTAGCGTCGAACTCAGGACCCTTCTGTGAGAGAAAATAGCGAATTAATATTAGGTGAGTGCAATTATGACTTATCCCAAAGTTTCGATTCAATATCCAATCGGGAAGGTCCTAAAATAAGATTCCGTTTTCCCCGTATGAAATGCATGGTGGAATCGGAATGACCCTCTTGCATCGAACCAAGGACCACTAGACGAACTGTTAAATTCATGAAAGAATGTTTTCAAACGCCTCCGTCGCCACACGGAGTTTGATCTTTCCAGGTTATCGGGAAGGCATTGAAAAAAAATGGCAAAAATTGCAGCAATGCATTTCTTATGGAAGAATTTCGGACCCACCTGGAGTCGAAGTCACGGTCATTTGGCAACATTTCTACCATAAGAACCATAGAAGGCTACCTCATCTTCAACCTCCGAGATTTTGGTTCCTCTATCTTACCGATAAGTGCCTCAAAATAATTTTCAAAAATCCGCGCAATGCATTCTTATGGGAAAATTGCGATTTTTGGGAATTTCTGGCATCGAACCAATGATAGCTAGCGTCGAAGTCTGCATTATTCTGGCATCTAGAGTGTAGGGCCAGTACGTCGAAAAAATCTGACGTCGACAGCGCCTGTGGAACATGGTCAGAATTCGTATCCCCTATAAATATATATATATATATATAGGTATATCCGGAGAGTTAGCTATATATAATAGATATCCGGAGAGTTAGCTATATATAATAGATATATATATATATATATAATATCTATTATATATAGCTAACTCTCCGGATATACCTATACATATACGAGTAAAAGTTGCTTGCATACTGCAAGTTATCAGTTGAATGCAGTATCGTACCAAGAAAGGCCTCAAAACAATCTACAAAACTTCGCGCGAAAGACCGCCTGGGGTCGAACTAAGGACCTAATCGTGCGACACAATTGCATATTAATATTAGCTAAGTGCCATTCTGAACTGTTCCAAAGTTTCAATTCAATATCTGATCGGGAAGGTCCTAAAATAAGATTACGCTTTCTCCCTTTGAAATACACGGTAGAATAGAAATGACGCTCAGGCATTGAACCAAGAACCGTCAGAGGAACGGCGAACAGCGTATATGAAACATATGAATTGCCTCTATGTACATTGTATGCTGCCTTCTTATGGATTACCATTAGAATTGTATTTTCGTGTTTTCTATCGCTTCTGAATGAAGCTCAAAAGAGGGGGTATTGGAGGGGGTATATATACAGGAGGGGAAGGTAGGGGAGGGGAGAATGAGGGGGGGGACAGCAAATCAGATCATTTGCCATGCTTTAGTCTTCTGGTGAAGTTCGTCTCCTGCGCACGCCTCCCACGTGACCTCGTCGCTGCCGTACTAACCTTCCCCAACAATACAGCTGAACTTACACATGGTGTCCGTGACTACCGCTTGTTGATTCCCCTGAAAACGTACAAATTCGTGGACGAAAGTGTTTTTTCTCCCAGAGACGGTTTTAAACGACCAGTGTCCTCAGCCGTGGATTACCAGTGTTGTTACGTGACTGTTTATCTGCTGTTCCAGGCCCAGTTGACTCGTCCTGCTGAGGAAATTAAGGTGGGTATTTTTTATTTTTTTTCCTTACGTTCTGGGGTCATGTGACTTTCTTTCTGTTGATGTTGGTTGGGTTGGGTTGGAATGTGTTTCGAAGGTGTTTTTTGGAGTTTTAAAGGCTATTGTTGCCATGACGATGTGCGTAGTACGTTAAATATCGAAAATTATGCCGTTTTGCGTAAGTTTTTGGTGTATTTTCGTTGATTTTAGTGGATTTTTAGTGTTTTTTCGTCCATTTTTGCTATGACCACCTTTTTATCACGTAAACAATCGAAAATATTTACGTTTCGAGGCAATTATTAGTGTATCTCGACGTTTTGAGTTGCTTTTTAATGGATTTTTCGTCTTTTTTGTGGCGTTTTTGGCTGATTTTCAATGTTTCTTCGGTTATTGTTGTGTCCCATTGTTATGACGTGTTGTGTAGGACGTAAAAGATCAAAAATTATATCGTTTTCAGTGAATTTTTGGCGGTTTTAAGGTCTTTTCAGTGCATTTTTGGTGGTTTTTTTGGTTTAATCATGGCCATATTTGATTTGACTCTGTGTGTAGTGCCATAACAATTGAATATTACTAGGTTTTGCGCCGATTTTTTAGCGGATTTTCTCAAAAATTTCGCGCTTTTCCATGATTCTTGTCTCCTACAGCTATGAAGATGTTATTAGTACGTTAATCATAGAAAATAGTTACGTTTTCAGTAGAATTTTAGCGAATTTCCGTCGTTTTCGAGGCATTTTCATCGAACTTTAATCGTTTTGTCGGTTATTCACAGCTATTCATGATTTCTACTGCTATTATTATGTATGTAGAACGATTATCATTGAAAATATTTACGTTTTGCGTCGATTTTTACCGTTTTTCTGTCGTTTTTGAGACTTTTCAGCGGCGTTTTCGGCCTATTTCGTCGTTTTTATATGTTAATGATAGCTATTGTTGCTATGGCTATGATTGTAGATCCTTAACGACCGATATTATATTGATTTTTGTGGATTTTTCACATGTTAGCCTGGATTTTCGATTTTTTTTTTCGGGAATGAGTACTGGCAATGTTTCACGTTTGATGGAATTGAAATTCTGTAGAGTTTTAGAACAATGTTTTTGCTAAATTCAACGTTTAAATCATTTATTTATGTTTATTTTTACTGAAGTTATAACCATTTGCCCGAACTGTCGCATCGGATTGTAGCGGTGACTTTCTCTAAAATGACTCCTTTTTGGCAATGCTTTAAGTTTGTTTTCATCGACGTTTACATACATTAATCTGCGATGTTTAAGCGACAATTTAGTGTTTAAATCATTCCCGTACGTTCATTTTTGAGGAAGTTACAGACGTGTTTTCCGTAAGCTGATTGGAAACTATCGTTTTTTTGCATGTTTCGACGTAATTTCTCGATTGATTATAACCAAATTTTGCGGTGTTATAAAAGTATGTTCAAGCCATGATTTGATGTTTGAATCATCTCTGTAGCTATCGTTTTATTGAAGTTATAACAAATTTCCGTAGTGACGAACTGGATTGAGATACAGCAATTTTCAACAATGACTCCATTGTTCCAATGATACATTGTTTTATCGGATTAATCAGCTAGTCGATTTAAAAAAATCAGTGTTTTTTCTGCAATTTGGCAATCATAACCCTTCTTCAGTACTGATAATGTAAGAGTTGTATCAATTTACGCGTGAACTTTACTGCACTAGCCGTGCAGTGCGAAAAATCGAGAGTTTTCGGCTAAAAAATAAATTTATCTTTAAATTTTAAGCTTTACGTCATAGAAGGATCTTTTCTCTAAAACGTTCATCTTTTACCGCGTTTATAACTCTAATATTAACTGAGTTATGACGGTATTTAGTAGTTGGTTCAGTGGATGAGATGCGAATTTGTCACCTATATATTTAGCTTCAAAAATTTTTGCCTGAAATTATTTAAATTGTGGTTAATAAAGCTATTTATTAGCTACATTTGGGCTTTATTTATTTATTTTTATCTATTTTATTTATGGAGTCATAACCATTTTTCTAGAGCTCTACACTTAAGCCGGCTCCCGTCTTTGCGATACAATCATTCTTATCGCATTAAAAATTTGAAAATTTTTTTTTTTCGAAATTGTTTAAATTGTCCTTGATAAAGTAATTCTTTAGCTACATTTTGGCGTTTGAATTTCATCTCTATCTATTTTCTAACCCGAATTATATCTATTTTTTGGGAGTTCTACACATTAGCAATCTCACGTCTTTGACAACGACTAGTATTACTCGGTAACACAGCTTGATTGCAACTATCCATGAATTTTAAATACACATTCAAATGACAGGGAATACGTAATATAAAATGAAGCTCAAATTAATCTATTATAATCTTGTTTAATCTCTGTATATAAACAATTTTATGGCGAATTTAAGGACCGTACACCGTAACAATAATTAATTTCTTGGAGAAGTAAAATAAGTATATTGAATTCTTGTTTCCTGAATTTTTCGGAATAAAGTAATCGGTCCACCTAGCCCACGGTAGTATTCTTATGAATATAGAATTTTTATTATTACGAGTAAAAATTGCTTGCATACTGCAAGCTATCAGTTGAATGCAGTACCGTACCAAGAAAGGCCTCAAAAGAATTTTCAAAAATTCGCGCAAATGACCATCTGGGGTCGAACTCAGGACGCTTCATTGAGAGAATATTGCATATTAATATTAGATAATTTCCGATCTGACGTGTTCCAAAGTTTTAATTCAGTGTCTTATCAGGAAGGCCCTAAAATAAGATTCCATTATTCCCATTTGAAATGCATGGTAGAGTCGGAATGATACTCTTGCATCGAACCAAGGACCATTAGAGAAACGGCAAAGTTCTTTGCAAAGCGTTCTCATTTCAAAAGACATATGAATAATCATGAATGAATGAATTCTTGAATCGACTGGTTTTAGCATCTATTTCTCTGATCTTTCTCGCTGTATCGGAACGGCCTATATAGCAAGGAGGGCGCATAATATCGGCTACATCTTCTATGAATATGCTCTGTCTGAATTTATCTGGTAATTTAAATCTCTGATTGAGCCTTCTAAAGATTCCCATCCTGCCTCCTGAAACCCGATTTATCATAGCAATTTTTTACAAAGCGTATTGCCTTTCGTTGTATCTTTTCTATCTTGCGATCTCCCTTCCTGCAGCGTAACACCCCTACAATTGTATGGACACTTCACCTCAACGAAACCTTCTCTATCATATGCAACTCCGTCCGGAGATAGGAAAGTCATATTTTTGCGGACGAAAAGTTGTGGAAAACCCTAAATTCCCGCTTATATCTTCGGCAACAGCCTCCTTCGCTTTTCCCAGTCATATCACCAAAAAGACAGCGAAACTGCATTCGGGGATACCACGGCGGTTTCGGAACGCGCCGCGCTTACGAAAAATCGACTTAACTCCCAAATTAGCACCTGAATTGAAACAATCTCTTCTGATTCCACATCTAGATACTTCTGACTATGACGTGGTATAAGAGACTCGATGCATTAGGGCCGTTTTCCTATTTATATTCCTTACTTTATCTCAAAAATTGTCCGTAAAACGTTTCCGCCATTATGTTGCTTTAAGTGAGCAAAAAATCATTTTTGTAAGCAGTGGTAGCAACCAGTCAAAAGATAAAGAATTGTTGTAGATCATTGCATCGTTGTTTTATCCAATAGTATCTATTTAAACCCTCCACAAAAACGCAAACTTGAACGTTTGTCCGAAAAATCCGAGACTGCCCATTTCTGTGAAAATTGTTCAAGTTTGACGCCATGTATCTTTTTAACGCATTAAGATATCGAAAAAATACAAACTGGAGCATAAATTTCAATCATTTTGTAATAACAATGAGAAGTTTCAAAACCCGCACTCAAAAAAAAAACAATTTTTGGCCAGCTGTTTTTGATTCTCTTTGCGCCGTCTTGATTTTGGTCAGCGGCGGCGTAGAGGGGAAAATGAAGCCGACGCGTCGGCGTAACGGCGTACTGTCTTCTGTAACAAAACGAGCTGCTCTACGTTGGGCCATTTCTAAATCTGAGACCAAACCTACCTCGTGTGGATCCCAAATCGCGCAGCAATATTCGAGATTAGGTCGAAAGAGTGAAAAATAAGCTATTTCTTTTACTCTTGATGAGCATCCCTTCACCGTTCTACTTGTTGGTCTCTGTATTTTGTTCGCCTTACCTATTACATCTCGAATGTGTTCTTTATAAGCTTATTATCTTCCCTTTAGGAGCTTAAGTTTTTGAACAATGTGAGTTAGTCATGCATAATCTTCTGTGTTTTGCGGTTAGAAAAATCTTTCGCATTTCTTGCCTTTAGTGTCAAGTCAGTTTTTCTTCGGTGTGTGCCTAATTACTATGTGTGAGCTCTTAATCATCAACTGGGAGTGTTTATATTAATTGGCATTATTTAGTGTTATAAAGTAATACTTTTAACATTGCTTCAATAGCAAATAGTGTCCAGTGACATCCTTTCCAATTTTTACTGATTTTAGTTCAAAACGTCATTGAAAGTAAGAAGAAATTCCAGCTGTACACTCGTTGCTTCAATCCTTTTGGATTATCAAATCACGGTAGGAAAGAACTAACGAACTTGCGTCGAGTTTTACCATGGATGCTGGTTAAAGTGGGAAAAATAGAACTAGCATCAGCCGAAGGACTTAAGGTTTGCAGTTCGTGTCGGTATAGAATTTCAAAGATACGAGTTAGAGGTAAGAGCGGAGATGAGATCAACGTTCGAGATTCATTAACCAATGAAGAAAATAGTCCTTCAAGCTCCTCTAGGAGAACCATCGATAGCGAAAGCGGGTCTTCTGAGATACAGAGTATTGAAGCAGTATTGAAGCTAAATGATAGCCTTATCTCATTAGGTGTTTCTCCCATTATAAAAAGGAAAATCAATCAAAAGTCCTATCAGGGAATGAAAGCAAAGAAAATACAGCAGGCAATATCCAGCAAGGTGTTTCATGTGGACGATGAGACATTTCAAGAGGAATCTGACGACATTCTAAAAAAATTGAGGGAAGCATATTCTTCTACAAACAACAGAAGCAGAAAAATTCAAATACTGACTATTTTTGAGGACTGGTCCTACAGCAAAATCAAGAAATATTTCGCTGCCTCTACACAAATGATTCGTGTTGCTAAAGAAATTGCTTCCTAGAAAGGAATATTATCAATCAAAAAATTGGAAGACCTGTAGAAGAAGAAGTATTAGCATTAGTGAAAAATTTCTATCTCTCCGACGATATAAGTCGCTTAATGCCGGGGAAGAAAGACTACATTTATGTTGTGGAAAACGGTGATCGGAAGCATATTTAGAAAAGATTGGTCCTTAGCGACATCAAGGAAGCTTTTTATGAATTCAAGGTGAAATACAAGGGCGTGAAAATTTCTTTCTCAAAATTTGCGGAGTTGAGACCAAGGAACTGTGTCTTAGCAGGAGCTAGCGGAACTCATTCCATTTGCGTTTGCGTGATCCATGGGAACGTAAAACTTATGATAGACGGATCAAAAATACCCTCTATTACAGCCGACTCTGTAAAGCCTCTAAAATCCTATAACGACTGTTTGGCGCAGATAATTTGCAATCCTCCATCTGTGGACTGTTACTTCCGGAATTGTTCTGAATGTCCAGGTCCTGTGAATTTGATTGAACATTTACAACAGGTATTTGATATGTTTATGATCGATAAAGTTAAATACAAACAATGGGTTTTTGTCGATCGAGCTAGCCTTGAAATGATGGAGAGCGGCATTGAAGAGTTTTTAGAGAAATTTTCTAACTCCCTCAAGAAGCTATTAAAACATGCATTTATAGCTCGAGAGCAATCTTCGTTCCTAAAATACAGAGAGGAAAATTTACTCAACTCAGAATGTTTAGTGATAGCAGACTTCGCTGAGAATTATTCCATGGTTTTCCAAGATTCAGTCCAAGGAGTACACTGGAATAATATTCAAGCCACATTACATCCCTTCGTAGTATACTAGAGAAGTGGCTTACTTATTAAAACTAAGAGTTTTGTTGCTATTTCAGAATGTTTAAAGCACGACGAAATAGCTTTCCATCTATTCCAAAGAAAGTTGATTACCTTCCTGGAAAAAGAAATAGGGAAAGTATCTAAGATTCCGTACTTTTCGGATGGAGTCGGCTCCCAGTACAAAAACAAGAAAAATTTTGTAAATCTTTGCCACCACGAGGAGGATTATGGAATAAAAGCAGAGTGGCATTTCTTTGATACGTCTCATGGAAAAGGAACTTGCGATGGAATAGGAGGCACAATTAAGAGGCTGGCAGCTAAGGCGAGTCTTCAGGGTAACCTTATTTCATCACCAAACGAGCTATATATGTGGGCGTCCGAAAATTTACAAAACGTAGAAGTTCACTACTTTACAGAGAAAGATTATTCAGAGGAGTCATTGATTTTGAATAATCGCTTGAAAGCAGCTAAAATGATACACGACACACAAAATTATCACACCTTCATACCTGTATCGAAAACTCAGATACGTGCTGGGCTATTCTCTTTTTCGACCGATTATACAACTGAGAGTGTATGAAAATAACATTTTGTCAAGTATATAAATTCTTTAATGCAACTTTGTAAATAGAAAAACATCGATATATGAAGTACGGATGGGACTAACAATGAGTGGAGCGTTCATTGCGGTAGCGAGCGGCGAGGCGCCTCGACCCAGAGGTAAATCATATTTTTTTTACTATACTTAATATCCGTTTACCGCTTTTATACTTCGACCACTTAAAGAAAACTTAATAACAATTCCGGTGATATTTTTTTAACGCGGTAGAACTGGATTATTTTAGGTTAAAACCTATTCAAAAAGTTTCATTGCCTAAAAGTAGGTATTGTCTCCAAGAAATGGAAACAAATTCCATATGTAATAAAAACACCGTTTAAGAGCTTTAGAATGAGCGTATTTAAAGCATCGTACGTTTTAAGCTCTCTGAGAAACGGGTGTTCAACTGAGAGCGCGCGCGCCGGATTTCGAACTTTTTTGCGAACTTTGTTTAGCCGCCATTTTGTAATTATTGGGATTGTTGGTCTAAAAATTGGTAAAAGTGACTTAATTGTTACTATCAATAATGTGGCAAAGTTTCAGGAAGATACAAAAATGTCATGTTTTTTTTGTTCGGTTTGGCGTGGAATGACCCATATAGCAATGTAAGAATATGAATTAGACAATTAAAAGTGTAGTTCCAATAAGAAACATACAATTAATGACCTGTGAAATTCTCAAAAGATTCAAATAAATGAAAATGGTGATTATAAAACATAAAGAAAATACAATCAATGTTTAAGTGCCAAATTAAATTCTAGAAATTATCAGCAAATGTTGGTACTATTATTAATACAGAATAAATTCAAGTGTGAATGCATCTAAGAAATAAATGATGTCTTGATTTATTTAAGATATTGTGTCCATGTAATTTAGTATAATCATGAATCGATCCATCAACCGATCCATGTGAATGGATTTGGACGTAGGCGATAGAGGTCTACTTTCAGCATGTTTACGACTTTATGCTAGTTTAAAATAATAATGTACCAACTAATCCAATCATTATATTTTTAAATTTGCATTTAGATCATATATATTTATTAATGTGATTGTCTTTTCAAATTTAAATATTTTAACGGACTGATTCTAAAGGCTTCATATCGTCTTATAACTGTGTGAGGTTTCGTTTACTGTCACTTTTGTAATAGAAGATGCCTAACAAAACTACTTTATAATATCATCTTATTATCAATACTCAAATTCCGAAACTAAGCACAACTAAGAAAAATTGTTCAAAAGTTTTGCCTCAAGAAAAAATACGATAATAATTTAAAATCCATTAAATGAAAACTTTATTTACGTAACATTCAACTTAAGTGATATCTACAGGATAGATATTACAGACACAGATGCTAAAAATCCAGTGTAACTTGACCATTCCAGCCAATAAACGTAGTTGTAAACGATTCAAAACAGTAAGAGATAGCATAACCAATCTCATCTGATTCGATCGATCTTTCGAATACGATCTCAAGCTTGAATTGATTCAAAGCAAACGATTCAATCCGATTCGGGAGATCGATCCTTTCGATGAATACTTCCATCTCTACTATAGGTAGCAATTTAGAAAATTCTCCTCTTTATTTTTATTCAATATCGAATATGATTGCTCTATTTCCATCAAGAAAGGTTGATCTTACCAATCTGAAATTCCATTTTTTAAATATGCGTTTAAATCTCCAAGTTATTCTGCTTAATCTCATGTTTTTATTTCAATAGATATCATTGCTTTTATTATTCAAGGACATTATCTTAACTCCCTTTGATCAAATTTTGAATTTTTAATGCATTTTAATGGCTGTCCTTACTACTCATCTTATTATATGAGCATGTCTTCATCTCTTTCGTTGTGCATTTATTTAATTTATCTTGGATTTTTAGCAGGTACTTCACATAGTCTTTTTTGTGGTTTTTATAAGCTTATAACTCAAGCAATGATGTTATATATTAGGAATGCTAAGAGTATCTTTGTCAATAAATTTTATTTATTGCTATCGGTAGGTTTTGTACAAGCCATTTCTTTCCAGTTTTATTTCTGCCTTGAATTCATTTAAAGTTAAACTCTCTGAAGACATTATGTCAGTTGTCTATAAATTTCTGAGTGTTTTATGGCTTTTGGAAGATTTTGATATATTTTACGGGTGGTCTTTGTAAGATTTCATTATCTGTGAGTTATTTTAAATATTATTTTTGACATTTATGAGCAGACCTGCCTAGCAGATTAATGCACTCCATTTTCACATCCAAGGTGTACTTAACTCATTAAGATTCAGTGTCCAGTATAATGGAAATGATCTTCATTTAAATTAATGTGGAAAATGATAACTTTGCGGCATTTAATATCAAATACCCTGTAAGAGGAAAAGACTAAATAATTCTAATCAGTGGATTTTGAATTGCATTTATTTTGTCAAGAATATTAATCTTCATTTATATAAATACACTTTGCTCATAAGCGTGTAGTATTTCTTCATTCTTCACAGAATTCAGATCTCAAAGCATGAAAATAAATTATGTGGGTATCCTTCGTGAACTATTTCCTATTTTTCACTATCTTAATTATTATTACTGGGTACCTCAACATTTTTTCATTTTAAAGATTTGTATACATTCTATAAAGTTTATGACAAATACGATGGAAACATTTTGTAATATATGATAAGGGTATTTACATATTTATTTAATTAATCATCTGTTTTTCTACAACCCTTCGTTTTTGGTGTTTTTCTGCCATAATTAAACATTTTAAGCATTATTTAATTTAAATACATATATCCCCGTTTTCTAGATTTTTATTTCAATGTGCTACATGCTCATAATATCTTTTTTGTCTGTCAATGGCTTACTTACTGGAGTTGAGAAAGGCATGCAACCCCTTAAATAACTTTCGTAAGCAATATTACTCCATTTTAGGTATTTCACTACCATCTTAAGAATGATAAAGGAATTTGCGTTCGAATTACTTAGGATTTTCAGCCATATATAGTGATTGCTTTTCATATTCTTATTTAATAATCACTACGATTTATATATTTATTTACTTATCTGATTTCAGTATATCTGGTAAAATATACATGATAAGCAATGACAAAATAACCATCTATATTCAATTTCCTTTCTTTTGGTTCTGGTATTGATTTCGCAGGATCATTATTCCTAATTTCAGTGTACTAATCTTTAATTGATGAATGAAGATGAAAATTAACTTTTTCTTTTCTTTCTTAACATTTATTATAAGGGTATTTTCGAGTCATCTGAAATCGAACCAAGGATACACTGCGCAAAAATTATCGATATTTAATACACAATGATGCGTCTAACTATTTCTTGAATTTCTATCTCATCAGGAAGTAGTGAAATTGATTCCCAAAATATGGCTTACATAAATTTCAAGAAATGCTGAAATCAGATAAATAAATAAATCAATATATATAGACAATGGTGTTTATTATATGAAATTTTAGAAAGCAATCGCTATTTATGATTGTTAAATCCTAAATTACTTGAATGCAAGCTCCTTTTAAGTTCTTAGGATATTCATTAACTACCTTAAATGGAAAATATCGCTTACAAAGGTTACTTAACGGGATTACAAATTGAGCATACTATTTATTATTATCAATAAGTCAAATAGTAAGTAATAAGGAAAGAATTTAGCAAATGAAGATAAAAATTTAATGACAAATATGCCAGAGAACAACACGTTATTTCATGCATACTCGGATAGCATGGGCGTATATTGCAGGGGTTGCCTATAAACCGGTTATCAAGTTTCAATTGTTTACTGCAGTGAAACTAAGGCCCATTCAGACAAATGCCGTTACACTTTTTCATTAATCTACATCCTGCAACACTGCAAAAAGTTTCATCAAAATCCGTGGACAAAAGTGAGAGTCTCTCCTTGTTAGATAGAGGAGTAGAATTTAAATTTCCAATCTTTCACAAATAAATAATTTACTTGTTTATTAAAAGTATAGCATTGCATTGGATATCACTAATATTGATTCTTCCGCATCTCTTCCATTTTCAACTCTCTTTCCTCCAACACTCATTTTGATCCTTTCTTCTTATATGCAAAATCTATTCTAAATATGGCTGTGAAAGAGTAACATGGAAAATTTAATCTTATATATTTGTTTTGTTTTTTATCAATTATCATTTATTTATTCTCATTGTTTTTCATATTGTTAATTGTATTTATTTCATTTATTGAATTTATTTTATAATTTTGTCTTTAATTCTTGTTTATCGTTAGATGTAATTGGCCTTCTGCTGTATGTTGATGCTACTAAAAAATAAATCAATAACAGAGCCACTTTCTACACCTTCTTAGATAAGGAAAACATTGCATCTAATAATTTCCTCTTCAACAGGTCAGAAGACTGCTTGATTTCTGATGAGAAGATGTAATCCCATCTTGCTTGCTTCCTTATTCGTTGCCTTCCCAGAGTCTGATGAACATGAGCAACTGACTATGAAGTTTACTATGGATCATAGGATAAGTGGACAGGTGTTTGCCTCATTGGAAATGCAACTGGGAAATTGTGGCGAAAAGTTGATCTTGAGGTCGATATCAATGCAGTAACTGGATAAACTGATTGGTGCCACTGGATTAGTCAGAGGTGATGCTCACTTTTATAATAGGATAATGTACCTTTTAAGAATACACTATCTTCCAATTGTGCATTACAAATTGATACTAATCATAAATTTGTTCACTGAAAATTAATGAATCTGTTGGATGTTTTGAAATAATAAACAATTAAATCATGTTAAGTAAATGAAATAATTTAGTCTGAAAATAGAATAAGGATTAAAAATTTTTATTTTAGTTCCATTTTAACTGTAGTTTAATTGAAGTTGCAGCTAAATACTAGTTATCTCCTTTATTTAATATGTTTTTTTATTTTTAGATGAAAAGGAAGAATACTGTTGTGTTTTCAACCTTCCACGAATTTTAAAGAAGTAGGAGATTGAAACTTTCAAGAAAGATATCTCAGATAAGGATTTGGAAATTGCTGCCAATAGGAAGGATATCTCATCCGATTACATCAAAGGAGGAAGAGATTGCTGTCCAACTTCTGTCCTGCTAAAGGTAGAAATGAATTCCTCTTAATTTTTTTACATTGCTCAAATAATTTAGGGTATCAGTTTGAATCAATTCATGACAGATATTACTGATTTACTTTACAAATAAGAGGATATCGGAACATTATGTTAGATTGGACGTGAATTTCTTGAAATGAGAGAATGTTGCAACAAAATGGAGTGTTATTTTTGATATATTAAAAAGAAAAATGTGATTTTTAGTGCAATCTTTTCCGTAAATTTTCAAAAATCTCGAAAAATTTCATGTGTTTTGACGTGAAAACTGCTTGATATCTACGATTATACGTAAGCCCTTGGAATTGAGAACGCTTAGCAAAAAAATCGCACATAATTTTTAAATGTTACGAAGAAATTGTAGTTTCTGCTGCTAGCGTTTCCACAATTTATGATACATTTGGAAAAGTAAGACGTTTTGTTAATTAATAAAAATATGTGATTTTTAGTGTAACCGTTTCCAAAAAGTTTCAAAGATCTCGAAAAATTTCACTTTTTTTGACCGTTTCCGAAAATTTTCAATTATCTCGAAAAATTTCACTTTTTTTGACGTGAAAACTTTTTGATATCTATGATTATTCGTATTTCCATTGAATTCAGAACGCTTCCCAAAAAAATCGCACGTAATTTCGAAATGTAACGAAGAAACTTGTTTCGGCAGCTAGCGTTTCCCTATTTTATAGTATATTTGGAAAAAAAAGACGTTTTTTTAGCGGATTTTTTCTCAGCATTAAGGATATACCATAAATCTATTAAATTATGAACGTTTTGCAACAAAAGCGGTTAATAATTTCGAAAAATTACGAAAAATATGTGATTTTTAGTGTAACCGTTTCCGAAAATTTTCAAGTATCTCGAAAAGTTTCATGTTTTTTGACGTGAAAACTTTTTGATATCTATGATTATTCGTATTTCCATTGAATTGAGAACGCTTCGCAAAAAAATCGCACGTAATTTCGAAATATAACGAAGAAATTGTGGTTTCGGCAGCTAGCTTTTCCACATTTTATGATATATTTGGAAAAAAAAGACGTTTTTTGAGCGGATTTTTTCTCAGCATTTAAGATATACCATAAATCTATTAAATTATGAACGTTTTGCAACAAAAGCGGTTAATAAATTCGAAAAATTACGAAAAATATGTGATTTTTAGTGTAACCGTTTCCGAAAATTTTCAAGTATCTCGAAAAGTTTCATGTTTTTTGACGTGAAAACTTTTTGATATCTATGATTATTCGTATTTCCATTGAATTGAAAACGCTTCGCAAAAAAATCGCACGTAATTTCGAAATATAACGAAGAAATTGTGGTTTCGGCAGCTAGCTTTTCCACATTTTATGATATATTTGGAAAAAAAAGACGTTTTTTGAGCGGATTTTTTCTCAGCATTTAAGATATACCGTAAATCTATTAAATTATGAACGTTTTGCAACAAAAGCGGTCAATAATTTCGAAAAATTACGAAAAATATGTGATTTTTAGTGTAACCGTTTCCGAAAAGTTTCAATTATCTCGAATAATTTCACTTTTTTTGACGTGAAAACTTTTTGATATCTATGATTATTCGTATTTCCATTGAATTGAGAACGCTTCGCAAAAAAATCGCACGTAATTTCGAAATATAACGAAGAAATTGTGGTTTCGGCAGCTAGCTTTTCCACAATTCATGATATATTTGGAAAAAAAGGACGTTTTTTGAGCTGATTTTTTCTCAGCATTTAAGATATACCAGAAATCTATTAAATTATGAACGTTCTGCAACAAAAGTGGTTAATAATTTCGAAAAATTACGAAAAATATGTGATTTTTAGTGTAACCGTTTCCGAAAAGTTTCAATTATCTCGAAAAATTTCACTTTTTTTGACGTGAAAACTTTTTGATATCTATGACTATTCGTATTTGCATTGAATTCAGAATGCTTCGCAAAAAATCGCACGTAATTTCGAAAAATAACGAAGAAATTATGCTTTCGGCAGCTAGCATCTCCACAATTTATGATATATTTGAAAAAAAGGACGTTTTTTGAGCGGATTTTTTCTCAGCATTTAAGATATACCATAAATCTATTAAATTATGAACGTTTTGCAACAAAAGCGGTTAATATTTTCGAAAAATTACGAAAAATATGTGATTTTTAGTGTAACCGTTTCCGAAAATTTTCAAGTATCTCGAAAAATTTCATGTTTGTTGACGTGAAAACTTTTTGATATCTATGATTATTCGTATTTCGATTGAATTGAGAACGCTTCCCAAAAAAATCGCACATAATTTCGAAATGTAACGAAGAAACTCTGGTTTCCGCAGCTAGCGTTTCCACATTTTATGATATATTTGGAAAAAAAAGACGTTTTTTGAGCGGATTTTTTCTCAGCATTTAAGATATACCATAAATCTATTAAATTATGAACGTTTTGCAACAAAAGCGGTTAATAATTTCGAAAAATTACGAAAAATATGTGATTTTTAGTGTAACCGTTTCCGAAAAGTTTCAATTATCTCGAAAAATTTCACTTTTTTTGACGTGAAAACTTTTTGATATCTATGATTATTCGTATTTCCATTGAATTCAGAATGCTTCGCAAAAATCGCACGTAATTTCGAAATATAACGAAGAAATTGTCGTTTCGGCAGCTAGTGTTCCACATTTTATGATATATTTGTAAAAAAAAAGACGTTTTTTGAGCGGATTTTTCTCAGCATTTAAGATATACCATAAATCTATTAAATTATGAACGTTTTGCAACAAAAGCGGTTAATAATTTCGAAAAATTACGAAAAATATGTGATTTTTAGTGTAACCGTTTCCGAAAGTTTTCAATTATCTCGAAAAATTTCATGTTTTTTGACGTGAAAACTTTTTGACATCCATGATTATTCGTATTATCATTGAATTCAGAAAGCTTTGCAAAAAAATCGCACGTAATTTCGAAATGTAACGAAGCAACTCTGGTTTCGGCAGCTAGCATTTCCACATTTTATGATATATTTGGATAAAAAGACGTTTTTTGAGCGGATTTTTACTCAGCATTTAAGATATACCATTAATCTATTAAATTATGAAGGTCTTGCAACAAAAGCGGTTAATAATTTCGAAAAATTACGAAAAATATGTGATTTTTAGTGTAACCGTTTCCGAAAAGTTTCAATTATCTCGAAAAATTTCACTTTTTTTGACGTGAAAACTTTTTGATATCTATGATTATTCGTATTTCCATTGAATTCAGAATGCTTCGCAAAAAAATCGCACGTAATTTGGAAATATAACGAAGAAATTGTGGTTTCGGCAGCTAGCTTTTCCACAATTTATGATATATTTGAAAAAAAGGACGTTTTTTGAGCGGATTTTTTCTCAGCATTTAAGATATACCATTAATCTATTAAATTATGAACGTTTTGCAACAAAAGCGGTTAATAATTTCGATAAATTACGAAAAATATGTAATTTTTAGTGTAACCGTTTCCGAAAACATTCAATTATCTGGAAAAATTTCACTTTTTTTGACGTGAAAAGTTTTTGATATCTATGATTATTCGTATTTCCATTGAATTGAGAAGGCTTCGCAAAAAAATCGCACGTAATTTCGAAATATAACGAAGAAATTGTGGTTTCGGCAGCTAGTGTTCCACATTTTATGATATATTTGTAAAAAAAAGACGTTTTTTGAGCGGATTTTTCTCAGCATTTAAGATACACCATAAATCTATTAAATTATAAACGTTTTGCAACAAAAGCGGTTAATAATTTCGAAAAATTACGAAAAATATGTGATTTTTAGTGTAACCGTTTCCGAATAGTTTCAATTATCTCGAAACATTTCACTTTTTTTGACGTGAAAACTTTTTGATATCTATGACTATTCGTATTTGCATTGAATTCAGAATGCTTCGCAAAAAAATCGCAAGTTATTTCGTAATATAACGAAGAAATTTTGGTTTCGGCAGCTAGCTTTTCCACAATTTATGATATATTTGAAAAAAAGGACGTTTTTTTAGCGGATTTTTTCTCAGCATTTAGATATACCATTAATATATTAAATTATGAACGTTTTGCAACAAAAGCGGTTAATAATTTCGATAAATTACGAAAAATATGTGATTTTTAGTGTAACCGTTTCCGAAAATTTTCAAGTATCTCGAAAAGTTTCATGTTTTTTGACGTGAAAACTTTTTGATATCTATGATTATTCGTATTTCCATTGAATTGAGAACGCTTCGCAAAAAAATCGCACGTAATTTCGAAATATAACGAAGAAATTGTGGTTTCGGCAGCTAGCTTTTCCACATTTTATGATATATTTGGAAAAAAAAGACGTTTTTTGAGCGGATTTTTTCTCAGCATTTAAGATATACCATAAATCTATTAAATTATGAACGTTTTGCAACAAAAGCGGTTAATAAATTCGAAAAATTACGAAAAATATGTGATTTTTAGTGTAACCGTTTCCGAAAATTTTCAAGTATCTCGAAAAGTTTCATGTTTTTTGACGTGAAAACTTTTTGATATCTATGATTATTCGTATTTCCATTGAATTGAAAACGCTTCGCAAAAAAATCGCACGTAATTTCGAAATATAACGAAGAAATTGTGGTTTCGGCAGCTAGCTTTTCCACATTTTATGATATATTTGGAAAAAAAAGACGTTTTTTGAGCGGATTTTTTCTCAGCATTTAAGATATACCGTAAATCTATTAAATTATGAACGTTTTGCAACAAAAGCGGTCAATAATTTCGAAAAATTACGAAAAATATGTGATTTTTAGTGTAACCGTTTCCGAAAAGTTTCAATTATCTCGAAAAATTTCACTTTTTTTGACGTGAAAACTTTTTGATATCTATGATTATTCGTATTTCCATTGAATTGAGAACGCTTCGCAAAAAAATCGCACGTAATTTCGAAATATAACGAAGAAATTGTGGTTTCGGCAGCTAGCTTTTCCACAATTCATGATATATTTGGAAAAAAAGGACGTTTTTTGAGCTGATTTTTTCTCAGCATTTAAGATATACCAGAAATCTATTAAATTATGAACGTTTTGCAACAAAAGTGGTTAATAATTTCGAAAAATTACGAAAAATATGTGATTTTTAGTGTAACCGTTTCCGAAAAGTTTCAATTATCTCGAAAAATTTCACTTTTTTTGACGTGAAAACTTTTTGATATCTATGACTATTCGTATTTGCATTGAATTCAGAATGCTTCGCAAAAAATCGCACGTAATTTCGAAAAATAACGAAGAAATTATGCTTTCGGCAGCTAGCATCTCCACAATTTATGATATATTTGAAAAAAAGGACGTTTTTTGAGCGGATTTTTTCTCAGCATTTAAGATATACCATAAATCTATTAAATTATGAACGTTTTGCAACAAAAGCGGTTAATATTTTCGAAAAATTACGAAAAATATGTGATTTTTAGTGTAACCGTTTCCGAAAATTTTCAAGTATCTCGAAAAATTTCATGTTTGTTGACGTGAAAACTTTTTGATATCTATGATTATTCGTATTTCGATTGAATTGAGAACGCTTCCCAAAAAAATCGCACATAATTTCGAAATGTAACGAAGAAACTCTGGTTTCCGCAGCTAGCGTTTCCACATTTTATGATATATTTGGAAAAAAAAGACGTTTTTTGAGCGGATTTTTTCTCAGCATTTAAGATATACCATAAATCTATTAAATTATGAACGTTTTGCAACAAAAGCGGTTAATAATTTCGAAAAATTACGAAAAATATGTGATTTTTAGTGTAACCGTTTCCGAAAAGTTTCAATTATCTCGAAAAATTTCACTTTTTTTGACGTGAAAACTTTTTGATATCTATGATTATTCGTATTTCCATTGAATTCAGAATGCTTCGCAAAAATCGCACGTAATTTCGAAATATAACGAAGAAATTGTCGTTTCGGCAGCTAGTGTTCCACATTTTATGATATATTTGTAAAAAAAAAGACGTTTTTTGAGCGGATTTTTCTCAGCATTTAAGATATACCATAAATCTATTAAATTATGAACGTTTTGCAACAAAAGCGGTTAATAATTTCGAAAAATTACGAAAAATATGTGATTTTTAGTGTAACCGTTTCCGAAAGTTTTCAATTATCTCGAAAAATTTCATGTTTTTTGACGTGAAAACTTTTTGACATCCATGATTATTCGTATTATCATTGAATTCAGAAAGCTTTGCAAAAAAATCGCACGTAATTTCGAAATGTAACGAAGCAACTCTGGTTTCGGCAGCTAGCATTTCCACATTTTATGATATATTTGGATAAAAAGACGTTTTTTGAGCGGATTTTTACTCAGCATTTAAGATATACCATTAATCTATTAAATTATGAAGGTCTTGCAACAAAAGCGGTTAATAATTTCGAAAAATTACGAAAAATATGTGATTTTTAGTGTAACCGTTTCCGAAAAGTTTCAATTATCTCGAAAAATTTCACTTTTTTTGACGTGAAAACTTTTTGATATCTATGATTATTCGTATTTCCATTGAATTCAGAATGCTTCGCAAAAAAATCGCACGTAATTTGGAAATATAACGAAGAAATTGTGGTTTCGGCAGCTAGCTTTTCCACAATTTATGATATATTTGAAAAAAAGGACGTTTTTTGAGCGGATTTTTTCTCAGCATTTAAGATATACCATTAATCTATTAAATTATGAACGTTTTGCAACAAAAGCGGTTAATAATTTCGATAAATTACGAAAAATATGTAATTTTTAGTGTAACCGTTTCCGAAAACATTCAATTATCTGGAAAAATTTCACTTTTTTTGACGTGAAAAGTTTTTGATATCTATGATTATTCGTATTTCCATTGAATTGAGAAGGCTTCGCAAAAAAATCGCACGTAATTTCGAAATATAACGAAGAAATTGTGGTTTCGGCAGCTAGTGTTCCACATTTTATGATATATTTGTAAAAAAAAGACGTTTTTTGAGCGGATTTTTCTCAGCATTTAAGATACACCATAAATCTATTAAATTATAAACGTTTTGCAACAAAAGCGGTTAATAATTTCGAAAAATTACGAAAAATATGTGATTTTTAGTGTAACCGTTTCCGAATAGTTTCAATTATCTCGAAACATTTCACTTTTTTTGACGTGAAAACTTTTTGATATCTATGACTATTCGTATTTGCATTGAATTCAGAATGCTTCGCAAAAAAATCGCAAGTTATTTCGTAATATAACGAAGAAATTTTGGTTTCGGCAGCTAGCTTTTCCACAATTTATGATATATTTGAAAAAAAGGACGTTTTTTGAGCGGATTTTTTCTCAGCATTTAGATATACCATTAATATATTAAATTATGAACGTTTTGCAACAAAAGCGGTTAATAATTTCGATAAATTACGAAAAATATGTGATTTTTAGTGTAACCGTTTCCGATAATTTTCAAGTATCTCGAAAATTTTCATGTTTTTTGACGTGAAAACTTTTTGATATCTATGATTATTCGTATTTCCATTGAATTCAGAATGCTTCGCAAAAAATCGCACGTAATTTCGAAATATAACGAAGAAATTGTGTTTTCGGCAGCTAGCTTTTCCACATTTTATGATATATTTGGAAAAAAAAAACGTTTTTTGAGCGGATTTTTTCTTAGCATTTAAGATATACCATAAATCTATCAAATTATGAACGTTTTGCAACAAAAGCGGTTAATAATTTCGAAAAATTACGAAAAATATGTGATTTTTAGTTTAACCGTTTCCGAAAAGTTTCAATTATCTCGAAAAATTTCCCTTTTTTTGAAGTGAAAACTTTTTGATATCTATGGTTATTCGTATTTCCATTGAATTCAGAATGCTTCGCAAAAATCGCACGTAATTTCGAAATATAACGAAGAAATTGTCGTTTCGGCAGCTAGTGTTCCACATTTTATGATATATTTGTAAAAAAAAGACGTTTTTTGAGCGGATTTTTCTCAGCATTTAAGATATACCATAAATCTATTAAATTATGAACGTTTTGCAACAAAAGCGGTTAATAATTTCGAAAAATTACGAAAAATATGTGATTTTTAGTGTAACCGTTTCCGAAAAGATTCAATTATCTCGAAAAATTTCACTTTTTTTGACGTGAAAACTTTTTGATATCTATGATTATTCGTATTTGCATTGAATTCAGAATGCTTCGCAAAAAAATCGCACGTAATTTCGATATGTAACGAAGAAACAGTGGTTTCGGCAGCTAGCTTTTCCACATTTTATGATATATTTGGAAAAAAAAGACGTTTTTGGAGCGGATTTTTCTCAGCATTTAAGATATACCATAAATCTATTCAATTTTAACGTTTTGCAACGAAAGCGGTTAACAATTTCGAACAATTACGAAAAATATGTGATTTTTAGTGTAACCGTTTCCGAAAAGTTTCAATTATCTCTTCAATTTCACTTTTTTTGACGTGAAAACTTTTTGATATCTATGATTATTCGTATTTCCATTGAATTAAGAACGCTTCGCAAAAAAATCGCACGTAATTTCGATATGTAACGAAGAAACAGTGGTTTCGGCAGCTAGCTTTTCCACATTTTATGATATATTTGGAAAAAAAAGACGTTTTTTGAGCGGATTTTTTCTCAGAATTTAAGATATACCATTAATCTATTAAATTATGAACGTTTTGCAACAAAAGCGGTTAATAATTTCGAAAAATTACGAAAAATATGTGATTTTTAGTGTAACCATTTCCAAAAATTTTCAAGTATCTCGAAAAATGTCATGTTTTTTGACGTGAAAACTTTTTGATATCTATGATTATTCGTATTTCCATTGAATTGAGAACGCTTCGCAAAAAAATCGCACGTAATTTCGAAATATAACGAAGAAATTGTGGTTTCTGCAGCTAGCTTTTCCACAATTTATGATATATTTGGAAAAAAAAGACGTTTTTTGAGCGGAATTTTTCTCAGCATTTAAGCTATACCATATCTCCATTAAATTATGAACATATTGCAACAAAAGCGGTTAATAATTTCGAAAAATTACGAAAAACATGTGATTTTTAGTGTAACCGTTTCAGAAAATTTTCGATTATCTCGAAAAATGTCACGTTTTTTGACGTGAAAACTTTTTGATATCTATGATTATTCGTATTTCCATTGAATTGAGAACGCTTCGCAAAAAAATCGCACATAATTTCGAAATGTAACGAAGAAATTGTGGTTTCGGCAGCTAGCCTTTCCGCAATTTTTGATATATTTGGAAAAAAAAGACGTTTTTTGAGCGGATTTTTTCTCAGCATTTAAGATATACCATAAATCTATCAAATTATGAACGTTTTGCAACAAAAGCGGTTGATAATTTCGAAAAATTACGAAAAATATGTGATTTTTAGTGTAACCGTTTCCGAAAAGTTTCAATTATCTCTTCAATTTCACTTTTTTTGACGTGAAAACTTTTTGATATCTATGATTATTCGTATTTCCATTGAATTCAGAACGCTTCGCAAAAAAATCGCACGTAATTTCGATATGTAACGAAGAAACAGTGGTTTCGGCAGCTAGCTATTCCACATTTTATGATATATTTGGAAAAAAAAGACGTTTTTTGAGCGGATTTTTTCTCAGAATTTAAGATATACCATTAATCTATTAAATTATGAACGTTTTGCAACAAAAGCGGTTAATAATTTCGAAAAATTACGAAAAATATGTGATTTTTAGTGTAACCATTTCCAAAAATTTTCAAGTATCTCGAAAAATGTCATGTTTTTTGACGTGAAAACTTTTTGATATCTATGATTATTCGTATTTCCATTGAATTGAGAACGCTTCGCAAAAAAATCGCACGTAATTTCGAAATATAACGAAGAAATTGTGGTTTCTGCAGCTAGCTTTTCCACAATTTATGATATATTTGGAAAAAAAAGACGTTTTTTGAGCGGAATTTTTCTCAGCATTTAAGCTATACCATATCTCCATTAAATTATGAACATATTGCAACAAAAGCGGTTAATAATTTCGAAAAATTACGAAAAACATGTGATTTTTAGTGTAACCGTTTCAGAAAATTTTCGATTATCTCGAAAAATGTCACGTTTTTTGACGTGAAAACTTTTTGATATCTATGATTATTCGTATTTCCATTGAATTGAGAACGCTTCGCAAAAAAATCGCACATAATTTCGAAATGTAACGAAGAAATTGTGGTTTCGGCAGCTAGCCTTTCCGCAATTTTTGATATATTTGGAAAAAAAAGACGTTTTTTGAGCGGATTTTTTCTCAGCATTTAAGATATACCATAAATCTATCAAATTATGAACGTTTTGCAACAAAAGCGGTTGATAATTTCGAAAAATTACGAAAAATATGTGATTTTTAGTGTAACCGTTTCCGAAAATTTTCAATTATCTCGAAAAATTTCACGTTTTTTGACGTGAAAACTTTTTGATATCTATGATTATTCGTATTTCCATTGAATTGAGAACGCTTCGCAAAAAAATCGCACGTAATTTCGAAATATAACGAAGAAACTGTGGTTTCGGCAACTAGCTTTTCCACACTTTATGATATATTTGGAAAAAAAGGACGTCTTTGAGCTGATTTTTTCTCAGCATTTAAGATATACCATAAACCTATTAAATTATGAACGTTTTGCAACAAAAGCGGTTAATAATTTCGAAAAATTACGAAAGATATGTGATTTTTACTGTAACCGTTTCCAAAAATTTTCAACTATCTCGAAAAATTTCATGTTTTTTGAAGTGAAAACTTTTTGATATCTATGAATATTCGTATTTCCATTGAATTGAGAAGGCTTCGCAAAAAAATCGCACGTAATTTCGAAATATAACGAAGAAATTGTGGTTTCTGCAGCTAGCTTTTCCACAATTTATGATATATTTGGAAAAAAAAGACGTTTTTTGAGCGGATTTTTTCTCACCATTTAAAATATACCACAAATCTATTAAATTATGAACGTTTTGCAACAAAGGCGGTTAATAATTTCGAAAAATTACGAAAAATATGTGATTTTTAGTGTAACCGTTTCCGAAAAGTTTCAATTATCTCGAAAAATTTCACTTTTTTTTGACGTGAAAACTTTTTGATATCTATTATTATTCGTATTTCCATTGAATTCAGAACGCTTCGCAAAAAAATCGCACGTATTTTCGATATGTAACGAAGAAACAGTGGTTTCGGCAGCTAGTGTTTCCACATTTTATGATATATTTGGAAAAAAAAGACGTTTTTTGAGCGGATTTTTTCTCAGCATTTAAGATATACCATAAATCTATTAAATTATGAACGTTTTGCAACAAAAGCGGTTAATAATTTCGAAAAATTACGAAAAATATGTGATTTTTACTGTAACCATTTCCAAAAATTTTCAAGTATCTCGAAAAATTTCATGTTTTTTGAAGTGAAAACTTTTTGATATCTATGAATATTCGTATTTCCATTGAATTGAGAAGGCTTCGCAAAAAAATCGCACGTAATTTCGAAATATAACGAAGAAATTGTGGTTTCTGCAGCTAGCTTTTCCACAATTTATGATATATTTGGAAAAAAAGACGTTTTTTGAGCGGATTTTTTCTCAGCATTTAAAATATACCACAAATCTATTAAATTATGAACGTTTTGCAACAAAGGCGGTTAATAATTTCGAAAAATTACGAAAAATATGTGATTTTTAGTGTAACCGTTTCCGAAAAGTTTCAATTATCTCGAAAAATTTCACTTTTTTTGACGTGAAAACTTTTTGATATCTATTATTATTCGTATTTCCATTGAATTCAGAACGCTTTGCAAAAAAATCGCACGTAATTTCGATATGTAACGAAGAAACAGTGGTTTCGGCAACTAGTGTTTCCACATTTTATGATATATTTGGAAAAAAAAGACGTTTTTTGAGCGGATGTTTTCTCAGCATTTAAGATACACCGTAAATCTATTAAATAATGAACGTTTTACAACAAAAGCGGTTAATAATTTCGAAAAATTACGAAATATATGTGATTTTTAGTGTAACCGTTTCCGAAAACATTCAATTATCTGGAAAAATTTCACTTTTTTTGACGTGAAAAGTTTTTGATATCTATGATTATTCGTATTTCCATTGAATTGAGAAGGCTTCGCAAAAAAATCGCACGTAATTTCGAAATATAACGAAGAAATTGTGGTTTCTGCAGCTAGCTTTTCCACAATTTATGATATATTTGGAAAAAAGGACGTTTATTGAGCGGATTTTTTCTCAGCATTTAAGATATACCATAAATCTATTACTTTATGAACGTTTTGCAACAAAAATGGTTTATAATTTCGAAAAATTACGAAAAATATGTGATTTTTAGTGTAACCCTTTCCGAAAATTTTCAAATATCTCGAAAAATTTCACTTTTTTTGACGTGAAAACTTTTTGATATCTATGATCATTCGTATTACCATTGAATTCAGGTCACTTCGCAAAAAAATCGCACGTAATTTCGAAATGTAACGAAGAAGTTGTGGTTTCGGAAGCCAGCTTTTCCACAATTTATGATATATATGGAAAAAAAGACGTTTTTTGAGCGGATCTTTTCTCAGCATTTAAGATACACCATAAATCTATTAAAATATGAACATTTTGCAACAAAAGCGGTTAATAATTTTGAAAAATTACGAAAAATATGTGTAATTTAGTTTAACCATTTCCAAAAATTTTCAATTATCTCGAAAAACTTCACTTTTTTTGATGTGAAAACTTTTTGATATCCATGATTATTAGTATTACCATTTAATTCAGAACACTTTGAAAAAAAATCGCACGTAATTTCGAAATGTAACGAAGAAATTGTGGTTTCGGCAGCCAGCTTTTCCACAATTTATGATATATTTGGAAAAAAAAGACGTTTTTTGAGCGGATTTTTTCTCAGCATTTAAGATACACCATAAGTCTATTAAATTATGAACATTTTGCAACAAAAGCGGTTAATAATTTTGAAAAATTACGAAAAATATGTGTATTTAGTTTAACCATTTCCGAAAATTTTCAATTATCTCGAAAAATTTCATATTTTTTGACGTGAAAACTTTTTGATATCTATAATTATTCGTATTTCCATTGAATTGAGAACGCTTCGCAAAAAAATCGTACGTAATTTGGAAATGTAACGAAGAAATTCTGGTTTCGGCAGCCAGCTTTTCCACAATTTATGATATATTTGGAAAAAAAGACGCTTTTTGAGCGGATTTTTTCTCAGCATTTAAGATATACCACAAATCTATTAAATTATGAACGTTTTGCAACAAAGGCGGTTAATAATTTCGAAAAATTACGAAAAATATGTGATTTTTAGTGTAACCCTTTCCGAAAATTTTCAAATATCTCGAAAAATTTCACTTTTTTTGACGTGAAAACTTTTTGATATCTATGATTATTCGTATAACCATAGAATTCAGAACGCTTCGAAAAAAAATCGCACGTAATTTCGAAATGGAACGATGAAATTTTGGTTTCGGCAGCCAGCTTTTCCCCAATTTATGATATATTTGGAAAAAAGGACGTTTATTGAGCGGATTTTTTCTCAGCATTTAAGATATACCATTAATCTATTACTTTATGAACGTTTTGCAACAAAAGCGGTTAATAATTTCGAAAAATTACGAAAAATATGTGTAATTTAGTTTAACCATTTCCGAAAATTTTCAATTATCTCGAAAAACTTCCCTTTTTTTGATGTGAAAACTTTTTGATATCCATGATTATTAGTATTACCATTTAATTCTGAACACTTTGAAAAAAAATCGCACGTAATTTCGAAATGTAACGAAGAAATTGTGGTTTCGGCAGCCAGCTTTTCCACAATTTATGATATATTTGGAAAAAAAAGACGTTTTTTGAGCGGATTTTTTCTCAGCATTTAAGATACACCATAAATCTATTAAATTATGAACGTTTTGCAACAAAAGCGGTTAATAATTTTGAAAAATTACGAAAAATATGTGTAATTTAGTTTAACCATTTCCGAAAATTTTCAATTATCTCGAAAAACTTCACTTTTTTTGATGTGAAAACTTTTTGATATCCATGATTATTAGTATTACCATTTAATTCTGAACATTTTGAAAAAAAATCGCACGTAATTTCGAAATGTAACGAAGAAATTGTGGTTTCGGCAGCCAGCTTTTCCACAATTTATGATATATTTGGAAAAAAAAGACGTTTTTTGAGCGGATTTTTTCTCAGCATTTAAGATACACCATAAATCTATTAAATTATGAACGTTTTTCAACAAAAGCGGTTAATAATTTAGAAAAATTACGAAAAATATGTGTAATTTAGTTTAACCATTTCCGAAAATTTTCAATTATCTCGAAAAATTTCATATTTTTTGACGTGACAACTTTTTGATATCTATAATTATTCGTATTTCCATTGAATTGAGAACGCTTCGCAAAAAAATCGCACGTAATTTCGAAATGTATCGAAGGAATTGTGGTTTCGGCAGCCAGCTTTTCCACAATTTATGATATATTTGGAAAAGAACGACGTTTTTGGAGCGGATTTTTTCTCAGCATTTAAGATATACCATAAATCTATTAAATTATGAACGTTTTGCAACAAAAGCGGTTGACAATTTCGAAAAATTACGAAAAATATCTGATATTTAGTGTAACCGTTTCCGAAAATTTTCGATTATCTCGAAAAATTTCACGTTTTTTGACGTGAAAACTTTTTGATATCTATGATTATTCGTATTTCCATTGAATTGAGAACGCTTCGCAAAAAAATCGCACATAATTTCGAAATGTAACGAAGAAATTGTGGTTTCGGCAGCTAGCCTTTTCGCAGTTTTTGATATATTTGGAAAAAAAAGACGTTTTTTTAGCGGATTTTTTCTCAGCATTTAAGATATACCATAAATCTATCAAATTATGAACGTTTTGCAACAAAAGCGGTTAATATATTCGAAAAATTACGAAAAATATGTGATTTTTAGTGTAACCGTTTCCGAAAATTTTCAATTATCTCGAAAAATTTCACGTTTTTTCACGTGGAAACTTTTTGATATCTATGATTATTCGTATTTCCATTGAATTGAGAACGCTTCGCAAAAAAATCGCACGTTATTTCGAAATGTAACGAAGAAATTGTGGTTTCGGCAGCTAGCTTTTCCACAATTTTTGATATATTTGGAAAAAAAAGACGTTTTTTGAGCGGATTTTTTCTCAGCATTTAAGATATACCATAAATCTATTAAATTATGAACGTTTTGCAACAAAAGCGGTTGACAATTTCGAAAAATTACGAAAAATATCTGATTTTTAGTGTAACCGTTTCCGAAAATTTTCGATTATCTCGAAAAATTTCACGTTTTTTGACGTGAAAACTTTTTGATATCTATGATTATTCGTATTTCCATTAAATTGAGAACGCTTCGCAAAAAAATCGCACATAATTTCGAGATGTAACGAAGAAATTGTGGTTTCGGCAGCTAGCCTTTCCCCAATTTTTGATGTATTTGGAAAAAAAAGACGTTTTAAGAGCGGATTTTTTCTCAGCATTTAAGATATACCATAAATCTATCAAATTATGTATGTTTTGCAACAAAAGCGGTTGATAATATCGAAAGATTACGAAAAATATGTGACTTTTAGTGTAACCGTTTCCGAAAATTTTCGATTATCTCGAAACATTTCAAGTTTTTTGGCGTGAAAACTGTTTGATATCTATGAATATTCGTATTTCCATTGAATTGAGAACGCTTCGCAAAAAAATCGCACGTTATTTCGAAATGTTACGAAGAAATTGTGGTTTCGGCAGCTAGCTTTTCCACAATTTATGATATATTTGGAAAAAAAAGACGTTTTTTGAGCGGTTTCTTGCTCAGCATTTAAGATATACCATATATCCATTAAATTATGAACATTTTGCAACAAAAGCGGTTTATAATTTCGAAAAATTACGAAAAATATGTGATTTTTAGTGTAACCGTTTCCAAAAAGTTTCGATTATCTCGAAAAATTTCACGTTTTTTGACGTGAAAACTTTTTGATATCTATGATTATTCGTATTTCCATTGAATTGAGAACGCTTTGCAAAAAAATCGCACATTATTTCTAAATATAACGAAGAAATTGTGGTTTCGGCAGCTAGCTTTTTCACAATATTTGATATATTTGGAAAAAAAAGACGTTTTTTGAGCGGAATTTTTCTCAGCATTTAAGCTATACCATATCTCTATTAAATTATGAACATATTGCAACAAAAGCGGTTAATAATTTCGAAAAATTACGAAAAATATGTGATTTTTAGTGTAACCGTTTCAGAAAATTTTCGATTATCTCGAAAAATGTCACGTTTTTTGACGTGAAAACTTTTTGATATCTATGATTATTCGTATTTTCATTGAATTGAGAACGCTTCGCAAAAAAATCGCACATAATTTCGAAATGTAACGAAGAAATTGTGGTTTCGGCAGCTAGCCTTTCCGCAATTTTTGATATATTTGGAAAAAAAGGACGTTTTTTGAGCGGATTTTTTCTCAGCATTTAAGATATACCATAAATCTATCAAATTATGAACGTTTTGCAACAAAAGCGGTTGATAATTTCGAAAAATTACGAAAAATATGTGATTTTTAGTGTAACCGTTTCCGAAAATTTTCAATTATCTCGAAAAATTTCACGTTTTTTGACGTGAAAACTTTTTGATATCTATGATTATTCGTATTTCCATTGAATTGAGAACGCTTCGCAAAAAAATCGCACGTTATTTCGAAATGTAACGAAGAAATTGTGGTTTCGGCAGCTAGCTTTTCCACAATTTTTGATGTATTTGGAAAAAAAAGACGTTTTAAGAGCGGATTTTTTCTCAGCATTTAAGATATACCATAAATCTATCAAATTATGTATGTTTTGCAACAAAAGCGGTTGATAATATCGAAAGATTACGAAAATTATGTGACTTTTAGTGTAACCGTTTCCGAAAATTTTCGATTTTCTCGAAAAATTTCAAGTTTTTTGGCGTGAAAACTGTTTGATATCTATGATTATTCGTATTTCCATTGAATTGAGAACGCTTCGCAAAAAAATCGAACGTCATTTCAAAATGTAACGAAGAAATTGTGGTTTCGGCAGCTAGCTTTTCCGCAATTTTTGATATATTTGGAAAAAAAAGACGTTTTTTGAGCGGATTTTTTCTCAGCATTTAAGATATACCATAAATCTATCAAATTATGAACGTTTTGCAACAAAAGCGGTTGATAATTTCGAATAATTACGAAAAATATGTGATTTTTAGTGTAACCGTTTCCAAAAATTTTCAATTATCTCGAAAAATTTCACGTTTTTTGACGTGAAAACTTTTTGATATCTATGATTATTCGTATTTCCATTGAATTGAGAACGCTTCGCAAAAAAATCGCACGTTATTTCGAAATGTAACGAAGAAATTGTGGTTTCGGCAGCTAGCTTTTCCACAATTTTTGATATATTTGGAAAAAAATGACGTTTTTTGAGCGGATTTTTTCTCAGCATTTAAGATATACCATAAATCTATTAAATTATGAACGTTTTGCAACAAAAGCGGTTGACAATTTCGAAAAATTACGAAAAATATCTGATTTTTAGTGTAACCGTTTCCGAAAATTTTCGATTATCTCGAAAAATTTCACGTTTTTTGACGTGAAAACTTTTTGATATCTATGATTATTCGTATTTCCATTGAATTGAGAACGCTTCGCAAAAAAATCGCACGTTATTTCGAAATGTAACGAAGAAATTGTGGTATCGGCAGCTAGCTTTTCCACAATTTTTGATATATTTGGAAAAAAAAGACGTTTTTTGAGCGGATTTTTTCTCAGCATTTAGATATACCATAAATCTATCAAATTATGAACGTTTTGCAACAAAAGCGGTTGATAATTTCGAAAAATTACGAAAAATATGTGATTTTTAATGTAACCGTTTCCGAAAATTTTCAATTATCTCGAAAAATTTCACGTTTTTTGACGTGAAAGCTTTTTGAAATCTATGATTATTCGTATTTCCATTGAATTGAGAACGCTTCGCAAAAAAATCGCACGTTATTTCGAAATGTAACGAAGAAATTGTGGTTTCGGCAGCTAGCTTTTCCGCAATTTTTGATATATTTGGAAAAAAAAGACGTTTTTTGAGCGGATTCTTTCTCAGCATTTAAGATATACCATAAATCTATCAAATTATGAACGTTTTGCAACAAAAGCGGTTGATAATTTCGAAAAATTACGAAAAATATGTGATTTTTAGTGTAACCGTTTCCAAAAATTTTCAATTATCTCGAAAAATTTCACGTTTTTTGACGTGAAAACTTTTTGATATCTATGATTATTCGTATTTCCATTGAATTGAGAACGCTTCGCAAAAAAATCGCACGTTATTTCGAAATGTAACGAAGAAATTGTGGTTTCGGCAGCTAGCTTTTCCACAATTTTTGATATATTTGGAAAAAAAAGACGTTTTTTGAGCGGATTTTTTCTCAGCATTTAAGATATACCATAAATCTATCAAATTATGAACGTTTTGCAACAAAAGCGGTTGATAATTTCGAAAAATTACGAAAAATATGTGATTTTTAATGTAACCGTTTCCGAAAATTTTCAATTATCTCAAAAAATTTCACGTTTTTTGACGTGAAAACTTTTTGATATCTATGATTATTCGTATTTCCATTGAATTAAGAACGCTTCGCAAAAAAATCGCACGTTATTTCGAAATGTAACGAAGAAATTGTGGTATCGGCAGCTAGCTTTTCCACAATATTTGATATATTTGGAAAAAAAAGACGTTTTTTGAGCGGATTTTTTCTCAGCATTTAAGATATACCATAAATCTATCAAATTATGAACGTTTTGCAACAAAAGCGGTTGATAATTTCGAAAAATTACGAAAAATATGTGATTTTTAGTGTAACCGTTTCCGAAAATTTTCAATTATCTCAAAAAAATTTCACGTTTTTTGACGTGAAAACTTTTTGATATCTATGATTATTCGTATTTCCATTGAATTGAGAACGCTTCGCAAAAAAATCGCACGTTATTTCGAAATGTAACGAAGAAATTGTGGTATCGGCAGCTAGCTTTTCCACAATATTTGATATATTTGGAAAAAAAAGACGTTTTTTGAGCGGATTTTTTCTCAGCATTTAAGATATACCATAAATCTATTAAATTATGAACGTTTTGCAACAAAAGCGGTTGACAATTTCGAAAAATTACGAAAAATATCTGATTTTTAGTGTAACCGTTTCCGAAAATTTTCGATTATCTCGAAAAATTTCACGTTTTTTGACGTGAAAACTTTTTGATATATATGATTATTCGTATTTTCATTGAATTGAGAACGCTTCGCAAAAAAATCGCACATAATTTCGAAATGTAACGAAGAAATTGTGGTTTCGGCAGCTAGCCTTTCCGCAATTTTTGATGTATTTGGAAAAAAAAGACGTTTTTTGAGCGGATTTTTTCTCAGCATTTAAGATATACCATAAATCTATCAAATAATGAACGTTTTGCAACAAAAGCGGTTGATAATTTCGAAAAATTACGAAAAATATGTGATTTTTAGTGTAACCGTTTCCGAAAATTTTCAATTATCTCGAAACATTTCAAGTTTTTTGGCATGAAAACTGTTTATATCTATGATTATTCGTATTTCCATTGAATTGAGAACGCTTCGCAAAAAAATCGAACGTCATTTCAAAATGTAACGAAGAAATTGTGGTTTCGGCAGCTAGCTTTTCCGCAATTTTTGATATATTTGGAAAAAAAAGACGTTTTTTGAGCGGATTTTTTCTCAGCATTTAAGATATACCATAAATCTATCAAATTATGAACGTTTTGCAACAAAAGCGGTTGATAATTTCGAAAAATTACGAAAAATATCTGATTTTTAGTGTAACCGTTTCCGAAAATTTTCGATTATCTCGAAAAATTTCACGTTTTTTGACATGAAAACTGTTTATATCTATGATTATTCGTATTTCCATTGAATTGAGAACGCTTCGCAAAAAAATCGAACGTCATTTCAAAATGTAACGAAGAAATTGTGGTTTCGGCAGCTAGCTTTTCCACAATTTTTGATATATTTGGAAAAAAAAGACGTTTTTTGAGCGGATTTTTTCTCAGCATTTAAGATATACCATAAATCTATTAAATTATGAACGTTTTGCAACAAAAGCGGTTGACAATTTCGAAAAATTACGAAAAATATCTGATTTTTAGTGTAACCGTTTCCGAAAATTTTCGATTATCTCGAAAAATTTCACGTTTTTTGACGTGAAAACTTTTTGATATCTATGATTATTCGTATTTCCATTGAATTGAGAACGCTTCGCAAAAAAATCGCACGTTATTTCGAAATGTAACGAAGAAATTGTGGTTTCGGCAGCTAGCTTTTCCACAATTTTTGATATATTTGGAAAAAAAAGACGTTTTTTGAGCGGATTTTATCTCAGCATTTAGATATACCATAAATCTATCAAATTATGAACGTTTTGCAACAAAAGCGGTTGATAATTTCGAAAAATTACGAAATATATGTGATTTTTAATGTAACCGTTTCCGAAAATTTTCAATTATCTCGAAAAATTTCACGTTTTTTGACGTGAAAACTTTTTGAAATCTATGATTATTCGTATTTCCATTGAATTGAGAACGCTTCGCAAAAAAATCGCACGTTATTTCGAAATGTAACGAAGAAATTGTGGTTTCAGCAGCTAGCTTTTCCGCAATTTTTGATATATTTGGAAAAAAAAGACGTTTTTTGAGCGGATTTTTTCTCAGCATTTAAGATATACCATAAATCTATCAAATTATGAACGTTTTGCAACAAAAGCGGTTGATAATTTCGAAAAATTACGAAAAATATGTGATTTTTAGTGTAACCGTATCCAAAAATTTTCAATTATCTCGAAAAATTTCACGTTTTTGACGTGAAAACTTTTTGATATCTATGATTATTCGTATTTCCATTGAATTGAGAACGCTTCGCAAAAAAATCGCACGTTATTTCGAAATGTAACGAAGAAATTGTGGTTTCGGCAGCTAGCTTTTCCACAATTTTTGATATATTTGGAAAAAAAAGACGTTTTTTGAGCGGATTTTTTCTCAGCATTTAAGATATACCATAAATCTATCAAATTATGAACGTTTTGCAACAAAAGCGGTTGATAATTTCGAATAATTACGAAAAATATGTGATTTTTAGTGTAACCGTTTCCGAAAATTTTCAATTATCTCAAAAAATTTCTCGTTTTTTGACGTGAAAACTTTTTGATATCTATGATTATTCGTATTTCCATTCAATTGAGAACGCTTCGCAAAAAATCGCACGTTATTTCGAAATGTAACGAAGAAATTGTGGTATCGGCAGCTAGCTTTTCCACAATATTTGATATATTTGGAAAAAAAAGACGTTTTTTGAGCGGATTTTTTCTCAGCATTTAAGATATACCATAAATCTATTAAATTATGAACGTTTTGCAACAAAAGCGGTTGACAATTTCGAAAAATTACGAAAAATATCTGATTTTTAGTGTAACCGTTTCCGAAAATTTTCGATTATCTCGAAAAATTTCACGTTTTTTGACGTGAAAACTATTTGATATATATGATTATTCGTATTTTCATTGAATTGAGAACGCTTCGCAAAAAAATCGCACATAATTTCGAAATGTAACGAAGAAATTGTGGTTTCGGCAGCTAGCCTTTCCGCAATTTTTGATGTATTTGGAAAAAAAAGACGTTTTTTGAGTGGATTTTTTCTCAGCATTTAAGATATACCATAAATCTATCAAATAATGAACGTTTTGCAACAAAAGCGGTTGATAATTTCGAAAAATTACGAAAAATATGTGATTTTTAGTGTAACCGTTTCCGAAAATTTTCAATTATCTCGAAACATTTCAAGTTTTTTGGCATGAAAACTGTTTATATCTATGATTATTCGTATTTCCATTGAATTGAGAACGCTTCGCAAAAAAATCGAACGTCATTTCAAAATGTAACGAAGAAATTGTGGTTTCGGCAGCTAGCTTTTCCGCAATTTTTGATATATTTGGAAAAAAAAGACGTTTTTTGAGCGGATTTTTTCTCAGCATTTAAGATATACCATAAATCTATCAAATTATGAACGTTTTGCAACAAAGGCGGTTGATAATTTCGAAAAATTACGAAAAATATCTGATTTTTAGTGTAACCGTTTCCGAAAATTTTCGATTATCTCGAAAAATTTCACGTTTTTTGACGTGAAAACTTTTTGATATCTATGATTATTCGTATTTCCATTGAATTGAGAACGCTTCGCAAAAAAATCGCACGTTATTTCGAAATGTAACGAAGAAATTGTGGTATCGGCAGCTAGCTTTTCCACAATTTTTGATATATTTGGAAAAAAAAGACGTTTTTTGAGCGGATTTTTTCTCAGCATTTAAGATATACCATAAATCTATCAAATTATGAACGTTTTGCAACAAAAGCGGTTGATAATTTCGAAAAATTACGAAAAATATGTGATTTTTAGTGTAACCGTATCCAAAAATTTTCAATTATCTCGAAAAATTTCACGTTTTTGACGTGAAAACTTTTTGATATCTATGATTATTCGTATTTCCATTGAATTGAGAACGCTTCGCAAAAAAATCGCACGTTATTTCGAAATGTAACGAAGAAATTGTGGTTTCGGCAGCTAGCTTTTCCACAATTTTTGATATATTTGGAAAAAAAAGACGTTTTTTGAGCGGATTTTTTCTCAGCATTTAAGATATACCATAAATCTATCAAATTATGAACGTTTTGCAACAAAAGCGGTTGATAATTTCGAAAAATTACGAAAAATATGTGATTTTTAGTGTAACCGTTTCCGAAAATTTTCAATTATCTCAAAAAATTTCTCGTTTTTTGACGTGAAAACTTTTTGATATCTATGATTATTCGTATTTCCATTCAATTGAGAACGCTTCGCAAAAAATCGCACGTTATTTCGAAATGTAACGAAGAAATTGTGGTATCGGCAGCTAGCTTTTCCACAATATTTGATATATTTGGAAAAAAAAGACGTTTTTTGAGCGGATTTTTTCTCAGCATTTAAGATATACCATAAATCTATTAAATTATGAACGTTTTGCAACAAAAGCGGTTGACAATTTCGAAAAATTACGAAAAATATCTGATTTTTAGTGTAACCGTTTCCGAAAATTTTCGATTATCTCGAAAAATTTCACGTTTTTTGACGTGAAAACTTTTTGATATATATGATTATTCGTATTTTCATTGAATTGAGAACGCTTCGCAAAAAAATCGCACATAATTTCGAAATGTAACGAAGAAATTGTGGTTTCGGCAGCTAGCCTTTCCGCAATTTTTGATGTATTTGGAAAAAAAAGACGTTTTTTGAGCGGATTTTTTCTCAGCATTTAAGATATACCATAAATCTATCAAATAATGAACGTTTTGCAACAAAAGCGGTTGATAATTTCGAAAAATTACGAAAAATATGTGATTTTTAGTGTAACCGTTTCCGAAAATTTTCAATTATCTCGAAACATTTCAAGTTTTTTGGCATGAAAACTGTTTATATCTATGATTATTCGTATTTCCATTGAATTGAGAACGCTTCGCAAAAAAATCGAACGTCATTTCAAAATGTAACGAAGAAATTGTGGTTTCGGCAGCTAGCTTTTCCGCAATTTTTGATATATTTGGAACAAAAAGGCGTTTTTTGAGCGGATTTTTTCTCAGCATTTAAGATATACCATAAATCTATCAAATTATGAACGTTTTGCAACAAAAGCGGTTGATAATTTCGAAAAATTACGAAAAATATCTGATTTTTAGTGTAACCGTTTCCGAAAATTTTCGATTATCTCGAAAAATTTCACGTTTTTTGACGTGAAAACTTTTTGATATCTATGATTATTCGTATTTCCATTGAATTGAGAACGCTTCGCAAAAAAATCGCACGTTATTTCGAAATGTAACGAAGAAATTGTGGTATCGGCAGCTAGCTTTTCCACAATTTTTGATATATTTGGAAAAAAAAGACGTTTTTTGAGCGGATTTTTTCTCAGCATTTAAGATATACCATAAATCTATTAAATTATGAACGTTTTGCAACAAAAGCGGTTGACAATTTCGAAAAATTACGAAAAATATCTGATTTTTAGTGTAACCGTTTCCGAAAATTTTCGATTATCTCGAAAAATTTCACGTTTTTTGACGTGAAAACTTTTTGATATCTATGATTATTCGTATTTCCATTGAATTGAGAACGCTTCGCAAAAAAATCGCACGTTATTTCGAAATGTAACGAAGAAATTGTGGTTTCGGCAGCTAGCTTTTCCACAATTTTTGATATATTTGGAAAAAAAAGACGTTTTTTGAGCGGATTTTATCTCAGCATTTAGATATACCATGAATCTATCAAATTATGAACGTTTTGCAACAAAAGCGGTTGATAATTTCGAAAAATTACGAAAAATATGTGATTTTTAATGTAACCGTTTCCGAAAATTTTCAATTATCTCGAAAAATTTCACGTTTTTTGACGTGAAAACTTTTTGAAATCTATGATTATTCGTATTTCCATTGAATTGAGAACGCTTCGCAAAAAAATCGCACGTTATTTCGAAATGTAACGAAGAAATTGTGGTTTCAGCAGCTAGCTTTTCCGCAATTTTTGATATATTTGGAAAAAAAAGACGTTTTTTGAGCGGATTTTTTCTCAGCATTTAAGATATACCATGAATCTATCAAATTATGAACGTTTTGCAACAAAAGCGGTTGATAATTTCGAAAAATTACGAAAAATATGTGATTTTTAGTGTAACCGTATCCAAAAATTTTCAATTTTCTCGAAAAATTTCACGTTTTTTGACGTGAAAACTTTTTGATATCTATGATTATTCGTATTTCCATTGAATTGAGAACGCTTCGCAAAAAAATCGCACGTTATTTCGAAATGTAACGAAGAAATTGTGGTTTCGGCAGCTAGCTTTTCCACAATTTTTGATATATTTGGAAAAAAAAGACGTTTTTTGAGCGGATTTTTTCTCAGCATTTAAGATATACCATAAATCTATCAAATTATGAACGTTTTGCAACAAAAGCGGTTGATAATTTCGAAAAATTACGAAAAATATGTGATTTTTAGTGTAACCGTTTCCGAAAATTTTCAATTATCTCAAAAAATTTCTCGTTTTTTGACGTGAAAACTTTTTGATATCTATGATTATTCGTATTTCCATTCAATTGAGAACGCTTCGCAAAAAATCGCACGTTATTTCGAAATGTAACGAAGAAATTGTGGTATCGGCAGCTAGCTTTTCCACAATATTTGATATATTTGGAAAAAAAAGACGTTTTTTGAGCGGATTTTTTCTCAGCATTTAAGATATACCATAAATCTATTAAATTATGAACGTTTTGCAACAAAAGCGGTTGACAATTTCGAAAAATTACGAAAAATATCTGATTTTTAGTGTAACCGTTTCCGAAAATTTTCGATTATCTCGAAAAATTTCACGTTTTTTGACGTGAAAACTTTTTGATATATATGATTATTCGTATTTTCATTGAATTGAGAACGCTTCGCAAAAAAATCGCACATAATTTCGAAATGTAACGAAGAAATTGTGGTTTCGGCAGCTAGCCTTTCCGCAATTTTTGATGTATTTGGAAAAAAAAGACGTTTTTTGAGCGGATTTTTTCTCAGCATTTAAGATATACCATAAATCTATCAAATAATGAACGTTTTGCAACAAAAGCGGTTGATAATTTCGAAAAATTACGAAAAATATGTGATTTTTAGTGTAACCGTTTCCGAAAATTTTCAATTATCTCGAAACATTTCAAGTTTTTTGGCATGAAAACTGTTTATATCTATGATTATTCGTATTTCCATTCAATTGAGAACGCTTCGCAAAAAAATCGAACGTCATTTCAAAATGTAACGAAGAAATTGTGGTTTCGGCAGCTAGCTTTTCCGCAATTTTTGATATATTTGGAAAAAAAAGACGTTTTTTGAGCGGATTTTTTCTCAGCATTTAAGATATACCATAAATCTATCAAATTATGAACGTTTTGCAACAAAAGCGGTTGATAATTTCGAAAAATTACGAAAAATATCTGATTTTTAGTGTAACCGTTTCCGAAAATTTTCGATTATCTCGAAAAATTTCACGTTTTTTGACGTGAAAACTTTTTGATATATATGATTATTCGTATTTTCATTGAATTGAGAACGCTTCGCAAAAAAATCGCACATAATTTCGAAATGTAACGAAGAAATTGTGGTTTCGGCAGCTAGCCTTTCCGCAATTTTTGATGTATTTGGAAAAAAAAGACGTTTTTTGAGTGGATTTTTTCTCAGCATTTAAGATATACCATAAATCTATCAAATAATGAACGTTTTGCAACAAAAGCGGTTGATAATTTCGAAAAATTACGAAAAATATGTGATTTTTAGTGTAACCGTTTCCGAAAATTTTCAATTATCTCGAAACATTTCAAGTTTTTTGGCATGAAAACTGTTTATATCTATGATTATTCGTATTTCCATTGAATTGCGAACGCTTCGCAAAAAAATCGAACGTCATTTCAAAATGTAACGAAGAAATTGTGGTTTCGGCAGCTAGCTTTTCCGCAATTTTTGATATATTTGGAAAAAAAAGACGTTTTTTGAGCGGATTTTTTCTCAGCATTTAAGATATACCATAAATCTATCAAATTATGAACGTTTTGCAACAAAAGCGGTTGATAATTTCGAAAAATTACGAAAAATATCTGATTTTTAGTGTAACCGTTTCCGAAAATTTTCGATTATCTCGAAAAATTTCACGTTTTTTGACGTGAAAACTTTTTGATATCTATGATTATTCGTATTTCCATTGAATTGAGAACGCTTCGCAAAAAAATCGCACGTTATTTCGAAATGTAACGAAGAAATTGTGGTATCGGCAGCTAGCTTTTCCACAATTTTTGATATATTTGGAAAAAAAAGACGTTTTTTGAGCGGATTTTTTCTCAGCATTTAAGATATACCATAAATCTATCAAATTATGAACGTTTTGCAACAAAAGCGGTTGATAATTTCGAAAAATTACGAAAAATATGTGATTTTTAGTGTAACCGTATCCAAAAATTTTCAATTATCTCGAAAAATTTCACGTTTTTGACGTGAAAACTTTTTGATATCTATGATTATTCGTATTTCCATTGAATTGAGAACGCTTCGCAAAAAAATCGCACGTTATTTCGAAATGTAACGAAGAAATTGTGGTTTCGGCAGCTAGCTTTTCCACAATTTTTGATATATTTGGAAAAAAAAGACGTTTTTTGAGCGGATTTTTTCTCAGCATTTAAGATATACCATAAATCTATCAAATTATGAACGTTTTGCAACAAAAGCGGTTGATAATTTCGAAAAATTACGAAAAATATGTGATTTTTAGTGTAACCGTTTCCGAAAATTTTCAATTATCTCAAAAAATTTCTCGTTTTTTGACGTGAAAACTTTTTGATATCTATGATTATTCGTATTTCCATTCAATTGAGAACGCTTCGCAAAAAATCGCACGTTATTTCGAAATGTAACGAAGAAATTGTGGTATCGGCAGCTAGCTTTTCCACAATATTTGATATATTTGGAAAAAAAAGACGTTTTTTGAGCGGATTTTTTCTCAGCATTTAAGATATACCATAAATCTATTAAATTATGAACGTTTTGCAACAAAAGCGGTTGACAATTTCGAAAAATTACGAAAAATATCTGATTTTTAGTGTAACCGTTTCCGAAAATTTTCGATTATCTCGAAAAATTTCACGTTTTTTGACGTGAAAACTTTTTGATATATATGATTATTCGTATTTTCATTGAATTGAGAACGCTTCGCAAAAAATCGCACGTTATTTCGAAATGTAACGAAGAAATTGTGGTATCGGCAGCTAGCTTTTCCACAATTTTTGATATATTTGGAAAAAAAAGACGTTTTTTGAGCGGATTTTTTCTCAGCATTTAAGATATACCATAAATCTATCAAATTATGAACGTTTTGCAACAAAAGCGGTTGATAATTTCGAATAATTACGAAAAATATGTGATTTTTAGTGTAACCGTTTCCGAAAATTTTCAATTATCTCAAAAAATTTCTCGTTTTTTGACGTGAAAACTTTTTGATATCTATGATTATTCGTATTTCCATTCAATTGAGAACGCTTCGCAAAAAATCGCACGTTATTTCGAAATGTAACGAAGAAATTGTGGTATCGGCAGCTAGCTTTTCCACAATATTTGATATATTTGGAAAAAAAAGACGTTTTTTGAGCGGATTTTTTCTCAGCATTTAAGATATACCATAAATCTATTAAATTATGAACGTTTTGCAACAAAAGCGGTTGACAATTTCGAAAAATTACGAAAAATATCTGATTTTTAGTGTAACCGTTTCCGAAAATTTTCGATTATCTCGAAAAATTTCACGTTTTTTGACGTGAAAACTTTTTGATATATATGATTATTCGTATTTTCATTGAATTGAGAACGCTTCGCAAAAAAATCGCACATAATTTCGAAATGTAACGAAGAAATTGTGGTTTCGGCAGCTAGCCTTTCCGCAATTTTTGATGTATTTGGAAAAAAAAGACGTTTTTTGAGTGGATTTTTTCTCAGCATTTAAGATATACCATAAATCTATCAAATAATGAACGTTTTGCAACAAAAGCGGTTGATAATTTCGAAAAATTACGAAAAATATGTGATTTTTAGTGTAACCGTTTCCGAAAATTTTCAATTATCTCGAAACATTTCAAGTTTTTTGGCATGAAAACTGTTTATATCTATGATTATTCGTATTTCCATTGAATTGAGAACGCTTCGCAAAAAAATCGCACGTTATTTCGAAATGTAACGAAGAAATTGTGGTTTCGGCAGCTAGCTTTTCCACAATTTTTGATATATTTGGAAAAAAAAGACGTTTTTTGAGCGGATTTTTTCCCAGCATTTAAGATATACCATAAATCTATCAAATTATGAACGTTTTGCAACAAAAGCGGTTGATAATTTCGAAAAATTACGAAAAATATGTGATTTTTAGTGTAACCGTATCCAAAAATTTTCAATTATCTCGAAAAATTTCACGTTTTTGACGTGAAAACTTTTTGATATCTATGATTATTCGTATTTCCATTGAATTGAGAACGCTTCGCAAAAAAATCGCACGTTATTTCGAAATGTAACGAAGAAATTGTGGTTTCGGCAGCTAGCTTTTCCACAATTTTTGATATATTTGGAAAAAAAAGACGTTTTTTGAGCGGATTTTTTCTCAGCATTTAAGATATACCATAAATCTATCAAATTATGAACGTTTTGCAACAAAAGCGGTTGATAATTTCGAAAAATTACGAAAAATATGTGATTTTTAGTGTAACCGTTTCCGAAAATTTTCAATTATCTCGAAACATTTCAAGTTTTTTGGCATGAAAACTGTTTATATCTATGATTATTCGTATTTCCATTGAATTGAGAACGCTTCGCAAAAAAATCGAACGTCATTTCAAAATGTAACGAAGAAATTGTGGTTTCGGCAGCTAGCTTTTCCGCAATTTTTGATATATTTGGAAAAAAAAGACGTTTTTTGAGCGGATTTTTTCTCAGCATTTAAGATATACCATAAATCTATCAAATTATGAACGTTTTGCAACAAAAGCGGTTGATAATTTCGAAAAATTACGAAAAATATCTGATTTTTAGTGTAACCGTTTCCGAAAATTTTCGATTATCTCGAAAAATTTCACGTTTTTTGACGTGAAAACTTTTTGATATATATGATTATTCGTATTTTCATTGAATTGAGAACGCTTCGCAAAAAAATCGCACATAATTTCGAAATGTAACGAAGAAATTGTGGTTTCGGCAGCTAGCCTTTCCGCAATTTTTGATGTATTTGGAAAAAAAAGACGTTTTTTGAGCGGATTTTTTCTCAGCATTTAAGATATACCATAAATCTATCAAATAATGAACGTTTTGCAACAAAAGCGGTTGATAATTTCGAAAAATTACGAAAAATATGTGATTTTTAGTGTAACCGTTTCCGAAAATTTTCAATTATCTCGAAACATTTCAAGTTTTTTGGCATGAAAACTGTTTATATCTATGATTATTCGTATTTCCATTGAATTGAGAACGCTTCGCAAAAAAATCGAACGTCATTTCAAAATGTAACGAAGAAATTGTGGTTTCGGCAGCTAGCTTTTCCGCAATTTTTGATATATTTGGAAAAAAAAGACGTTTTTTGAGCGGATTTTTTCTCAGCATTTAAGATATACCATAAATCTATCAAATTATGAACGTTTTGCAACAAAAGCGGTTGATAATTTCGAAAAATTACGAAAAATATCTGATTTTTAGTGTAACCGTTTCCGAAAATTTTCGATTATCTCGAAAAATTTCACGTTTTTTGACGTGAAAACTTTTTGATATCTATGATTATTCGTATTTCCATTGAATTGAGAACGCTTCGCAAAAAAATCGCACGTTATTTCGAAATGTAACGAAGAAATTGTGGTATCGGCAGCTAGCTTTTCCACAATTTTTGATATATTTGGAAAAAAAAGACGTTTTTTGAGCGGATTTTTTCTCAGCATTTAAGATATACCATAAATCTATTAAATTATGAACGTTTTGCAACAAAAGCGGTTGACAATTTCGAAAAATTACGAAAAATATCTGATTTTTAGTGTAACCGTTTCCGAAAATTTTCGATTATCTCGAAAAATTTCACGTTTTTTGACGTGAAAACTTTTTGATATCTATGATTATTCGTATTTCCATTGAATTGAGAACGCTTCGCAAAAAAATCGCACGTTATTTCGAAATGTAACGAAGAAATTGTGGTTTCGGCAGCTAGCTTTTCCACAATTTTTGATATATTTGGAAAAAAAAGACGTTTTTTGAGCGGATTTTATCTCAGCATTTAGATATACCATAAATCTATCAAATTATGAACGTTTTGCAACAAAAGCGGTTGATAATTTCGAAAAATTACGAAAAATATGTGATTTTTAATGTAACCGTTTCCGAAAATTTTCAATTATCTCGAAAAATTTCACGTTTTTTGACGTGAAAACTTTTTGAAATCTATGATTATTCGTATTTCCATTGAATTGAGAACGCTTCGCAAAAAAATCGCACGTTATTTCGAAATGTAACGAAGAAATTGTGGTTTCAGCAGCTAGCTTTTCCGCAATTTTTGATATATTTGGAAAAAAAAGACGTTTTTTGAGCGGATTTTTTCTCAGCATTTAAGATATACCATGAATCTATCAAATTATGAACGTTTTGCAACAAAAGCGGTTGATAATTTCGAAAAATTACGAAAAATATGTGATTTTTAGTGTAACCGTATCCAAAAATTTTCAATTTTCTCGAAAAATTTCACGTTTTTTGACGTGAAAACTTTTTGATATCTATGATTATTCGTATTTCCATTGAATTGAGAACGCTTCGCAAAAAAATCGCACGTTATTTCGAAATGTAACGAAGAAATTGTGGTTTCGGCAGCTAGCTTTTCCACAATTTTTGATATATTTGGAAAAAAAAGACGTTTTTTGAGCGGATTTTTTCTCAGCATTTAAGATATACCATAAATCTATCTAATTATGAACGTTTTGCAACAAAAGCGGTTGATAATTTCGAAAAATTACGAAAAATATGTGATTTTTAGTGTAACCGTTTCCGAAAATTTTCAATTATCTCAAAAAATTTCTCGTTTTTTGACGTGAAAACTTTTTGATATCTATGATTATTCGTATTTCCATTCAATTGAGAACGCTTCGCAAAAAATCGCACGTTATTTCGAAATGTAACGAAGAAATTGTGGTATCGGCAGCTAGCTTTTCCACAATATTTGATATATTTGGAAAAAAAAGACGTTTTTTGAGCGGATTTTTTCTCAGCATTTAAGATATACCATAAATCTATTAAATTATGAACGTTTTGCAACAAAAGCGGTTGACAATTTCGAAAAATTACGAAAAATATCTGATTTTTAGTGTAACCGTTTCCGAAAATTTTCGATTATCTCGAAAAATTTCACGTTTTTTGACGTGAAAACTTTTTGATATATATGATTATTCGTATTTTCATTGAATTGAGAACGCTTCGCAAAAAAATCGCACATAATTTCGAAATGTAACGAAGAAATTGTGGTTTCGGCAGCTAGCCTTTCCGCAATTTTTGATGTATTTGGAAAAAAAAGACGTTTTTTGAGCGGATTTTTTCTCAGCATTTAAGATATACCATAAATCTATCAAATAATGAACGTTTTGCAACAAAAGCGGTTGATAATTTCGAAAAATTACGAAAAATATGTGATTTTTAGTGTAACCGTTTCCGAAAATTTTCAATTATCTCGAAACATTTCAAGTTTTTTGGCATGAAAACTGTTTATATCTATGATTATTCGTATTTCCATTCAATTGAGAACGCTTCGCAAAAAAATCGAACGTCATTTCAAAATGTAACGAAGAAATTGTGGTTTCGGCAGCTAGCTTTTCCGCAATTTTTGATATATTTGGAAAAAAAAGACGTTTTTTGAGCGGATTTTTTCTCAGCATTTAAGATATACCATAAATCTATCAATTTATGAACGTTTTGCAACAAAAGCGGTTGATAATTTCGAAAAATTACGAAAAATATCTGATTTTTAGTGTAACCGTTTCCGAAAATTTTCGATTATCTCGAAAAATTTCACGTTTTTTGACGTGAAAACTTTTTGATATATATGATTATTCGTATTTTCATTGAATTGAGAACGCTTCGCAAAAAAATCGCACATAATTTCGAAATGTAACGAAGAAATTGTGGTTTCGGCAGCTAGCCTTTCCGCAATTTTTGATGTATTTGGAAAAAAAAGACGTTTTTTGAGTGGATTTTTTCTCAGCATTTAAGATATACCATAAATCTATCAAATAATGAACGTTTTGCAACAAAAGCGGTTGATAATTTCGAAAAATTACGAAAAATATGTGATTTTTAGTGTAACCGTTTCCGAAAATTTTCAATTATCTCGAAACATTTCAAGTTTTTTGGCATGAAAACTGTTTATATCTATGATTATTCGTATTTCCATTGAATTGAGAACGCTTCGCAAAAAAATCGAACGTCATTTCAAAATGTAACGAAGAAATTGTGGTTTCGGCAGCTAGCTTTTCCGCAATTTTTGATATATTTGGAAAAAAAAGACGTTTTTTGAGCGGATTTTTTCTCAGCATTTAAGATATACCATAAATCTATCAAATTATGAACGTTTTGCAACAAAAGCGGTTGATAATTTCGAAAAATTACGAAAAATATCTGATTTTTAGTGTAACCGTTTCCGAAAATTTTCGATTATCTCGAAAAATTTCACGTTTTTTGACGTGAAAACTTTTTGATATCTATGATTATTCGTATTTCCATTGAATTGAGAACGCTTCGCAAAAAAATCGCACGTTATTTCGAAATGTAACGAAGAAATTGTGGTATCGGCAGCTAGCTTTTCCACAATTTTTGATATATTTGGAAAAAAAAGACGTTTTTTGAGCGGATTTTTTCTCAGCATTTAAGATATACCATAAATCTATCAAATTATGAACGTTTTGCAACAAAAGCGGTTGATAATTTCGAAAAATTACGAAAAATATGTGATTTTTAGTGTAACCGTATCCAAAAATTTTCAATTATCTCGAAAAATTTCACGTTTTTGACGTGAAAACTTTTTGATATCTATGATTATTCGTATTTCCATTGAATTGAGAACGCTTCGCAAAAAAATCGCACGTTATTTCGAAATGTAACGAAGAAATTGTGGTTTCGGCAGCTAGCTTTTCCACAATTTTTGATATATTTGGAAAAAAAAGACGTTTTTTGAGCGGATTTTTTCTCAGCATTTAAGATATACCATAAATCTATCAAATTATGAACGTTTTGCAACAAAAGCGGTTGATAATTTCGAAAAATTACGAAAAATATGTGATTTTTAGTGTAACCGTTTCCGAAAATTTTCAATTATCTCAAAAAATTTCTCGTTTTTTGACGTGAAAACTTTTTGATATCTATGATTATTCGTATTTCCATTCAATTGAGAACGCTTCGCAAAAAATCGCACGTTATTTCGAAATGTAACGAAGAAATTGTGGTATCGGCAGCTAGCTTTTCCACAATATTTGATATATTTGGAAAAAAAAGACGTTTTTTGAGCGGATTTTTTCTCAGCATTTAAGATATACCATAAATCTATTAAATTATGAACGTTTTGCAACAAAAGCGGTTGACAATTTCGAAAAATTACGAAAAATATCTGATTTTTAGTGTAACCGTTTCCGAAAATTTTCGATTATCTCGAAAAATTTCACGTTTTTTGACGTGAAAACTTTTTGATATATATGATTATTCGTATTTTCATTGAATTGAGAACGCTTCGCAAAAAATCGCACGTTATTTCGAAATGTAACGAAGAAATTGTGGTATCGGCAGCTAGCTTTTCCACAATTTTTGATATATTTGGAAAAAAAAGACGTTTTTTGAGCGGATTTTTTCTCAGCATTTAAGATATTCCATAAATCTATCAAATTATGAACGTTTTGCAACAAAAGCGGTTGATAATTTCGAATAATTACGAAAAATATGTGATTTTTAGTGTAACCGTTTCCGAAAATTTTCAATTATCTCAAAAAATTTCTCGTTTTTTGACGTGAAAACTTTTTGATATCTATGATTATTCGTATTTCCATTCAATTGAGAACGCTTCGCAAAAAATCGCACGTTATTTCGAAATGTAACGAAGAAATTGTGGTATCGGCAGCTAGCTTTTCCACAATATTTGATATATTTGGAAAAAAAAGACGTTTTTTGAGCGGATTTTTTCTCAGCATTTAAGATATACCATAAGTCTATTAAATTATGAACGTTTTGCAACAAAAGCGGTTGACAATTTCGAAAAATTACGAAAAATATCTGATTTTTAGTGTAACCGTTTCCGAAAATTTTCGATTATCTCGAAAAATTTCACGTTTTTTGACGTGAAAACTTTTTGATATATATGATTATTCGTATTTTCATTGAATTGAGAACGCTTCGCAAAAAAATCGCACATAATTTCGAAATGTAACGAAGAAATTGTGGTTTCGGCAGCTAGCCTTTCCGCAATTTTTGATGTATTTGGAAAAAAAAGACGTTTTTTGAGTGGATTTTTTCTCAGCATTTAAGATATACCATAAATCTATCAAATAATGAACGTTTTGCAACAAAAGCGGTTGATAATTTCGAAAAATTACGAAAAATATGTGATTTTTAGTGTAACCGTTTCCGAAAATTTTCAATTATCTCGAAACATTTCAAGTTTTTTGGCATGAAAACTGTTTATATCTATGATTATTCGTATTTCCATTGAATTGAGAACGCTTCGCAAAAAAATCGCACGTTATTTCGAAATGTAACGAAGAAATTGTGGTTTCGGCAGCTAGCTTTTCCACAATTTTTGATATATTTGGAAAAAAAAGACGTTTTTTGAGCGGATTTTTTCCCAGCATTTAAGATATACCATAAATCTATCAAATTATGAACGTTTTGCAACAAAAGCGGTTGATAATTTCGAAAAATTACGAAAAATATGTGATTTTTAGTGTAACCGTATCCAAAAATTTTCAATTATCTCGAAAAATTTCACGTTTTTGACGTGAAAACTTTTTGATATCTATGATTATTCGTATTTCCATTGAATTGAGAACGCTTCGCAAAAAAATCGCACGTTATTTCGAAATGTAACGAAGAAATTGTGGTTTCGGCAGCTAGCTTTTCCACAATTTTTGATATATTTGGAAAAAAAAGACGTTTTTTGAGCGGATTTTTTCTCAGCATTTAAGATATACCATAAATCTATCAAATTATGAACGTTTTGCAACAAAAGCGGTTGATAATTTCGAAAAATTACGAAAAATATGTGATTTTTAGTGTAACCGTTTCCGAAAATTTTCAATTATCTCAAAAAATTTCTCGTTTTTTGACGTGAAAACTTTTTGATATCTATGATTATTCGTATTTCCATTCAATTGAGAACGCTTCGCAAAAAATCGCACGTTATTTCGAAATGTAACGAAGAAATTGTGGTATCGGCAGCTAGCTTTTCCACAATATTTGATATATTTGGAAAAAAAAGACGTTTTTTGAGCGGATTTTTTCTCAGCATTTAAGATATACCATAAATCTATTAAATTATGAACGTTTTGCAACAAAAGCGGTTGACAATTTCGAAAAATTACGAAAAATATCTGATTTTTAGTGTAACCGTTTCCGAAAATTTTCGATTATCTCGAAAAATTTCACGTTTTTTGACGTGAAAACTTTTTGATATATATGATTATTCGTATTTTCATTGAATTGAGAACGCTTCGCAAAAAAATCGCACATAATTTCGAAATGTAACGAAGAAATTGTGGTTTCGGCAGCTAGCCTTTCCGCAATTTTTGATGTATTTGGAAAAAAAAGACGTTTTTTGAGCGGATTTTTTCTCAGAATTTAAGATATACCATAAATCTATCAAATAATGAACGTTTTGCAACAAAAGCGGTTGATAATTTCGAAAAATTACGAAAAATATGTGATTTTTAGTGTAACCGTTTCCGAAAATTTTCAATTATCTCGAAACATTTCAAGTTTTTTGGCATGAAAACTGTTTATATCTATGATTATTCGTATTTCCATTGAATTGAGAACGCTTCGCAAAAAAATCGAACGTCATTTCAAAATGTAACGAAGAAATTGTGGTTTCGGCAGCTAGCTTTTCCGCAATTTTTGATATATTTGGAAAAAAAAGACGTTTTTTGAGCGGATTTTTTCTCAGCATTTAAGATATACCATAAATCTATCAAATTATGAACGTTTTGCAACAAAAGCGGTTGATAATTTCGAAAAATTACGAAAAATATCTGATTTTTAGTGTAACCGTTTCCGAAAATTTTCGATTATCTCGAAAAATTTCACGTTTTTTGACGTGAAAACTTTTTGATATCTATGATTATTCGTATTTCCATTGAATTGAGAACGCTTCGCAAAAAAATCGCACGTTATTTCGAAATGTAACGAAGAAATTGTGGTATCGGCAGCTAGCTTTTCCACAATTTTTGATATATTTGGAAAAAAAAGACGTTTTTTGAGCGGATTTTTTCTCAGCATTTAAGATATACCATAAATCTATTAAATTATGAACGTTTTGCAACAAAAGCGGTTGACAATTTCGAAAAATTACGAAAAATATCTGATTTTTAGTGTAACCGTTTCCGAAAATTTTCGATTATCTCGAAAAATTTCACGTTTTTTGACGTGAAAACTTTTTGATATCTATGATTATTCGTATTTCCATTGAATTGAGAACGCTTCGCAAAAAAATCGCACGTTATTTCGAAATGTAACGAAGAAATTGTGGTTTCGGCAGCTAGCTTTTCGTCAATTTTTGATATATTTGGAAAAAAAAGACGTTTTTTGAGCGGATTTTATCTCAGCATTTAGATATACCATAAATCTATCAAATTATGAACGTTTTGCAACAAAAGCGGTTGATAATTTCGAAAAATTACGAAAAATATGTGATTTTTAATGTAACCGTTTCCGAAAATTTTCAATTATCTCGAAAAATTTCACGTTTTTTGACGTGAAAACTTTTTGAAATCTATGATTATTCGTATTTCCATTGAATTGAGAACGCTTCGCAAAAAAATCGCACGTTATTTCGAAATGTAACGAAGAAATTGTGGTTTCAGCAGCTAGCTTTTCCGCAATTTTTGATATATTTGGAAAAAAAAGACGTTTTTTGAGCGGATTTTTTCTCAGCATTTAAGATATACCATGAATCTATCAAATTATGAACGTTTTGCAACAAAAGCGGTTGATAATTTCGACAAATTACGAAAAATATGTGATTTTTAGTGTAACCGTATCCAAAAATTTTCAATTTTCTCGAAAAATTTCACGTTTTTTGACGTGAAAACTTTTTGATATCTATGATTATTCGTATTTCCATTGAATTGAGAACGCTTCGCAAAAAAATCACACGTTATTTCGAAATGTAACGAAGAAATTGTGGTTTCGGCAGCTAGCTTTTCCACAATTTTTGATATATTTGGAAAAAAAAGACGTTTTTTGAGCGGATTTTTTCTCAGCATTTAAGATATACCATAAATCTATCAAATTATGAACGTTTTGCAACAAAAGCGGTTGATAATTTCGAAAAATTACGAAAAATATGTGATTTTTAGTGTAACCGTTTCCGAAAATTTTCAATTATCTCAAAAAATTTCTCGTTTTTTGACGTGAAAACTTTTTGATATCTATGATTATTCGTATTTCCATTCAATTGAGAACGCTTCGCAAAAAATCGCACGTTATTTCGAAATGTAACGAAGAAATTGTGGTATCGGCAGCTAGCTTTTCCACAATATTTGATATATTTGGAAAAAAAGACGTTTTTTGAGCGGATTTTTTCTCAGCATTTAAGATATACCATAAATCTATTAAATTATGAACGTTTTGCAACAAAAGCGGTTGACAATTTCGAAAAATTACGAAAAATATCTGATTTTTAGTGTAACCGTTTCCGAAAATTTTCGATTATCTCGAAAAATTTCACGTTTTTTGACGTGAAAACTTTTTGATATATATGATTATTCGTATTTTCATTGAATTGAGAACGCTTCGCAAAAAAATCGCACATAATTTCGAAATGTAACGAAGAAATTGTGGTTTCGGCAGCTAGCCTTTCCGCAATTTTTGATGTATTTGGAAAAAAAAGACGTTTTTTGAGCGGATTTTTTCTCAGCATTTAAGATATACCATAAATCTATCAAATAATGAACGTTTTGCAACAAAAGCGGTTGATAATTTCGAAAAATTACGAAAAATATGTGATTTTTAGTGTAACCGTTTCCGAAAATTTTCAATTATCTCGAAACATTTCAAGTTTTTTGGCATGAAAACTGTTTATATCTATGATTATTCGTATTTCCATTGAATTGAGAACGCTTCGCAAAAAAATCGAACGTCATTTCAAAATGTAACGAAGAAATTGTGGTTTCGGCAGCTAGCTTTTCCGCAATTTTTGATATATTTGGAAAAAAAAGACGTTTTTTGAGCGGATTTTTTCTCAGCATTTAAGATATACCATAAATCTATCAAATTATGAACGTTTTGCAACAAAAGCGGTTGATAATTTCGAAAAATTACGAAAAATATCTGATTTTTAGTGTAACCGTTTCCGAAAATTTTCGATTATCTCGAAAAATTTCACGTTTTTTGACGTGAAAACTTTTTGATATCTATGATTATTCGTATTTCCATTGAATTGAGAACGCTTCGCAAAAAAATCGAACGTCATTTCAAAATGTAACGAAGAAATTGTGGTTTCGGCAGCTAGCTTTTCCACAATTTTTGATATATTTAAAAAAAAATGACGTTTTTTGAGCGGATTTTTTCTCAGCAATTAAGATATACCATAAATCTATTATATTATGAACGTTTTGCAACAAAAGCGGTTGACAATTTCGAAAAATTACGAAAAATATCTGATTTTTAGTGTAACCGTTTCCGAAAATTTTCGATTTTCTCGAAAAATTTCACGTTTTTTGACGTGAAAACTTTTTGATATCTATGATTATTCGTATATCCATTGAATTGAGAACGCTTCGCAAAAAAATCGAACGTTATTTCGAAATGTAACGAAGAAATTGTGATTTCGGCAGCTAGCTTTTCCACAATTTTTGATATATTTGGAAAAAAATGACGTTTTTTGAGCGGATTTTTTCTCAGCATTTAAGATATACCATAAATCTATTATATTATGAACGTTTTGCAACAAAAGCGGTTGACAATTTCGAAAAATTACGAAAAATATCTGATTTTTAGTGTAACCGTTTCCGAAAATTTTCGATTATCTCGAAAAATTTCACGTTTTTTGACTGGAAAACTTTTTGATATCTATGATTATCGTAATTCCATTGAATTGAGAACGCTTCGCAAAAAAATCGCACATAATTTCGGAATGTAACGAAGAAATTGTGGTTTCGGCAGCTAGCCTTTCCGCAATTTTTGATATATTTGGAAAAAAAAGACGTTTTTTGAGCGGATTTTTTCTCAGCATTTAAGATATACCATAAATCTATCAAATTATGAACGTTTAGCAACAAAAGCGGTTGATAATTTCGAAAAATTACGAAAAATATGTGATTATTAGTGTAACCGTTTCCGAAAAATTTCAATTATCTCGAAAAATTTCACGTTTTTTCACGTGAAAACTTTTTGATATCTATGATTATTCGTATTTCCATTGAATTGAGAACGCTTCGCAAAAAAATCGCACGTTATTTCGAAATGTAACGAAGAAATTGTGGTTTCGGCAGCTAGCTTTTCCACAATTTTTGATATATTTGGAAAAAAAAGACGTTTTTTGAGCGGATTTTTTCTCAGCATTTAAGATATACCATAAATCTATTAAATTATGAACGTTTTGCAACAAAAGCGGTTGATAATTTCGAATAATTACGAAAAATATCTGATTTTTACTGTAACCGTTTCCGAAAATTTTCGTTTATCTCGAAAAATTTCACGTTTTTTGACGTGAAAACTTTTTGATATCTATGATTATTCGTATTTCCATTGAATTGAGAACGCTTCGCAAAATATCGCACATAATTTCGAAATGTAACGAAGAAATTGTGGTTTCGGCAGCTAGCCTTTCCGTAATTTTTGATGTATTTGGGAAAAAAAGACGTTTTAAGAGCGGATTTTTTCTCAGCATTTAAGATATACCATAAATCTATCAAATTATGAACGTTTTGCAACAAAAGCGGTTGATAATATCGAAAGATTACGAAAAATATGTGATTTTTAGTGTAACCGTTTCCGAAAATTTTCGATTATCTCGAAACATTTCAAGTTTTTTGGCGTGAAAACTGTTTGATATCTATGAATATTCGTATTTCCATTGAATTGAGAACGCTTCGCAAAAAAATCGCACGTTATTTCGAAATGTAACGAAGAAATTGTGGTTTCGGCAGCTAGCTTTTCCACAATTTATGATATATTTGGAAAAAAAAAGACGTTCTTTGAGCGGATTCTTTCTCAGCATTTAAGATATACCATATATCCATTAAATTATGAACATTTTGCAACAAAAGCGGTTTATAATTTCGAAAAATTACGAAAAATATGTGATTTTTAGTGTAACCGTTTCCAAAGAGTTTCGATTAGCTCGAAAAATTTCACGTTTTTTGACGTGAAAACTTTTTGATATCTATGATTATTCGTATTTCCATTGAATTGAGAACGCTTTGCAAAAAAATCGCACATAATTTCGAAATATAACGAAGAAATTGTGGTTTCGGCAGCTAGCTTTTCCACAATTTTTGATATATTTGGGAAATAAAGACGTTTTTTGAGCGGATTTTTTCTCAGCATTTAAGATATACCATAAATCTATCAAATTATGAACGTTTTGCAACAAAAGCGGTTGATAATTTCGAAAAATTACGAAAAATATGTGATTTTTAGTGTAACCGTTTCCGAAAATTTTCAATTATCTCGAAAAATTTCACGTTTTTTGACGTGAAAACTTTTTGATATCTATGATTATTCGTATTTCCATTGAATTGAGAACGCTTCGCAAAAAAATCGCACGTTATTTCGAAATGTAACGAAGAAATTGTGGTTTCGGCAGCTAGCTTTTCCACAATTTTTGATATATTTGGAAAAAAAAGACGTTTTTTGAGCGGATTTTTTCTCAGCATTTAAGATATACCATAAATCTATCAAATTATGAACGTTTTGCAACAAAAGCGGTTGATAATTTCGAAAAATTACGAAAAATATGTGATTTTTAGTGTAACCGTTTCCGAAAATTTTCAATTATCTCGAAAAATTTCACGTTTTTTGACGTGAAAACTTTTTGAAATCTATGATTATTCGTATTTCCATTGAATTGAGAACGCTTCGCAAAAAAATCGCACGTTATTTCGAAATGTAACGAAGAAATTGTGGTTTCGGCAGCTAGCTTTTCCGCAATTTTTGATATATTTGGAAAAAAAAGACGTTTTTTGAGCGGATTTTTTCTCAGCATTTAAGATATACCATAAATCTATCAAATTATGAACGTTTTGCAACAATAGCGGTTGATAATTTCGAAAAATTACGAAAAAGATGTGATTTTTAGTGGAACCGTTTCCGAAAATTTTCAATTATCTCGAAAAATTTCACGTTTTTTGACGTGAAAACTTTTTGATATCTATGATTATTCGTATTTCCATTGAATTGAGAACGCTTCGCAAAAAAATCGAACGTAATTTCGAAATGTAACGAAGAAATTGTGGTTTCGGCAGCTAGCCTTTCCGCAATTTTTGATATATTTGGAAAAAAAAGACGTTTTTTGAGCGGATTTTTGCTTAGCATTTAAGATATACCATAAATCTATCAAATTATGAACGTTTTGCAACAAAAGCGGTTGATAATTTCGAAAAATTACGAAAAATATGTGATTTTTAGTGTAACCGTTTCCGAAAATTTTCGATTATCTCGAAAAATTTCACGTTTTTTGACGTGAAAACTTTTTGATATCTATGATTATTCGTATTTTCATTGAATTGAGAACGCTTCGCAAAAAAATCGCACATAATTTCGAAATGTAACGAAGAAATTGTGGTTTCGGCAGCTAGCCTTTCCGCAATTTTTGATGTATTTGGAAAAAAAAGACGTTTTTTGAGCGGATTTTTTCTCAGCATTTAAGATATACCATAAATCTATCAAATTATGAACGTTTTGCAGCAAAAGCGGTTGATAATTTCGAAAAATTACGAAAAATATGTGATTTTTAGTGTAACCGTCTCCGAAAATTTTCAATTATCTCGAAACATTTCAAGTTTTTTGGCGTGAAAACTGTTTGATATCTATGATTATTCGTATTTCCATTGAATTGAGAACGCTTCGCAAAAAAATCGCACGTTATTTCGAAATGTAACGAAGAAATTGTGGTTTCGGCAGCTAGCTTTTCCACAATTTTTGATATATTTGGAAAAAAATGACGTTTTTTGAGCGGATTTTTTCTCAGCATTTAAGATATACCATAAATCTATTAAATTATGAACGTTTTGCAACAAAAGCGGTTGACAATTTCGAAAAATTACGAAAAATATTTGATTTTTAGTGTAACCGTTTCCGAAAATTTTCGATTATCTCGAAAAATGTCACGTTTTTTGACGTGAAAACTTTTTGATATCTATGATTATTCGTATTTCCATTGAATTGAGAACGCTTCGCAAAAAAATCGCACATAATTTCGAAATGTAACGAAGAAATTGTGGTTTCGGCAGCTAGCGTTTCCGCAATTTTTGATATATTTGGTAAAAAAATACGTTTTTTGAGCGGATTTTTTCTCAGCATTTAAGATATACCATAAATCTATCAAATTATGAACGTTTTGCAACAAAAGCGGTTGATAATTTCGAAAAATTACGAAAAATATGTGATATTTAGTGTAACCGTTTCCGAAAATTTTCAATTATCTCGAAAAATTTCACGTTTTTTGACGTGAAAACTTTTTGATATCTATGATTATTCGTATTTCCATTGAATTGAGAACGCTTCGCAAAAAAATCGCACGTTATTTCGAAATGTAACGAAGAAATTGTGGTTTCGGCAGCTAGCTTTTCCACAATTTTTGATATATTTGGAAAAAAATGACGTTTTTTGAGCGGATTTTTTCTCAGCATTTAAGATATACCATACATCTATCAAATTATGAACGTTTTGCAACAAAAGCGGTTGATAATTTCGAAAAATTACGAAAAATATGTGATTTTTAGTGTAACCGTTTCCGAAAATTTTCAATTATCTCAAAAAATTTCACGTTTTTTGACGTGAAAACTTTTTGATATCTATGATTATTCGTATTTCCATTGAATTGAGAACGCTTCGCAAAAAAATCGCACGTTATTTCGAAATGTAACGAAGAAATTGTGGTTTCGGCAGCTAGCTTTTCCACAATTTTTGATATATTTGGAAAAAAAGACGTTTTCTGAGCGGATTTTTTCTCAGCATTTAAGATATACCATAAATCTATTAAATTATGAACGTTTTGCAACAAAAGCGGTTGACAATTTCGAAAAATTACGAAAAATATCTGATTTTTAGTGTAACCGTTTCCGAAAATTTTCGATTATCTCGAAAAATTTCACGTTTTTTGACGTGAAAACTTTTTGATATATATGATTATTCGTATTTTCATTGAATTGAGAACGCTTCGCAAAAAAATCGCACATAATTTCGAAATGTAACGAAGAAATTGTGGTTTCGGCAGCTAGCCTTTCCGCAATTTTTGATGTATTTGGAAAAAAAAGACGTTTTTTGAGCGGATTTTTTTTCAGCATTTAAGATATACCATAAATCTATCAAATTATGAACGTTTTGCAACAAAAGCGGTTGATAATTTCGAAAAATTACGAAAAATATGTGATTTTTAGTGTAACCGTTTCCGAAAATTTTCAATTATCTCGAAACATTTCAAGTTTTTTGGCATGAAAACTGTTTGATATCTATGATTATTCGTATTTCCATTGAATTGAGAACGCTTCGCAAAAAAATCGAACGTTATTTCGAAATGTAACGAAGAAATTGTGGTTTCGGCAACTAGCTTTTCCACAATTTTTGATATATTTGGAAAAAAATGACGTTTTTTGAGCGGATTTTTTCTCAGCATTTAAGATATACCATAAATCTATTATATTATGAACGTTTTGCAACAAAAGCGGTTGACAATTTCGAAAAATTACGAAAAATATCTGATTTTTAGTGTAACCGTTTCCGAAAATTTTCGATTATCTCGAAAAATTTCACGTTTTTTGACGTGAAAACTGTTTGATATCTATGATTATTCGTATATCCATTGAATTGAGAACGCTTCGCAAAAAAATCGAACGTTATTTCGAAATGTAACGAAGAAATTGTGGTTTCGGCAGCTAGCTTTTCCACAATTTTTGATATATTTGGAAGAAAATGACGTTTTTTGAGCGGATTTTTTCTCAGCATTTAAGATATACCATAAATCTATTATATTATGAACGTTTTGCAACAAAAGCGGTTGACAATTTCGAAAAATTACGAAAAATATCTGATTTTTAGTGTAACCGTTTCCGAAAATTTACGATTATCTCGAAAAATTTCACGTTTTTTGACGTGAAAACTTTTTGATATCTATGATTATTCGTATTTCCATTGAATTGAGAACGCTTCGCAAAAAAATCGCACATAATTTCGGAATGTAACGAAGAAATTGTGGTTTCGGCAGCAAGCCTTTCCGCAATTATTGATATATTTGGAAAAAAAAGACGTTTTTTGAGCGGATTTTTTCTCAGCATTTAAGATATACCATAAATCTATCAAATTATGAACGTTTAGCAACAAAAGCGGTTGATAATTTCGAAAAATTACGAAAAATATGTGATTTTTAGTGTAACCGTTTCCGAAAATTTTCAATTATCTCGAAAAATGTCACGTTTTTTGACGTGAAAACTTTTTGATATCTATGATTATTCGTATTTCCATTGAATTGGGAACGCTTCGCAAAAAAATCGCACGTTATTTCGAAATGTAACGAAGAAATTGTGGTTTCGGCAGCTAGCCTTTCCACAATTTTTGATATATTAGGAAAAAAAAGACGTTTTTTGAGCGGATTTTTTCTCAGCATTTAAGATATACCGTAAATCTATTAAATTATGAACGTTTTGCAACAAAAGCGGTTGACAATTTCGAATAATTACGAAAAATATCTGATTTTTACTGTAACCGTTTCCGAAAATTTTCGATTATCTCGAAAAATTTCACGTTTTTTGACGTGAAAACTTTTTGATATCTATGATTATTCGTATTTCCATTGAATTGAGAACGCTTCGCAAAAAAATCGCACATAATTTCGAAATGTAACGAAGAAATTGTGGTTTCGGCAGCTAGCCTTTCCGCAATTTTTGATATATTTGGAAAAAAAAGACGTTGTTCGAGCGGATTTTTTCTCAGCATTTAAGATATACCATAAATCTATCAAATTATGAACGTTTTGCAACAAAAGCGGTTGATAATTTCGAAAAATTACGAAAAATATGTGATTTTAAGTGTAACCGTTTCCGAAAATTTTCAATAATCTCGAAAAATTTCACGTTTTTTGACGTGAAAACTTTTTGGTATCTATGATTATTCGTATTTCCATTGAATTGGGAACGCTTCGCAAAAAAATCGCACGTTATTTCGAAATGTAACGAAGAAATTGTGGTTTCTGCAGCTAGCTTTTCCACAATTTTTGAAATATCTGGAAAAAAAAGACGTTTTTTGAGCGGATTTTTTCTCAGCATTTAAGATATACCATAAATCTATTAAATTATGAACGTTTTGCAACAAAAGCGGTTGACAATTTCGAATAATTACGAAAAATATCTGATTTTTAGTGTAACCGTTTCCGAAAAGTTTCGATTATCTCGAAAAATTTCAAGTTTTTTGGCATGAAAACTGTTTGATATCTATGATTATTCGTATTTCCATTGAATTGAGAACGCTTCGCAAAAAAATCGGACATAATTTCGAATGTAACGAAGAAATTGTGGTTTCGGCAGCTAGCCTTTCCGCAATTTTTGATGTATTTGGAAAAAAAAGACGTTTTTTTAGCGGATTTTTTCTCAGCATTTAAGATATACCATAAATCTATCAAATTATGAACGTTTTGCAACAAAAGCGGTTGATAATTTCGAAAAATTACGAAAAATATGTGATTTTTAGTGTAACCGTTTCCGAAAATTTTCAATTATCTCGAAACATTTCAAGTTTTTTGGCATGAAAACTGTTTGATATCTATGATTATTCGTATTTCCATTGAATTGAGAATGCTTCGCAAAAAAATCGCACGTTATTTCAAAATGTAACGAAGAAATTGTGGTTTCGGCAGCTAGCTTTTCCACAATTTTTGATATATTTGGAAAAAAATGACGTTTATTGAGCGGATTTTTTCTCAGCATTTAAGATATACCATAAATCTATTATATTATGAACGTTTTGCAACAAAAGCGGTTGACAATTTCGAAAAATTACGAAAAATATCTGATTTTTAGTGTAACCGTTTCCGAAAATTTTCGATTATCTCGAAAAATTTCACGTTTTTTGACGTGAAAACTGTTTGATATCTATGATTATTCGTATATCCATTGAATTGAGAACGCTTCGCAAAAAAATCGAACGTTATTTCGAAATGTAACGAAGAAATTGTGGTTTTGGCAGCTAGCTTTTCCACAATTTTTGATATATTTGGAAAAAATGACGTTTTTTGAGCGGATTTTTTCTCAGCATTTAAGATATACCATAAATCTATTAAATTATGAACGTTTTGCAACAAAAGCGGTTGACAATTTCGAATAATTACGAAAAATATCTGATTTTTACTGTAACCGTTTCCGAAAATTTTCGATTATCTCGAAACATTTCACGTTTTTTGACGTGAAATCTTTCTGATATCTATGATTATTCGTATTTCCATTGAATTGAGAACGCTTCGCAAAAAAATCGCACATAATTTCGGAATGTAACGAAGAAATTGTGGTTTCGGCAGCTAGCCTTTCCGCAATTTTTGATATATTTGGAAAAAAATGACGTTTTTTGAGCGGATTTTTTCTCAGCATTTAAGATATACCATAAATCTATTATATTATGAACGTTTTGCAACAAAAGCGGTTGATAATTTCGAAAAATTACGAAAAATATGTGATTTTTAGTGTAACCGTTTCCGAAAATTTTCAATTATCTCGAAAAATTTCACGTTTTTTCACGTGAAAACTTTTTGATATCTATGATTATTCGTATTTCCATTGAATTGAGAACTCTTCGCAGAAAAATCGCACTTTATTTAGAAATGTAACGAAGAAATTGTGGTTTCGGCAGCTAGCTTTTCCACAATTTTTGATATATTTGGAAAAAAAAGACGTTTTTTGAGCGGATTTTTTCTCAGCATTTAAGATATACCATAAATCTATCAAATTATGAACGTTTTGCAACAAAAGCGGTTGATAATTTCGAAAAATTACGAAAAATATGTGATTTTTAGTGTAACCGTTTCCGAAAATTTTCAATTATCTCGAAAAATTTCACGTTTTTTGACGTGAAAACTTTTTGATATCTATGATTATTCGTATTTCCATTGAATTGAGAACGCTTCGCAAAAAAATCGCACGTTATTTTGAAATGTAACGAAGAAATTGTGGTTTCGGCACCTAGCTTTTCCGCAATTTTTGATATATTTGGAAAAAAAAGACGTTTTTTGAGCGGATTTTTTCTCAGCAATTAAGATATACCATAAATCTAACAAATTATGAACGTTTTGCAACAAAAGCGGTTGATAATTTCGAAAAATTACGAAAAATATGTGATTTTTAGTGTAACCGTTTCCGAAAATTTTCAATTATCTCGAAAAATTTCACGTTTTTTGACGTGAAAACTTTTTGATATCTATGATTATTCGTATTTCCATTGAATTGAGAACGCTTCGCAAAAAAATCGCACGTTATTTCGAAATGTAACGAAGAAATTGTGGTTTCGGCAGCTAGCTTTTCCGCAATTATTGATATATTTCGAAAAAAATGACGTTTTTTGAGCGGATTTTTTCTCAGCATTTAAGATATACCATAAATCTATCACATTATGAACGTTTTGCAACAAAAGCGGTTGATAATTTCGAAAAATTACGAAAAGTATGTGATTTTTAGTGTAACCGTTTCCGAAAATTTTCAATTATCTCAAAAAATTTCACGTTTTTTGACGTGAAAACTTTTTGATATCTATGATTATTCGTATTTCCATTGTATTGAGAACGCTTCGCAAAAAAATCGCACGTTATTTCGAAATGTAACGAAGAAATTGTGGTTTCGGCAGCTAGCTTTTCCACAATTTTTGATATATTTGGAAAAAAAAGACGTTTTTTGAGCGGATTTTTTCTCAGCATTTAAGATATACCATAAATCTATTAAATTATGAACGTTTTGCAACAAAAGCGGTTGACAATTTCGAAAAATTACGAAAAATATCTGATTTTTAGTGTAACCGTTTCCGAAAATTTTCGATTATCTCGAAAAATTTCACGTTTTTTGACGTGAAAACTTTTTGATATATATGATTATTCGTATTTTCATTGAATTGAGAACGCTTCGCAAAAAAATCGCACATAATTTCGAAATGTAACGAAGAAATTGTGCTTTCGGCAGCTAGCCTTTCCGCAATTTTTGATGTATTTGGAAAAAAAAGACGTTTTTTGAGCGGATTTTTTCTCAGCATTTAAGATATACCATAAATCTATCAAATTATGAACGTTTTGCAACAAAAGCGGTTGATAATTTCGAAAAATTACGAAAAATATGTGATTTTTAGTGTAACCGTTTCCGAAAATTTTCAATTATCTCGAAACATTTCAAGTTTTTTGGCATGAAAACTGTTTGATATCTATGATTATTCGTATTTCCATTGAATTGAGAACGCTTCGCAAAAAAATCGAACGTTATTTCGAAATGTAACGAAGAAATTGTGGTTTCGGCAACTAGCTTTTCCACAATTTTTGATATATTTGGAAAAAAATGACGTTTTTTGAGCGGATTTTTTCTCAGCATTTAAGATATACCATAAATCTATTATATTATGAACGTTTTGCAACAAAAGCGGTTGACAATTTCGAAAAATTACGAAAAATATCTGATTTTTAGTGTAACCGTTTCCGAAAATTTTCGATTATCTCGAAAAATTTCACGTTTTTTGACGTGAAAACTGATTGATATCTATGATTATTCGTATATCCATTGAATTGAGAACGCTTCGCAAAAAAATCGAACGTTATTTCGAAATGTAACGAAGAAATTGTGGTTTCGGCAGCTAGCTTTTCCACAATTTTTGATATATTTGGAAGAAAATGACGTTTTTTGAGCGGATTTTTTCTCAGCATTTAAGATATACCATAAATCTATTATATTATGAACGTTTTGCAACAAAAGCGGTTGACAATTTCGAAAAATTACGAAAAATATCTGATTTTTAGTGTAACCGTTTCCGAAAATTTACGATTATCTCGAAAAATTTCACGTTTTTTGACGTGAAAACTTTTTGATATCTATGATTATTCGTATTTCCATTGAATTGAGAACGCTTCGCAAAAAAATCGCACATAATTTCGGAATGTAACGAAGAAATTGTGGTTTCGGCAGCATGCCTTTCCGCAATTATTGATATATTTGGAAAAAAAAGACGTTTTTTGAGCGGATTTTTTCTCAGCATTTAAGATATACCATAAATCTATCAAATTATGAACGTTTAGCAACAAAAGCGGTTGATAATTTCGAAAAATTACGAAAAATATGTGATTTTTAGTGTAACCGTTTCCGAAAATTTTCAATTATCTCGAAAAATGTCACGTTTTTTGACGTGAAAACTTTTTGATATCTATGATTATTCGTATTTCCATTGAATTGAGAACGCTTCGCAAAAAAATCGCACGTTATTTCGAAATGTAACGAAGAAATTGTGGTTTCGGCAGCTAGCCTTTCCACAATTTTTGATATATTAGGAAAAAAAAGACGTTTTTTGAGCGGATTTTTTCTCAGCATTTAAGATATACCGTAAATCTATTAAATTATGAACGTTTTGCAACAAAAGCGGTTGACAATTTCGAATAATTACGAAAAATATCTGATTTTTACTGTAACCGTTTCCGAAAATTTTCGATTATCTCGAAAAATTTCACGTTTTTTGACGTGAAAACTTTTTGATATCTATGATTATTCGTATTTCCATTGAATTGAGAACGCTTCGCAAAAAAATCGCACATAATTTCGAAATGTAACGAAGAAATTGTGGTTTCGGCAGCTAGCCTTTCCGCAATTTTTGATATATTTGGAAAAAAAAGACGTTGTTCGAGCGGATTTTTTCTCAGCATTTAAGATATACCATAAATCTATCAAATTATTAACGTTTTGCAACAAAAGCGGTTGATAATTTCGAAAAATTACGAAAAATATGTGATTTTAAGTGTAACCGTTTCCGAAAATTTTCAATAATCTCGAAAAATTTCACGTTTTTTGACGTGAAAACTTTTTGGTATCTATGATTATTCGTATTTCCATTGAATTGGGAACGCTTCGCAAAAAAATCGCACGTTATTTCGAAATGTAACGAAGAAATTGTGGTTTCTGCAGCTAGCTTTTCCACAATTTTTGAAATATCTGGAAAAAAAAGACGTTTTTTGAGCGGATTTTTTCTCAGCATTTAAGATATACCATAAATCTATTAAATTATGAACGTTTTGCAACAAAAGCGGTTGACAATTTCGAATAATTACGAAAAATATCTGATTTTTAGTGTAACCGTTTCCGAAAAGTTTCGATTATCTCGAAAAATTTCAAGTTTTTTGGCATGAAAACTGTTTGATATCTATGATTATTCGTATTTCCATTGAATTGAGAACGCTTCGCAAAAAAATCGCACATAATTTCGAATGTAACGAAGAAATTGTGGTTTCGGCAGCTAGCCTTTCCGCAATTTTTGATGTATTTGGAAAAAAAAGACGTTTTTTTAGCGGATTTTTTCTCAGCATTTAAGATATACCATAAATCTATCAAATTATGAACGTTTTGCAACAAAAGCGGTTGATAATTTCGAAAAATTACGAAAAATATGTGATTTTTAGTGTAACCGTTTCCGAAAATTTTCAATTATCTCGAAACATTTCAAGTTTTTTGGCATGAAAACTGTTTGATATCTATGATTATTCGTATTTCCATTGAATTGAGAATGCTTCGCAAAAAAATCGCACGTTATTTCAAAATGTAACGAAGAAATTGTGGTTTCGGCAGCTAGCTTTTCCACAATTTTTGATATATTTGGAAAAAAATGACGTTTTTTGAGCGGATTTTTTCTCAGCATTTAAGATATACCATAAATCTATTATATTATGAACGTTTTGCAACAAAAGCGGTTGACAATTTCGAAAAATTACGAAAAATATCTGATTTTTAGTGTAACCGTTTCCGAAAATTTTCGATTATCTCGAAAAATTTCACGTTTTTTGACGTGAAAACTGTTTGATATCTATGATTATTCGTATATCCATTGAATTGAGAACGCTTCGCAAAAAAATCGAACGTTATTTCGAAATGTAACGAAGAAATTGTGGTTTTGGCAGCTAGCTTTTCCACAATTTTTGATATATTTGGAAAAAATGACGTTTTTTGAGCGGATTTTTTCTCAGCATTTAAGATATACCATAAATCTATTAAATTATGAACGTTTTGCAACAAAAGCGGTTGACAATTTCGAATAATTACGAAAAATATCTGATTTTTACTGTAACCGTTTCCGAAAATTTTCGATTATCTCGAAAAATTTCACGTTTTTTGACGTGAAATCTTTTTGATATCTATGATTATTCGTATTTCCATTGAATTGAGAACGCTTCGCAAAAAAATCGCACATAATTTCGGAATGTAACGAAGAAATTGTGGTTTCGGCAGCTAGCCTTTCCGCAATTTTTGATATATTTGGAAAAAAAATACGTTTTTTGAGCGGATTTTTTCTCAGCATTTAAGATATACCATAAATCTATCAAATTATGAACGTTTTGCAACAAAAGCGGTTGATAATTTCGAAAAATTACGAAAAATATGTGATTTTTAGTGTAACCGTTTCCGAAAATTTTCAATTATCTCGAAAAATTTCACGTTTTTTCACGTGAAAACTTTTTGATATCTATGATTATTCGTATTTCCATTGAATTGAGAACTCTTCGCAGAAAAATCGCACGTTATTTAGAAATGTAACGAAGAAATTGTGGTTTCGGCAGCTAGCTTTTCCACAATTTTTGATATATTTGGAAAAAAAAGACGTTTTTTGAGCGGATTTTTTCTCAGCATTTAAGATATACCATAAATCTATCAAATTATGAACGTTTTGCAACAAAAGCGGTTGATAATTTCGAAAAATTACGAAAAATATGTGATTTTTAGTGTAACCGTTTCCGAAAATTTTCAATTATCTCGAAAAATTTCACGTTTTTTGACGTGAAAACTTTTTGATATCTATGATTATTCGTATTTCCATTGAATTGAGAACGCTTCGCAAAAAAATCGCACGTTATTTTGAAATGTAACGAAGAAATTGTGGTTTCGGCACCTAGCTTTTCCGCAATTTTTGTTATATTTGGAAAAAAAAGACGTTTTTTGAGCGGATTTTTTCTCAGCAATTAAGATATACCATAAATCTATTAAATTATGAACGTTTTGCAACAAAAGCGGTTGACAATTTCGAAAAATTACGAAAAATATCTGATTTTTAGTGTAACCGTTTCCGAAAATTTTCGATTATCTCAAAAAATTTCACGTTTTTTGACGTGAAAACTTTTTGATATATATGATTATTCGTATTTTCATTGAATTGAGAACGCTTCGCAAGAAAATCGCACATAATTTCGAAATGTAACGAAGAAATTGTGCTTTCGGCAGCTAGCCTTTCCGCAATTTTTGATGTATTTGGAAAAAAAAGACGTTTTTTGAGCGGATTTTTTCTCAGCATTTAAGATATACTATGAATCTATCAAATTATGAACGTTTTGCAACAAAAGCGGTTGACAATTTCGAAAAATTACGAAAAATATCTGATTTTTAGTGTAACCGTTTCCGAAAATTTTCGATTATCTCGAAAAATTTCACGTTTTTTGGCATGAAAACTGTTTGATATATATGATTATTCGTATTTCCATTGAATTGAGAACGCTTCCCATAAAAATCGAACGTTATTTCAAAATGTAACGAAGAAATTGTGGTTTCGGCAGCTAGCTTTTCCACAATTTTTGATATATTTGGAAAAAAATGACGTTTTTTGAGCGGATTTTTTCTCAGCATTTAAGATATACCATAAATCTATTATATTATGAACGTTTTGCAACAAAAGCGGTTGACAATTTCGAAAAATTACGAAAAATATCTGATTTTTAGTGTAACCGTTTCCAAAAATTTTCGATTATCTCGAAAAATTTCACGTTTTCTGACGTGAAAACTGTTTGATATCTATGATTATTCGTATATCCATTGAATTGAGAACACTTCGCAAAAAAATCGAACGTTATTTCGAAATGTAACGAAGAAATTGTGGTTTCGGCAGCTAGCTTTACCACAATTTTTGATATATTTGGAAAAGAATGACGTTTTTTGAGCGGATTTTTTCTCAGTATTTAAGATATACCATAAATCTATTATATTATGAACGTTTTGCAACAAAAGCGGTTGACAATTTCGAAAAATTACGAATAATATATGATTTTTAGTGTAACCGTTTCCGAAAATTTTCGATTATCTCGAAAAATTTCACGTTTTTTGACGTGAAAACTGTTTGATATCTATGATTATTCGTATATCCATTGAATTGAGAACGCTTCGCAAAAAAATCGAACGTTATTTCGAAATGTAACGAAGAAATTGTGGTTTTGGCAGCTAGCTTTTCCACAATTTTTGATATATTTGGAAAAAATGACGTTTTTTGAGCGGATTTTTTCTCAGCATTTAAGATATACCATAAATCTATTAAATTATGAACGTTTTGCAACAAAAGCGGTTGACAATTTCGAATAATTACGAAAAATATCTGATTTTTACTGTAACCGTTTCCGAAAATTTTCGATTATCTCGAAAAATTTCACGTTTTTTGACGTGAAATCTTTTTGATATCTATGATTATTCGTATTTCCATTGAATTGAGAACGCTTCGCAAAAAAATCGCACATAATTTCGGAATGTAACGAAGAAATTGTGGTTTCGGCAGCTAGCCTTTCCGCAATTTTTGATATATTTGGAAAAAAAATACGTTTTTTGAGCGGATTTTTTCTCAGCATTTAAGATATACCATAAATCTATCAAATTATGAACGTTTTGCAACAAAAGCGGTTGATAATTTCGAAAAATTACGAAAAATATGTGATTTTTAGTGTAACCGTTTCCGAAAATTTTCAATTATCTCGAAAAATTTCACGTTTTTTCACGTGAAAACTTTTTGATATCTATGATTATTCGTATTTCCATTGAATTGAGAACTCTTCGCAGAAAAATCGCACGTTATTTAGAAATGTAACGAAGAAATTGTGGTTTCGGCAGCTAGCTTTTCCACAATTTTTGATATATTTGGAAAAAAAAGACGTTTTTTGAGCGGATTTTTTCTCAGCATTTAAGATATACCATAAATCTATCAAATTATGAACGTTTTGCAACAAAAGCGGTTGATAATTTCGAAAAATTACGAAAAATATGTGATTTTTAGTGTAACCGTTTCCGAAAATTTTCAATTATCTCGAAAAATTTCACGTTTTTTGACGTGAAAACTTTTTGATATCTATGATTATTCGTATTTCCATTGAATTGAGAACGCTTCGCAAAAAAATCGCACGTTATTTTGAAATGTAACGAAGAAATTGTGGTTTCGGCACCTAGCTTTTCCGCAATTTTTGATATATTTGGAAAAAAAAGACGTTTTTTGAGCGGATTTTTTCTCAGCAATTAAGATATACCATAAATCTAACAAATTATGAACGTTTTGCAACAAAAGCGGTTGATAATTTCGAAAAATTACGAAAAATATGTGATTTTTAGTGTAACCGTTTCCGAAAATTTTCAATTATCTCAAAAAATTTCACGTTTTTTGACGTGAAAACTTTTTGATATCTATGATTATTCGTATTTCCATTGAATTGAGAACGCTTCGCAAAAAAATCGCACGTTATTTCGAAATGTAACGAAGAAATTGTGGTTTCGGCAGCTAGCTTTTCCACAATTTTTGATATATATGGAAAAAAAAGACGTTTTTTGAGCGGATTTTTTCTCAGCATTTAAGATATACCATAAATCTATTAAATTATGAACGTTTTGCAACAAAAGCGGTTGACAATTTCGAAAAATTACGAAAAATATCTGATTTTTAGTGTAACCGTTTCCGAAAATTTTCGATTATCTCAAAAAATTTCACGTTTTTTGACGTGAAAACTTTTTGATATATATGATTATTCGTATTTTCATTGAATTGAGAACGCTTCGCAAGAAAATCGCACATAATTTCGAAATGTAACGAAGAAATTGTGCTTTCGGCAGCTAGCCTTTCCGCAATTTTTGATGTATTTGGAAAAAAAAGACGTTTTTTGAGCGGATTTTTTCTCAGCATTTAAGGTATACCATAAATCTATCAAATTATGAACGTTTTGCAACAAAAGCGGTTGACAATTTCGAAAAATTACGAAAAATATCTGATTTTTAGTGTAACCGTTTCCGAAAATTTTCGATTATCTCGAAAAATTTCACGTTTTTTGGCATGAAAACTGTTTGATATATATGATTATTCGTATTTCCATTGAATTGAGAACGCTTCGCAAAAAAATCGAACGTTATTTCAAAATGTAACGAAGAAATTGTGGTTTCGGCAGCTAGCTTTTCCACAATTTTTGATATATTTGGAAAAAAATGACGTTTTTTGAGCGGATTTTTTCTCAGCATTTAAGATATACCATAAATCTATTATATTATGAACGTTTTGCAACAAAAGCGGTTGACAATTTCGAAAAATTACGAAAAATATCTGATTTTTAGTGTAACCGTTTCCAAAAATTTTCGATTATCTCGAAAAATTTCACGTTTTCTGACGTGAAAACTGTTTGATATCTATGATTATTCGTATATCCATTGAATTGAGAACACTTCGCAAAAAAATCGAACGTTATTTCGAAATGTAACGAAGAAATTGTGGTTTCGGCAGCTAGCTTTACCACAATTTTTGATATATTTGGAAAAGAATGACGTTTTTTGAGCGGATTTTTTCTCAGTATTTAAGATATACCATAAATCTATTATATTATGAACGTTTTGCAACAAAAGCGGTTGACAATTTCGAAAAATTACGAATAATATATGATTTTTAGTGTAACCGTTTCCGAAAATTTTCGATTATCTCGAAAAATTTCACGTTTTTTGACGTGAAAACTTTTTGATATCTATGATTATTCGTATTTCCATTGAATTGAGAACGCTTCGCAAAAAAATCGCACATAATTTCGGAATGTAACGAAGAAATTGTGGTTTCGGCAGCTAGCCTTTCCGCAATTTTTGATATATTTGGAAAAAAAAGTCGTTTTTTGAGCGGATTTTTTCTCAGCATTTAAGATATACCATAAATCTATCAGATTATGAACGTTTAGCAACAAAAGCGGTTGATAATTTCGAAAAATTACGAAAAATATGTGATTTTTAGTGTAACCGTTTCCGAAAATTTTCAATTATCTCGAAAAATTTCACGTTTAATCACGTGAAAACTTTTTGATATCTATGATTATTCGTATTTCCATTGAATTGAGAACGCTTCGCAAAAAAATCGCACGTTATTTCGAAATGTAACGAAGAAATTGTGGTTTCGGCAGCTAGCTTTTCCACAATTTTTGAAATATTTGGAAAAAAAGACGTTTTTTGAGCGGATTTTTTCTCAGCATTTAAGATATACCATAAATCTATTAAATTATGAACGTTTTGCAACAAAAGCGGTTGATAATTTCGAAAAATTACGAAAAATATGTGATTTTTAGTGTAACCGTTTCCGAAAATTTTCAATTATCTCGAAAAATTTCACGTTTAATCACGTGAAAACTTTTTGATATCTATGATTATTCGTATTTCCATTGAATTGAGAACGCTTCGCAAAAAAATCGCACGTTATTTCGAAATGTAACGAAGAAATTGTGGTTTCGGCAGCTAGCTTTTCCACAATTTTTGAAATATTTGGAAAAAAAGACGTTTTTTGAGCGGATTTTTTCTCAGCATTTAAGATATACCATAAATCTATTAAATTATGAACGTTTTGCAACAAAAGCGGTTGACAATTTCGAATAATTACGAAAAATATCTGATTTTTACTGTAACCGTTTCCGAAAATTTTCGATTATCTCGAAAAATTTCACGTTTTTTGACGTGAAAACTTTTTGATATCTATGATTATTCGTATTTCCATTGAATTGAGAACGCTTCGCAAAAAAATCGCACATAATTTCGGAATGTAACGAAGAAATTGTGGTTTCGGCAGCTAGCCTTTCCGCAATTTTTGATATATTTGGAAAAAAAAGACGTTGTTCGAGCGGATTTTTTCTCAGCATTTAAGATATACCATAAATCTATCAAATTATTAACGTTTTGCAACAAAAGCGGTTGACAATTTCGAATAATTACGAAAAATATCTGATTTTTAGTGTAACCGTTTCCGAAAATTTTCGATTATCTCGAAACATTTCACGTTTTTTGACGTGAAAACTTTTTGATATCTATTATTATTCGTATTTTCATTGAATTGAGAACGCTTCGCAAAAAAATCGCACATAATTTCGAAATGTAACGAAGAAATTGTGGTTTCGGCAGCTAGCCTTTCCGTAATTTTTGATGTATTTGGAAAAAAAAGACGTTTTAGGAGCGGATTTTTTCTCAGCATTTAAGATATACCATAAATCTATCAAATTATGAACGTTTTGCAACAAAAGCGGTTGATAATATCGAAAGATTACGAAAAATATGTGATTTTTAGTGTAACCGTTTCCGAAAATTTTCGATTATCTCGAAACATTTCAAGTTTTTTGGCGTGAAAACTGTTTGATATCTATAAATATTCGTATTTCCATTGAATTGAGAACGCTTCGCAAAAAAATCGCACGTTATTTCGAAATGTAACGAAGAAATTGTGGTTTCGGCAGCTAGCTTTTCCACAATTTATGATATATTTGGAAAAAAAAGACGTTCTTTGAGCGGATTCTTTCTCAGCATTTAAGATATACCATATATCTATTAAATTATGAACATATTGCAACAAAAGCGGTTAATAATTTCGAAAAATTACGAAAAATATGTGATTTTTAGTGTAACCGTTTCAGAAAATTTTCGATTATCTCGAAAAATGTCACGTGTTTTGACGTGAAAACTTTTTGATATCTATGATTATTCGTATTTCCATCGAATTGGGAACGCTTCGCAAAAAAATCGCACGTTATTTCGAAATGTAACGAAGAAATTGTGGTTTCTGCAGCTAGCTTTTCCACAATTTTTGAAATATCTGGAAAAAAAAGACGTTTTTTGAGCGGATTTTTTCTCAGCATTTAAGATATACCATAAATCTATTAAATTATGAACGTTTTGCAACAAAAGCGGTTGACAATTTCGAATAATTACGAAAAATATCTGATTTTTAGTGTAACCGTTTCCGAAAATTTTCGATTATCTCGAAAAATTTCACGTTTTTTGACGTGAAAACTTTTTGATATCTATGATTATTCGTATTTTCATTGAATTGAGAACGCTTCGCAAAAAAATCGCACATAATTTCGAAATGTAACGAAGAAATTGTGGTTTCGGCAGCTAGCCTTTCCGTAATTTTTGATGTATTTGGAAAAAAAAGACGTTTTAAGAGCGGATTTTTTCTCAGCATTTAAGATATACCATAAATCTATCAAATTATGAACGTTTTGCAACAAAAGCGGTTGACAATTTCGAAAAATTACGAAAAATATCTGATTTTTAGTGTAACCGTTTCCGAAAATTTTCGATTATCTCGAAAAATTTCACGTTTTTTGACGTGAAAACTTTTTGATATATATGATTATTCGTATTTTCATTGAATTGAGAACGCTTCGCAAAAAAATCGCACATAATTTCGAAATGTAACGAAGAAATTGTGCTTTCGGCAGCTAGCCTTTCCGCAATTTTTGATGTATTTGGAAAAAAAAGACGTTTTTTGAGCGGATTTTTTCTCAGCATTTAAGATATACCATAAATCTATCAAATTATGAACGTTTTGCAACAAAAGCGGTTGATAATTTCGAAAAATTACGAAAAATATGTGATTTTTAGTGTAACCGTTTCCGAAAATTTTCGATTATCTCGAAAAATTTCACGTTTTCTGACGTGAAAACTGTTTGATATCTATGATTATTCGTATATCCATTGAATTGAGAACACTTCGCAAAAAAATCGAACGTTATTTCGAAATGTAACGAAGAAATTGTGGTTTCGGCAGCTAGCTTTTCCACAATTTTTGATATATTTGGAAAAGAATGACGTTTTTTGAGCGGATTTTTTCTCAGCATTTAAGATATACCATAAATCTATTATATAATGAACGTTTTGCAACAAAAGCGGTTGACAATTTCGAAAAATTACGAATAATATATGATTTTTAGTGTAACCGTTTCCGAAAATTTTCGATTATCTCGAAAAATTTCACGTTTTTTGACGTGAAAACTTTTTGATATCTATGATTATTCGTATTTCCATTGAATTGAGAACGCTTCGCAAAAAAATCGAACGTTATTTCAAAATGTAACGAAGAAATTGTGGTTTCGGCAGCTAGCTTTTCCACAATTTTTGATATATTTGGAAAAAAATGACGTTTTTTGAGCGGATTTTTTCTCAGCATTTAAGATATACCATAAATCTATCAAATTATGAACGTTTAGCAACAAAAGCGGTTGATAATTTCGAAAAATTACGAAAAATATGTGATTTTTAGTGTAACCGTTTCCGAAAATTTTCAATTATCTCGAAAAATGTCACGTTTTTTGACGTGAAAACTTTTTGATATCTATGATTATTCGTATTTCCATTGAATTGAGAACGCTTCGCAAAAAAATCGCACGTTATTTCAAAATGTAACGAAGAAATTGTGGTTTCGGCAGCTAGCTTTTCCACAATTTTTGATATATTTGGAAAAAAATGACGTTTTTTGAGCGGATTTTTTCTCAGCATTTAAGATATACCATAAATCTATTATATTATGAACGTTTTGCAACAAAAGCGGTTGACAATTTCGAAAAATTACGAAAAATATCTGATTTTTAGTGTAACCGTTTCCAAAAATTTTCGATTATCTCGAAAAATTTCACGTTTTCTGACGTGAAAACTGTTTGATATCTATGATTATTCGTATATCCATTGAATTGAGAACACTTCGCAAAAAAATCGAACGTTATTTCGAAATGTAACGAAGAAATTGTGGTTTCGGCAGCTAGCTTTACCACAATTTTTGATATATTTGGAAAAGAATGACGTTTTTTGAGCGGATTTTTTCTCAGTATTTAAGATATACCATAAATCTATTATATTATGAACGTTTTGCAACAAAAGCGGTTGACAATTTCGAAAAATTACGAATAATATATGATTTTTAGTGTAACCGTTTCCGAAAATTTTCGATTATCTCGAAAAATTTCACGTTTTTTGACGTGAAAACTTTTTGATATCTATGATTATTCGTATTTCCATTGAATTGAGAACGCTTCGCAAAAAAATCGCACATAATTTCGGAATGTAACGAAGAAATTGTGGTTTCGGCAGCTAGCCTTTCCGCAATTTTTGATATATTTGGAAAAAAAAGTCGTTTTTTGAGCGGATTTTTTCTCAGCATTTAAGATATACCATAAATCTATCAGATTATGAACGTTTAGCAACAAAAGCGGTTGATAATTTCGAAAAATTACGAAAAATATGTGATTTTTAGTGTAACCGTTTCCGAAAATTTTCAATTATCTCGAAAAATTTCACGTTTAATCACGTGAAAACTTTTTGATATCTATGATTATTCGTATTTCCATTGAATTGAGAACGCTTCGCAAAAAAATCGCACGTTATTTCGAAATGTAACGAAGAAATTGTGGTTTCGGCAGCTAGCTTTTCCACAATTTTTGAAATATTTGGAAAAAAAGACGTTTTTTGAGCGGATTTTTCTCAGCATTTAAGATATACCATAAATCTATTAAATTATGAACGTTTTGCAACAAAAGCGGTTGATAATTTCGAAAAATTACGAAAAATATGTGATTTTTAGTGTAACCGTTTCCGAAAATTTTCAATTATCTCGAAAAATTTCACGTTTAATCACGTGAAAACTTTTTGATATCTATGATTATTCGTATTTCCATTGAATTGAGAACGCTTCGCAAAAAAATCGCACGTTATTTCGAAATGTAACGAAGAAATTGTGGTTTCGGCAGCTAGCTTTTCCACAATTTTTGAAATATTTGGAAAAAAAGACGTTTTTTGAGCGGATTTTTTCTCAGCATTTAAGATATACCATAAATCTATTAAATTATGAACGTTTTGCAACAAAAGCGGTTGACAATTTCGAATAATTACGAAAAATATCTGATTTTTACTGTAACCGTTTCCGAAAATTTTCGATTATCTCGAAAAATTTCACGTTTTTTGACGTGAAAACTTTTTGATATCTATGATTATTCGTATTTCCATTGAATTGAGAACGCTTCGCAAAAAAATCGCACATAATTTCGGAATGTAACGAAGAAATTGTGGTTTCGGCAGCTAGCCTTTCCGCAATTTTTGATATATTTGGAAAAAAAAGACGTTGTTCGAGCGGATTTTTTCTCAGCATTTAAGATATACCATAAATCTATCAAATTATTAACGTTTTGCAACAAAAGCGGTTGACAATTTCGAATAATTACGAAAAATATCTGATTTTTAGTGTAACCGTTTCCGAAAATTTTCGATTATCTCGAAACATTTCACGTTTTTTGACGTGAAAACTTTTTGATATCTATTATTATTCGTATTTTCATTGAATTGAGAACGCTTCGCAAAAAAATCGCACATAATTTCGAAATGTAACGAAGAAATTGTGGTTTCGGCAGCTAGCCTTTCCGTAATTTTTGATGTATTTGGAAAAAAAAGACGTTTTAAGAGCGGATTTTTTCTCAGCATTTAAGATATACCATAAATCTATCAAATTATGAACGTTTTGCAACAAAAGCGGTTGATAATATCGAAAGATTACGAAAAATATGTGATTTTTAGTGTAACCGTTTCCGAAAATTTTCGATTATCTCGAAACATTTCAAGTTTTTTGGCGTGAAAACTGTTTGATATCTATAAATATTCGTATTTCCATTGAATTGAGAACGCTTCGCAAAAAAATCGCACGTTATTTCGAAATGTAACGAAGAAATTGTGGTTTCGGCAGCTAGCTTTTCCACAATTTATGATATATTTGGAAAAAAAAGACGTTCTTTGAGCGGATTCTTTCTCAGCATTTAAGATATACCATATATCCATTAAATTATGAACATTTTGCAACAAAAGCGGTTTATAATTTCGAAAAATTACGAAAAATATGTGATTTTTAGTGTAACCGTTTCCAAAAAGTTTCGATTAGCTCGAAAAATTTCACGTTTTTTGACGTGAAAACTTTTTGATATCTATGATTATTCGTATTTCCATTGAATTGAGAACGCTTTGCAAAAAAATCGCACATAATTTCGAAATATAACGAAGAAATTGTGGTTTCGGCAGCTAGCTTTACCACAATTTTTGATATATTTGGAAAAAAAAGACGTTTTTTGAGCGGATTTTTTCTCAGCATTTAAGATATACCATATATCTATTAAATTATGAACATATTGCAACAAAAGCGGTTAATAATTTCGAAAAATTACGAAAAATATGTGATTTTTAGTGTAACCGTTTCAGAAAATTTTCGATTATCTCGAAAAATGTCACGTGTTTTGACGTGAAAACTTTTTGATATCTATGATTATTCGTATTTCCATCGAATTGGGAACGCTTCGCAAAAAAATCGCACGTTATTTCGAAATGTAACGAAGAAATTGTGGTTTCTGCAGCTAGCTTTTCCACAATTTTTGAAATATCTGGAAAAAAAAGACGTTTTTTGAGCGGATTTTTTCTCAGCATTTAAGATATACCATAAATCTATTATATTATGAACGTTTTGCAACAAAAGCGGTTGACAATTTCGAAAAATTACGAATAATATATGATTTTTAGTGTAACCGTTTCCGAAAATTTTCGATTATCTCGAAAAATTTCACGTTTTTTGACGTGAAAACTTTTTGATATCTATGATTATTCGTATTTCCATTGAATTGAGAACGCTTCGCAAAAAAATCGCACATAATTTCGGAATGTAACGAAGAAATTGTGGTTTCGGCAGCTAGCCTTTCCGCAATTTTTGATATATTTGGAAAAAAAAGTCGTTTTTTGAGCGGATTTTTTCTCAGCATTTAAGATATACCATAAATCTATCAGATTATGAACGTTTAGCAACAAAAGCGGTTGATAATTTCGAAAAATTACGAAAAATATGTGATTTTTAGTGTAACCGTTTCCGAAAATTTTCAATTATCTCGAAAAATTTCACGTTTAATCACGTGAAAACTTTTTGATATCTATGATTATTCGTATTTCCATTGAATTGAGAACGCTTCGCAAAAAAATCGCACGTTATTTCGAAATGTAACGAAGAAATTGTGGTTTCGGCAGCTAGCTTTTCCACAATTTTTGAAATATTTGGAAAAAAAGACGTTTTTTGAGCGGATTTTTTCTCAGCATTTAAGATATACCATAAATCTATTAAATTATGAACGTTTTGCAACAAAAGCGGTTGATAATTTCGAAAAATTACGAAAAATATGTGATTTTTAGTGTAACCGTTTCCGAAAATTTTCAATTATCTCGAAAAATTTCACGTTTAATCACGTGAAAACTTTTTGATATCTATGATTATTCGTATTTCCATTGAATTGAGAACGCTTCGCAAAAAAATCGCACGTTATTTCGAAATGTAACGAAGAAATTGTGGTTTCGGCAGCTAGCTTTTCCACAATTTTTGAAATATTTGGAAAAAAAGACGTTTTTTGAGCGGATTTTTTCTCAGCATTTAAGATATACCATAAATCTATTAAATTATGAACGTTTTGCAACAAAAGCGGTTGACAATTTCGAATAATTACGAAAAATATCTGATTTTTACTGTAACCGTTTCCGAAAATTTTCGATTATCTCGAAAAATTTCACGTTTTTTGACGTGAAAACTTTTTGATATCTATGATTATTCGTATTTCCATTGAATTGAGAACGCTTCGCAAAAAAATCGCACATAATTTCGGAATGTAACGAAGAAATTGTGGTTTCGGCAGCTAGCCTTTCCGCAATTTTTGATATATTTGGAAAAAAAAGACGTTGTTCGAGCGGATTTTTTCTCAGCATTTAAGATATACCATAAATCTATCAAATTATTAACGTTTTGCAACAAAAGCGGTTGACAATTTCGAATAATTACGAAAAATATCTGATTTTTAGTGTAACCGTTTCCGAAAATTTTCGATTATCTCGAAACATTTCACGTTTTTTGACGTGAAAACTTTTTGATATCTATTATTATTCGTATTTTCATTGAATTGAGAACGCTTCGCAAAAAAATCGCACATAATTTCGAAATGTAACGAAGAAATTGTGGTTTCGGCAGCTAGCCTTTCCGTAATTTTTGATGTATTTGGAAAAAAAAGACGTTTTAAGAGCGGATTTTTTCTCAGCATTTAAGATATACCATAAATCTATCAAATTATGAACGTTTTGCAACAAAAGCGGTTGATAATATCGAAAGATTACGAAAAATATGTGATTTTTAGTGTAACCGTTTCCGAAAATTTTCGATTATCTCGAAACATTTCAAGTTTTTTGGCGTGAAAACTGTTTGATATCTATAAATATTCGTATTTCCATTGAATTGAGAACGCTTCGCAAAAAAATCGCACGTTATTTCGAAATGTAACGAAGAAATTGTGGTTTCGGCAGCTAGCTTTTCCACAATTTATGATATATTTGGAAAAAAAAGACGTTCTTTGAGCGGATTCTTTCTCAGCATTTAAGATATACCATATATCCATTAAATTATGAACATTTTGCAACAAAAGCGGTTTATAATTTCGAAAAATTACGAAAAATATGTGATTTTTAGTGTAACCGTTTCCAAAAAGTTTCGATTAGCTCGAAAAATTTCACGTTTTTTGACGTGAAAACTTTTTGATATCTATGATTATTCGTATTTCCATTGAATTGAGAACGCTTTGCAAAAAAATCGCACATAATTTCGAAATATAACGAAGAAATTGTGGTTTCGGCAGCTAGCTTTACCACAATTTTTGATATATTTGGAAAAAAAAGACGTTTTTTGAGCGGATTTTTTCTCAGCATTTAAGATATACCATATATCTATTAAATTATGAACATATTGCAACAAAAGCGGTTAATAATTTCGAAAAATTACGAAAAATATGTGATTTTTAGTGTAACCGTTTCAGAAAATTTTCGATTATCTCGAAAAATGTCACGTGTTTTGACGTGAAAACTTTTTGATATCTATGATTATTCGTATTTCCATCGAATTGGGAACGCTTCGCAAAAAAATCGCACGTTATTTCGAAATGTAACGAAGAAATTGTGGTTTCTGCAGCTAGCTTTTCCACAATTTTTGAAATATCTGGAAAAAAAAGACGTTTTTTGAGCGGATTTTTTCTCAGCATTTAAGATATACCATAAATCTATTATATTATGAACGTTTTGCAACAAAAGCGGTTGACAATTTCGAAAAATTACGAATAATATATGATTTTTAGTGTAACCGTTTCCGAAAATTTTCGATTATCTCGAAAAATTTCACGTTTTTTGACGTGAAAACTTTTTGATATCTATGATTATTCGTATTTCCATTGAATTGAGAACGCTTCGCAAAAAAATCGCACATAATTTCGGAATGTAACGAAGAAATTGTGGTTTCGGCAGCTAGCCTTTCCGCAATTTTTGATATATTTGGAAAAAAAAGTCGTTTTTTGAGCGGATTTTTTCTCAGCATTTAAGATATACCATAAATCTATCAGATTATGAACGTTTAGCAACAAAAGCGGTTGATAATTTCGAAAAATTACGAAAAATATGTGATTTTTAGTGTAACCGTTTCCGAAAATTTTCAATTATCTCGAAAAATTTCACGTTTAATCACGTGAAAACTTTTTGATATCTATGATTATTCGTATTTCCATTGAATTGAGAACGCTTCGCAAAAAAATCGCACGTTATTTCGAAATGTAACGAAGAAATTGTGGTTTCGGCAGCTAGCTTTTCCACAATTTTTGAAATATTTGGAAAAAAAGACGTTTTTTGAGCGGATTTTTTCTCAGCATTTAAGATATACCATAAATCTATTAAATTATGAACGTTTTGCAACAAAAGCGGTTGATAATTTCGAAAAATTACGAAAAATATGTGATTTTTAGTGTAACCGTTTCCGAAAATTTTCAATTATCTCGAAAAATTTCACGTTTAATCACGTGAAAACTTTTTGATATCTATGATTATTCGTATTTCCATTGAATTGAGAACGCTTCGCAAAAAAATCGCACGTTATTTCGAAATGTAACGAAGAAATTGTGGTTTCGGCAGCTAGCTTTTCCACAATTTTTGAAATATTTGGAAAAAAAGACGTTTTTTGAGCGGATTTTTTCTCAGCATTTAAGATATACCATAAATCTATTAAATTATGAACGTTTTGCAACAAAAGCGGTTGACAATTTCGAATAATTACGAAAAATATCTGATTTTTACTGTAACCGTTTCCGAAAATTTTCGATTATCTCGAAAAATTTCACGTTTTTTGACGTGAAAACTTTTTGATATCTATGATTATTCGTATTTCCATTGAATTGAGAACGCTTCGCAAAAAAATCGCACATAATTTCGGAATGTAACGAAGAAATTGTGGTTTCGGCAGCTAGCCTTTCCGCAATTTTTGATATATTTGGAAAAAAAAGACGTTGTTCGAGCGGATTTTTTCTCAGCATTTAAGATATACCATAAATCTATCAAATTATTAACGTTTTGCAACAAAAGCGGTTGACAATTTCGAATAATTACGAAAAATATCTGATTTTTAGTGTAACCGTTTCCGAAAATTTTCGATTATCTCGAAACATTTCACGTTTTTTGACGTGAAAACTTTTTGATATCTATTATTATTCGTATTTTCATTGAATTGAGAACGCTTCGCAAAAAAATCGCACATAATTTCGAAATGTAACGAAGAAATTGTGGTTTCGGCAGCTAGCCTTTCCGTAATTTTTGATATATTTGGAAAAAAAAGACGTTTTAAGAGCGGATTTTTTCTCAGCATTTAAGATATACCATAAATCTATCAAATTATGAACGTTTTGCAACAAAAGCGGTTGATAATATCGAAAGATTACGAAAAATATGTGATTTTTAGTGTAACCGTTTCCGAAAATTTTCGATTATCTCGAAACATTTCAAGTTTTTTGGCGTGAAAACTGTTTGATATCTATAAATATTCGTATTTCCATTGAATTGAGAACGCTTCGCAAAAAAATCGCACGTTATTTCGAAATGTAACGAAGAAATTGTGGTTTCGGCAGCTAGCTTTTCCACAATTTATGATATATTTGGAAAAAAAAGACGTTCTTTGAGCGGATTCTTTCTCAGCATTTAAGATATACCATATATCCATTAAGTTATGAACATTTTGCAACAAAAGCGGTTTATAATTTCGAAAAATTACGAAAAATATGTGATTTTTAGTGTAACCGTTTCCAAAAAGTTTCGATTAGCTCGAAAAATTTCACGTTTTTTGACGTGAAAACTTTTTGATATCTATGATTATTCGTATTTCCATTGAATTGAGAACGCTTTGCAAAAAAATCGCACATAATTTCGAAATATAACGAAGAAATTGTGGTTTCGGCAGCTAGCTTTACCACAATTTTTGATATATTTGGAAAAAAAAGACGTTTTTTGAGCGGATTTTTTCTCAGCATTTAAGATATACCATATATCTATTAAATTATGAACATATTGCAACAAAAGCGGTTAATAATTTCGAAAAATTACGAAAAATATGTGATTTTTAGTGTAACCGTTTCAGAAAATTTTCGATTATCTCGAAAAATGTCACGTGTTTTGACGTGAAAACTTTTTGATATCTATGATTATTCGTATTTCCATCGAATTGGGAACGCTTCGCAAAAAAATCGCACGTTATTTCGAAATGTAACGAAGAAATTGTGGTTTCTGCAGCTAGCTTTTCCACAATTTTTGAAATATCTGGAAAAAAAAGACGTTTTTTGAGCGGATTTTTTCTCAGCATTTAAGATATACCATAAATCTATTAAATTATGAACGTTTTGCAACAAAAGCGGATGACAATTTCGAATAATTACGAAAAATATCTGATTTTTAGTGTAACCGTTTCCGAAAATTTTCGATTATCTCGAAAAATTTCACGTTTTTTGACGTGAAAACTTTTTGATATCTATGATTATTCGTATTTTCATTGAATTGAGAACGCTTCGCAAAAAAATCGCACATAATTTCGAAATGTAACGAAGAAATTGTGGTTTCGGCAGCTAGCCTTTCCGTAATTTTTGATGTATTTGGAAAAAAAAGACGTTTTAAGAGCGGATTTTTTCTCAGCATTTAAGATATACCATAAATCTATCAAATTATGAACGTTTTGCAACAAAAGCGGTTGACAATTTCGAAAAATTACGAAAAATATCTGATTTTTAGTGTAACCGTTTCCGAAAATTTTCGATTATCTCGAAAAATTTCACGTTTTTTGACGTGAAAACTTTTTGATATATATGATTATTCGTATTTTCATTGAATTGAGAACGCTTCGCAAAAAAATCGCACATAATTTCGAAATGTAACGAAGAAATTGTGCTTTCGGCAGCTAGCCTTTCCGCAATTTTTGATGTATTTGGAAAAAAAAGACGTTTTTTGAGCGGATTTTTTCTCAGCATTTAAGATATACCATAAATCTATCAAATTATGAACGTTTTGCAACAAAAGCGGTTGATAATTTCGAAAAATTACGAAAAATATGTGATTTTTAGTGTAACCGTTTCCGAAAATTTTCGATTATCTCGAAAAATTTCACGTTTTCTGACGTGAAAACTGTTTGATATCTATGATTATTCGTATATCCATTGAATTGAGAACACTTCGCAAAAAAATCGAACGTTATTTCGAAATGTAACGAAGAAATTGTGGTTTCGGCAGCTAGCTTTTCCACAATTTTTGATATATTTGGAAAAGAATGACGTTTTTTGAGCGGATTTTTTCTCAGCATTTAAGATATACCATAAATCTATTATATAATGAACGTTTTGCAACAAAAGCGGTTGACAATTTCGAAAAATTACGAATAATATATGATTTTTAGTGTAACCGTTTCCGAAAATTTTCGATTATCTCGAAAAATTTCACGTTTTTTGACGTGAAAACTTTTTGATATCTATGATTATTCGTATTTCCATTGAATTGAGAACGCTTCGCAAAAAAATCGCACATAATTTCGGAATGTAACGAAGAAATTGTGGTTTCGGCAGCTAGCCTTTCCGCAATTTTTGATATATTTAGAAAAAAAAGTCGTTTTTTTAACGGATTTTTTCTCAGCATTTAAGATATACCATAAATCTATCAGATTATGAACGTTTAGCAACAAAAGCGGTTGATAATTTCGAAAATTTACGAAAAATATGTGATTTTTAGTGTAACCGTTTCCGAAAATTTTCAATTATCTCGAAAAATTTCACGTTTTTTCACGTGAAAACTTTTTGATATCTATGATTATTCGTATTTCCATTGAATTGAGAACGCTTCGCAAAAAAATCGCACATAATTTCGAAATGTAACGAAGAAATTGTGGTTTCAGCAGCTAGCCTTTCCGCAATTTTTGATATATTTGGAAAAAAAATACGTTTTTTGAGCGGATTTTTTCTCAGCATTTAAGATATACCTTAAATCTATCAAATTATGAACGTTTTGCAACAAAAGCGGTTGATAATTTCGAAAAATTACGAAAAATATGTGATTTTTAGTGTAACCGTTTCCGAAATTTTTCAATTATCTCGAAAAATTTCACGTTTTTTTACGTGAAAACTTTTTGATATCTATGATTATTCGTATTTCCATTGAATTGAGAACGCTTCGCAAAAAAATCGCACGTTATTTCGAAATGTAACGAAGAAATTGTGGTTTCGGCACCTAGCTTTTCCGCAATTTTTGATATATTTGGAAAAAAAAGACGTTTTTTGAGCGGATTTTTTCTCAGCAATTAAGATATACCATAAATCTATCAAATTATGAACGTTTTGCAACAAAAGCGGTTGATAATTTCGAAAAATGACGAAAAATATGTGATTTTTAGTGTAACCGTTTCCGAAAATTTTCAATTATCTCAAAAAATTTCACGTTTTTTGACGTGAAAACTTTTTGATATCTATGATTATTCGTATTTCCATTGAATTGAGAACGCTTCGCAAAAAAATCGCACGTTATTTCGAAATGTAACGAAGAAATTGTGGTTTCGGCAGCTAGCTTTTCCACAATTTTTGATATATTTGGAAAAAAAAGACGTTTTTTGAGCGGATTTTTTCTCAGCATTTAAGATATACCATAAATCTATTAAATTATGAACGTTTTGCAACAAAAGCGGTTGACAATTTCGAAAAATTACGAAAAATATCTGATTTTTAGTGTATCCGTTTCCGAAAATTTTCGATTATCTCGAAAAATTTCACGTTTTTTGACGTGAAAACTTTTTGATATATATGATTATTCGTATTTTCATTGAATTGAGAACGCTTCGCAAAAAAATCGCACATAATTTCGAAATGTAACGAAGAAATTGTGCTTTCGGCAGCTAGCCTTTCCGCAATTTTTGATGTATTTGGAAAAAAAAAGACGTTTTTTGAGCGGATTTTTTCTCAGCATTTAAGATATACCATAAATCTATCAAATTATGAACGTTTTGCAACAAAAGCGGTTGATAATTTCGAAAAATTACTAAAAATATGTGATTTTTAGTGTAACCGTTTCCAAAAATTTTCGATTATCTCGAAAAATTTCACGTTTTCTGACGTGAAAACTGTTTGATATCTATGATTATTCGTATATCCATTGAATTGAGAACACTTCGCAAAAAAATCGAACGTTATTTCGAAATGTAACGAAGAAATTGTGGTTTCGGCAGCTAGCTTTTCCACAATTTTTGATATATTTGGAAAAGAATGACGTTTTTTGAGCGGATTTTTTCTCAGCATTTAAGATATACCATAAATCTATTATATTATGAACGTTTTGCAACAAAAGCGGTTGACAATTTCGAAAAATTACGAATAATATATGATTTTTAGTGTAACCGTTTCCGAAAATTTTCGATTATCTCGAAAAATTTCACGTTTTTTGACGTGAAAACTTTTTGATATCTATGATTATTCGTATTTCCATTGAATTGAGAACGCTTCGCAAAAAAATCGCACATAATTTCGGAATGTAACGAAGAAATTGTGGTTTCGGCAGCTAGCCTTTCCGCAATTTTTGATATATTTGGAAAAAAAAGTCGTTTTTTGAGCGGATTTTTTCTCAGCATTTAAGATATACCATAAATCTATCAGATTATGAACGTTTAGCAACAAAAGCGGTTGATAATTTCGAAAAATTACGAAAAATATGTGATTTTTAGTGTAACCGTTTCCGAAAATTTTCAATTATCTCGAAAAATTTCACGTTTAATCACGTGAAAACTTTTTGATATCTATGATTATTCGTATTTCCATTGAATTGAGAACGCTTCGCAAAAAAATCGCACGTTATTTCGAAATGTAACGAAGAAATTGTGGTTTCGGCAGCTAGCTTTTCCACAATTTTTGAAATATTTGGAAAAAAAGACGTTTTTTGAGCGGATTTTTTCTCAGCATTTAAGATATACCATAAATCTATTAAATTATGAACGTTTTGCAACAAAAGCGGTTGATAATTTCAAAAAATTACGAAAAATATGTGATTTTTAGTGTAACCGTTTCCGAAAATTTTCAATTATCTCGAAAAATTTCACGTTTAATCACGTGAAAACTTTTTGATATCTATGATTATTCGTATTTCCATTGAATTGAGAACGCTTCGCAAAAAAATCGCACGTTATTTCGAAATGTAACGAAGAAATTGTGGTTTCGGCAGCTAGCTTTTCCACAATTTTTGAAATATTTGGAAAAAAAGACGTTTTTTGAGCGGATTTTTTCTCAGCATTTAAGATATACCATAAATCTATTAAATTATGAACAATTTGCAACAAAAGCGGTTGACAATTTCGAATAATTACGAAAAATATCTGATTTTTACTGTAACCGTTTCCGAAAATTTTCGATTATCTCGAAAAATTTCACGTTTTTTGACGTGAAAACTTTTTGATATCTATGATTATTCGTATTTCCATTGAATTGAGAACGCTTCGCAAAAAAATCGCACATAATTTCGGAATGTAACGAAGAAATTGTGGTTTCGGCAGCTAGTCTTTCCGCAATTCTTGATATATTTGGAAAAAAAAGACGTTGTTCGAGCGGATTTTTTCTCAGCATTTAAGATATACCATAAATCTATCAAATTATTAACGTTTTGCAACAAAAGCGGTTGACAATTTCGAATAATTACGAAAAATATCTGATTTTTAGTGTAACCGTTTCCGAAAATTTTCGATTATCTCGAAACATTTCACGTTTTTTGACGTGAAAACTTTTTGATATCTATTATTATTCGTATTTTCATTGAATTGAGAACGCTTCGCAAAAAAATCGCACATAATTTCGAAATGTAACGAAGAAATTGTGGTTTCGGCAGCTAGCCTTTCCGTAATTTTTGATGTATTTGGAAAAAAAAGACGTTTTAAGAGCGGATTTTTTCTCAGCATTTAAGATATACCATAAATCTATCAAATTATGAACGTTTTGCAACAAAAGCGGTTGATAATATCGAAAGATTACGAAAAATATGTGATTTTTAGTGTAACCGTTTCCGAAAATTTTCGATTATCTCGAAACATTTCAAGTTTTTTGGCGTGAAAACTGTTTGATATCTATAAATATTCGTATTTCCATTGAATTGAGAACGCTTCGCAAAAAAATCGCACGTTATTTCGAAATGTAACGAAGAAATTGTGGTTTCGGCAGCTAGCTTTTCCACAATTTATGATATATTTGGAAAAAAAAGACGTTCTTTGAGCGGATTCTTTCTCAGCATTTAAGATATACCATATATCCATTAAATTATGAACATTTTGCAACAAAAGCGGTTTATAATTTCGAAAAATTACGAAAAATATGTGATTTTTAGTGTAACCGTTTCCAAAAAGTTTCGATTAGCTCGAAAAATTTCACGTTTTTTGACGTGAAAACTTTTTGATATCTATGATTATTCGTATTTCCATTGAATTGAGAACGCTTTGCAAAAAAATCGCACATAATTTCGAAATATAACGAAGAAATTGTGGTTTCGACAGCTAGCTTTACCACAATTTTTGATATATTTGGAAAAAAAAGACGTTTTTTGAGCGGATTTTTTCTCAGCATTTAAGATATACCATATATCTATTAAATTATGAACATATTGCAACAAAAGCGGTTAATAATTTCGAAAAATTACGAAAAATATGTGATTTTTAGTGTAACCGTTTCCGAAAATTTTCGATTATCTCGAAAAATTTCACGTTTTTTGACGTGAAAACTTTTTGATATCTATGATTATTCGTATTTTCATTGAATTGAGAACGCTTTGCAAAAAAATCGCACATAATTTCGAAATGTAACGAAGAAATTTTGGTTTCGGCAGCTAGCCTTTCCGTAATTTTTGATGTATTTGGAAAAAAAAGACGTTTTAAGAGCGGATTTTTTCTCAGCATTTAAGATATACCATAAATCTATCAAATTATGAACGTTTTGCAACAAAAGCGGTTGACAATTTCGAAAAATTACGAAAAATATCTGATTTTTAGTGTAACCGTTTCCGAAAATTTTCGATTATCTCGAAAAATTTCACGTTTTTTGACGTGAAAACTTTTTGATATATATGATTATTCGTATTTTCATTGAATTGAGAACGCTTCGCAAAAAAATCGCACATAATTTCGAAATGTAACGAAGAAATTGTGCTTTCGGCAGCTAGCCTTTCCGCAATTTTTGATGTATTTGGAAAAAAAAGACGTTTTTTGAGCGGATTTTTTCTCAGCATTTAAGATATACCATAAATCTATCAAATTATGAACGTTTTGCAACAAAAGCGGTTGATAATTTCGAAAAATTACGAAAAATATGTGATTTTTAGTGTAACCGTTTCCGAAAATTTTCGATTATCTCGAAAAATTTCACGTTTTCTGACGTGAAAACTGTTTGATATCTATGATTATTCGTATATCCATTGAATTGAGAACACTTCGCAAAAAAATCGAACGTTATTTCGAAATGTAACGAAGAAATTGTGGTTTCGGCAGCTAGCTTTTCCACAATTTTTGATATATTTGGAAAAGAATGACGTTTTTTTAACGGATTTTTTCTCAGCATTTAAGATATACCATAAATCTACTATATAATGAACGTTTTGCAACAAAAGCGGTTGACAATTTCGAAAAATTACGAATAATATATGATTTTTAGTGTAACCGTTTCCGAAAATTTTCGATTATCTCGAAAAATTTCACGTTTTTTGACGTGAAAACTTTTTGGTATCTATGATTATTCGTATTTCCATTGAATTGAGAACGCTTCGCAAAAAAATCGCACATAATTTCGGAATGTAACGAAGAAATTGTGGTTTCGGCAGCTAGCCTTTCCGCAATTTTTGATATATTTGGAAAAAAAAGTCGTTTTTTTAACGGATTTTTTCTCAGCATTTAAGATATACCATAAATCTATCAGATTATGAACGTTTAGCAACAAAAGCGGTTGATAATTTCGAAAATTTACGAAAAATATGTGATTTTTAGTGTAACCGTTTCCGAAAATTTTCAATTATCTCGAAAAATTTCACGTTTTTTCACGTGAAAACTTTTTGATATCTATGATTATTCGTATTTCCATTGAATTGAGAACGCTTCGCAAAAAAATCGCACATAATTTCGAAATGTAACGAAGAAATTGTGGTTTCAGCAGCTAGCCTTTCCGCAATTTTTGATATATTTGGAAAAAAAATACGTTTTTTGAGCGGATTTTTTCTCAGCATTTAAGATATACCTTAAATCTATCAAATTATGAACGTTTTGCAACAAAAGCGGTTGATAATTTCGAAAAATTTCGAAAAATATGTGATTTTTAGTGTAACCGTTTCCGAAATTTTTCAATTATCTCGAAAAATTTCACGTTTTTTTACGTGAAAACTTTTTGATATCTATGATTATTCGTATTTCCATTGAATTGAGAACGCTTCGCAAAAAAATCGCACGTTATTTCGAAATGTAACGAAGAAATTGTGGTTTCGGCACCTAGCTTTTCCGCAATTTTTGATATATTTGGAAAAAAAAGACGTTTTTTGAGCGGATTTTTTCTCAGCAATTAAGATATACCATAAATCTATCAAATTATGAACGTTTTGCAACAAAAGCGGTTGATAATTTCGAAAAATGACGAAAAATATGTGATTTTTAGTGTAACCGTTTCCGAAAATTTTCAATTATCTCGAAAAATTTCACGTTTTTTGACGTGAAAACTTTTTGATATCTATGATTATTCGTATTTCCATTGAATTGAGAACGCTTCGCAAAAAAATCGCACGTTATTTCGAAATGTATCGAAGAAATTGTGGTTTCGGCAGCTAGCTTTTCCACAATTTTTGATATATTTGGAAAAAAATGACGTTTTTTGAGCGGATTTTTTCTCAGCATTTAAGATATACCATAAATCTATCAAATTATGAACGTTTTGCAACAAAAGCGGTTGATAATTTCGAAAAATTACGAAAAATATGTGATTTTTAGTGTAACCGTTTCCGAAAATTTTCAATTATCTCAAAAAATTTCACGTTTTTTGACGTGAAAACTTTTTGATATCTATGATTATTCGTATTTTCATTGAATTGAGAACGCTTCGCAAAGAAATCGCACATAATTTCGAAATGTAACGAAGAAATTGTGCTTTCGGCAGCTAGCCTTTCCGCAATTTTTGATGTATTTGGAAAAAAAAGACGTTTTTTGAGCGGATTTTTTCTCAGCATTTAAGATATACCATAATTCTATTATATTATGAACGTTTTGCAACAAAAGCGGTTGACAATTTCGAAAAATTACGAATAATATATGATTTTTAGTGTAACCGTTTCCGATAATTTTCGATTATCTCGAAAAATTTCACGTTTTTTTACGTGAAAACTTTTTGATATCTATGATTATTCGTATTTCCATTGAATTGAGAACGCTTCGCAAAAAAATCGCACATAATTTCGGAATGTAACGAAGAAATTGTGGTTTCGGCAGCTAGCCTTTCCGCAATTTTTGATATATTTGGAAAAAAAAGACGTTTTTTGAGCGGATTTTTTCTCAGCATTTAAGATATACCATAAATCTATCAGATTATGAACGTTTAGCAACAAAAGCGGTTGATAATTTCGAAAAATTACGAAAAATATGTGATTTTTAGTGTAACCGTTTCCGAAAATTTTCAATTATCTCGAAAAATTTCACGTTTTTTCACGTGAAAACTTTTTGATATCTATGATTATTCGTATTTCCATTGAATTGAAAACGCTTCGCAAAAAAATCGCACGTTATTTCGAAATGTAACGAAGAAATTGTGGTTTCGGCAGCTAGCTTTTCCACAATTTTTGATATATTTGGAAAAAAAAGACGTTTTTTGAGCGGATTTTTTCTCAGCATTTAAGATATACCATAAATCTATCAAATTATGAACGTTTTGTAACAAAAGCGGTTGATAATTTCGAAAAATTACGAAAAATATGTGATTTTTAGTGTAACCGTTTCCGAAAATTTTCAATTATCTCGAAAAATTTCACGTTTTTTGACGTGAAAACTTTTTGATATCTATGATTATTCGTATTTCCATTGAATTGAGAACGCTTCGCAAAAAAATCGCACGTTATTTTGAAATGTAACGAAGAAATTGTGGTTTCGGCAGCTAGCTTTTCCGCAATTTTTGATATATTTGGAAAAAAAAGACGTTTTTTGAGCGGATTTTTTCTCAGCAATTAAGATATACCATAAATCTATCAAATTATGAACGTTTTGCAACAAAAGCGGTTGATAATTTCGAAAAATTACGAAAAATATGTGATTTTTAGTGTAACCGTTTCCGAAAATTTTCAATTATCTCGAAAAATTTCACGTTTTTTGACGTGAAAACTTTTTGATATCTATGATTATTCGTATTTCCATTGAATTGAGAACGCTTCGCAAAAAAATCGCACGTTATTTCGAAATGTAACGAAGAAATTGTGGTTTCGGCAGCTAGCTTTTCCACAATTTTTGATATATTTGGAAAAAAATGACGTTTTTTGAGCGGATTTTTTCTCAGCATTTAAGATATACCATAAATCTATCACATTATGAACGTTTTGCAACAAAAGCGGTTGATAATTTCGAAAAATTACGAAAAATATGTGATTTTTAGTGTAACCGTTTCCGAAAATTTTCAATTATCTCAAAAAATTTCACGTTTTTTGACGTGAAAACTTTTTGATATCTATGATTATTCGTATTTCCATTGAATTGAGAACGCTTCGCAAAAAAATCGCACGTTATTTCGAAATGTAACGAAGAAATTGTGGTTTCGGCAGCTAGCTTTTCCACAATTTTTGATATATTTGGAAAAAAAAGACGTTTTTTGAGCGGATTTTTTCTCAGCATTTAAGATATACCATAAATCTATTAAATTATGAACGTTTTGCAACAAAAGCGGTTGACAATTTCGAAAAATTACGAAAAATATCTGATTTTTAGTGTAACCGTTTCCGAAAATTTTCGATTATCTCGAAAAATTTCACGTTTTTTGACGTGAAAACTTTTTGATATATATGATTATTCGTATTTTCATTGAATTGAGAACGCTTCGCAAAAAAATCGCACATAATTTCGAAATGTAACGAAGAAATTGTGCTTTCGGCAGCTAGCCTTTCCGCAATTTTTGATGTATTTGGAAAAAAAAGACGTTTTTTGAGCGGATTTTTTCTCAGCATTTAAGATATACCATAAATCTATCAAATTCTGAACGTTTTGCAACAAAAGCGGTTGATAATTTCGAAAAATTACGAAAAATATGTGATTTTTAGTGTAACCGTTTCCGAAAATTTTCAATTATCTCGAAACATTTCAAGTTTTTTGGCATGAAAACTGTTTGATATCTATGATTATTCGTATTTCCATTGAATTGAGAATGCTTCGCAAAAAAATCGAACGTTATTTCAAAATGTAACGAAGAAATTGTGGTTTCGGCAGCTAGCTTTTCCACAATTTTTGATATATTTGGAAAAAAATGACGTTTTTTGAGCGGATTTTTTCTCAGCATTTAAGATATACCATAAATCTATTATATTATGAACGTTTTGCAACAAAAGCGGTTGACAATTTCGAAAAATTACGAAAAATATCTGATTTTTAGTGTAACCGTTTCCGAAAATTTTCGATTATCTCGAAAAATTTCACGTTTTCTGACGTGAAAACTGTTTGATATCTATGATTATTCGTATTTCCATTGAATTGAGAACACTTTGCAAAAAAATCGAACGTTATTTCGAAATGTAACGAAGAAATTGTGGTTTCGGCAGCTAGCTTTTCCACAATTTTTGATATATTTGGAAAAGAATGACGTTTTTTGAGCGGATTTTTTCTCAGCATTTAAGATATACCATAAATCTATTATATTATGAACGTTTTGCAACAAAAGCGGTTGACAATTTCGAAAAATTACGAATAATATATGATTTTTAGTGTAACCGTTTCCGAAAATTTTCGATTATCTCGAAAAATTTCACGTTTTTTGACGTGAAAACTTTTTGATATCTATGATTATTCGTATTTCCATTGAATTGAGAACGCTTCGCAAAAAAATCGTACATAATTTCGGAATGTAACGAAGAAATCGTAGTTTCGGCAGCTAGCCTTTCCGCAATTTTTGATATATTTGGAAAAAAAAGTCGTTTTTTGAGCGGATTTTTTCTCAGCATTTAAGATATACCATAAATCTACCAGATTATGAACGTTTAGCAACAAAAGCGGTTGATAATTTCGAAAAATTACGAAAAATATGTGATTTTTAGTGTAACCGTTTCCGAAAATTTTCAATTATCTCGAAAAATTTCACGTTTTTTCACGTGAAAACTTTTTGATATCTATGATTATTCGTATTTCCATTGAATTGAGAACGCTTCGCAAAAAAATCGCACATAATTTCGAAATGTAACGAAGAAATTGTGGTATCGGCAGCTAGCCTTTCCGCAATTTTTGATATATTTGGAAAAAAAAGACGTTGTTCGAGCGGATTTTTTCTCAGCATTTAAGATATACCATAAATCTATCAAATTATTAACGTTTTGCAACAAAAGCGGTTGATAATTTCGAAAAATTACGAAAAATATGTGATTTTTAGTGTAACCGTTTCCGAAAATTTTCAATTATCTCGAAAAATTTCACGTTTTTTGACGTGAAAACTTTTTGATATCTATGATTATTCGTATTTCCATCGAATTGGGAACGCTTCGCAAAAAAATCGCACGTTATTTCGAAATGTAACGAAGAAATTGTGGTTTCGGCAGCTAGCCTTTCCGTAATTTTTGATGTATTTGGAAAAAAAAGACGTTTTAAGAGCGGATTTTTTCTCAGCATTTAAGATATACCATAAATCTATCAAATTATGAACGTTTTGCAACAAAAGCGGTTGATAATATCGAAAGATTACGAAAAATATGTGATTTTTAGTGTAACCGTTTCCGAAAATTTTCGATTATCTCGAAACATTTCAAGTTTTTTGGCGTGAAAACTGTTTGATATCTATAAATATTCGTATTTCCATTGAATTGAGAACGCTTCGCAAAAAAATCGCACGTTATTTCGAAATGTAACGAAGAAATTGTGGTTTCGGCAGCTAGCTTTTCCACAATTTATGATATATTTGGAAAAAAAAGACGTTCTTTGAGCGGATTCTTTCTCAGCATTTAAGATATACCATATATCCATTAAATTATGAACATTTTGCAACAAAAGCGGTTTATAATTTCGAAAAATTACGAAAAATATGTGATTTTTAGTGTAACCGTTTCCAAAAAGTTTCGATTAGCTCGAAAAATTTCACGTTTTTTGACGTGAAAACTTTTTCATATCTATGATTATTCGTATTTCCATTGAATTGAGAACGCTTTGCAAAAAAATCGCACATAATTTCGAAATATAACGAAGAAATTGTGGTTTCGGCAGCTAGCTTTACCACAATTTTTGATATATTTGGAAAAAAAAGACGTTTTTTGAGCGGATTTTTTCTCAGCATTTAAGATATACCATATATCTATTAAATTATGAACATATTGCAACAAAAGCGGTTAATAATTTCGAAAAATTACGAAAAATATGTGATTTTTAGTGTAACCGTTTCAGAAAATTTTCGATTATCTCGAAAAATGTCACGTGTTTTGACGTGAAAACTTTTTGATATCTATGATTATTCGTATTTCCATCGAATTGGGAACGCTTCGCAAAAAAATCGCACGTTATTTCGAAATGTAACGAAGAAATTGTGGTTTCTGCAGCTAGCTTTTCCACAATTTTTGAAATATCTGGAAAAAAAAGACGTTTTTTGAGCGGATTTTTTCTCAGCATTTAAGATATACCATAAATCTATTATATTATGAACGTTTTGCAACAAAAGCGGTTGACAATTTCGAAAAATTACGAATAATATATGATTTTTAGTGTAACCGTTTCCGAAAATTTTCGATTATCTCGAAAAATTTCACGTTTTTTGACGTGAAAACTTTTTGATATCTATGATTATTCGTATTTCCATTGAATTGAGAACGCTTCGCAAAAAAATCGCACATAATTTCGGAATGTAACGAAGAAATTGTGGTTTCGGCAGCTAGCCTTTCCGCAATTTTTGATATATTTGGAAAAAAAAGTCGTTTTTTGAGCGGATTTTTTCTCAGCATTTAAGATATACCATAAATCTATCAGATTATGAACGTTTAGCAACAAAAGCGGTTGATAATTTCGAAAAATTACGAAAAATATGTGATTTTTAGTGTAACCGTTTCCGAAAATTTTCAATTATCTCGAAAAATTTCACGTTTAATCACGTGAAAACTTTTTGATATCTATGATTATTCGTATTTCCATTGAATTGAGAACGCTTCGCAAAAAAATCGCACGTTATTTCGAAATGTAACGAAGAAATTGTGGTTTCGGCAGCTAGCTTTTCCACAATTTTTGAAATATTTGGAAAAAAAGACGTTTTTTGAGCGGATTTTTTCTCAGCATTTAAGATATACCATAAATCTATTAAATTATGAACGTTTTGCAACAAAAGCGGTTGATAATTTCGAAAAATTACGAAAAATATGTGATTTTTAGTGTAACCGTTTCCGAAAATTTTCAATTATCTCGAAAAATTTCACGTTTAATCACGTGAAAACTTTTTGATATCTATGATTATTCGTATTTCCATTGAATTGAGAACGCTTCGCAAAAAAATCGCACGTTATTTCGAAATGTAACGAAGAAATTGTGGTTTCGGCAGCTAGCTTTTCCACAATTTTTGAAATATTTGGAAAAAAAGACGTTTTTTGAGCGGATTTTTTCTCAGCATTTAAGATATACCATAAATCTATTAAATTATGAACGTTTTGCAACAAAAGCGGTTGACAATTTCGAATAATTACGAAAAATATCTGATTTTTACTGTAACCGTTTCCGAAAATTTTCGATTATCTCGAAAAATTTCACGTTTTTTGACGTGAAAACTTTTTGATATCTATGATTATTCGTATTTCCATTGAATTGAGAACGCTTCGCAAAAAAATCGCACATAATTTCGGAATGTAACGAAGAAATTGTGGTTTCGGCAGCTAGCCTTTCCGCAATTTTTGATATATTTGGAAAAAAAAGACGTTGTTCGAGCGGATTTTTTCTCAGCATTTAAGATATACCATAAATCTATCAAATTATTAACGTTTTGCAACAAAAGCGGTTGACAATTTCGAATAATTACGAAAAATATCTGATTTTTAGTGTAACCGTTTCCGAAAATTTTCGATTATCTCGAAACATTTCACGTTTTTTGACGTGAAAACTTTTTGATATCTATTATTATTCGTATTTTCATTGAATTGAGAACGCTTCGCAAAAAAATCGCACATAATTTCGAAATGTAACGAAGAAATTGTGGTTTCGGCAGCTAGCCTTTCCGTAATTTTTGATGTATTTGGAAAAAAAAGACGTTTTAAGAGCGGATTTTTTCTCAGCATTTAAGATATACCATAAATCTATCAAATTATGAACGTTTTGCAACAAAAGCGGTTGATAATATCGAAAGATTACGAAAAATATGTGATTTTTAGTGTAACCGTTTCCGAAAATTTTCGATTATCTCGAAACATTTCAAGTTTTTTGGCGTGAAAACTGTTTGATATCTATAAATATTCGTATTTCCATTGAATTGAGAACGCTTCGCAAAAAAATCGCACGTTATTTTGAAATGTAACGAAGAAATTGTGGTTTCGGCAGCTAGCTTTTCCACAATTTATGATATATTTGGAAAAAAAAGACGTTCTTTGAGCGGATTCTTTCTCAGCATTTAAGATATACCATATATCCATTAAGTTATGAACATTTTGCAACAAAAGCGGTTTATAATTTCGAAAAATTACGAAAAATATGTGATTTTTAGTGTAACCGTTTCCAAAAAGTTTCGATTAGCTCGAAAAATTTCACGTTTTTTGACGTGAAAACTTTTTGATATCTATGATTATTCGTATTTCCATTGAATTGAGAACGCTTTGCAAAAAAATCGCACATAATTTCGAAATATAACGAAGAAATTGTGGTTTCGGCAGCTAGCTTTACCACAATTTTTGATATATTTGGAAAAAAAAGACGTTTTTTGAGCGGATTTTTTCTCAGCATTTAAGATATACCATATATCTATTAAATTATGAACATATTGCAACAAAAGCGGTTAATAATTTCGAAAAATTACGAAAAATATGTGATTTTTAGTGTAACCGTTTCAGAAAATTTTCGATTATCTCGAAAAATGTCACGTGTTTTGACGTGAAAACTTTTTGATATCTATGATTATTCGTATTTCCATCGAATTGGGAACGCTTCGCAAAAAAATCGCACGTTATTTCGAAATGTAACGAAGAAATTGTGGTTTCTGCAGCTAGCTTTTCCACAATTTTTGAAATATCTGGAAAAAAAAGACGTTTTTTGAGCGGATTTTTTCTCAGCATTTAAGATATACCATAAATCTATTAAATTATGAACGTTTTGCAACAAAAGCGGTTGACAATTTCGAATAATTACGAAAAATATCTGATTTTTAGTGTAACCGTTTCCGAAAATTTTCGATTATCTCGAAAAATTTCACGTTTTTTGACGTGAAAACTTTTTGATATCTATGATTATTCGTATTTTCATTGAATTGAGAACGCTTCGCAAAAAAATCGCACATAATTTCGAAATGTAACGAAGAAATTGTGGTTTCGGCAGCTAGCCTTTCCGTAATTTTTGATGTATTTGGAAAAAAAAGACGTTTTAAGAGCGGATTTTTTCTCAGCATTTAAGATATACCATAAATCTATCAAATTATGAACGTTTTGCAACAAAAGCGGTTGACAATTTCGAAAAATTACGAAAAATATCTGATTTTTAGTGTAACCGTTTCCGAAAATTTTCGATTATCTCGAAAAATTTCACGTTTTTTGACGTGAAAACTTTTTGATATATATGATTATTCGTATTTTCATTGAATTGAGAACGCTTCGCAAAAAAATCGCACATAATTTCGAAATGTAACGAAGAAATTGTGCTTTCGGCAGCTAGCCTTTCCGCAATTTTTGATGTATTTGGAAAAAAAAGACGTTTTTTGAGCGGATTTTTTCTCAGCATTTAAGATATACCATAAATCTATCAAATTATGAACGTTTTGCAACAAAAGCGGTTGATAATTTCGAAAAATTACGAAAAATATGTGATTTTTAGTGTAACCGTTTCCGAAAATTTTCGATTATCTCGAAAAATTTCACGTTTTCTGACGTGAAAACTGTTTGATATCTATGATTATTCGTATATCCATTGAATTGAGAACACTTCGCAAAAAAATCGAACGTTATTTCGAAATGTAACGAAGAAATTGTGGTTTCGGCAGCTAGCTTTTCCACAATTTTTGATATATTTGGAAAAGAATGACGTTTTTTGAGCGGATTTTTTCTCAGCATTTAAGATATACCATAAATCTATTATATAATGAACGTTTTGCAACAAAAGCGGTTGACAATTTCGAAAAATTACGAATAATATATGATTTTTAGTGTAACCGTTTCCGAAAATTTTCGATTATCTCGAAAAATTTCACGTTTTTTGACGTGAAAACTTTTTGATATCTATGATTATTCGTATTTCCATTGAATTGAGAACGCTTCGCAAAAAAATCGCACATAATTTCGGAATGTAACGAAGAAATTGTGGTTTCGGCAGCTAGCCTTTCCGCAATTTTTGATATATTTAGAAAAAAAGTCGTTTTTTTAACGGATTTTTTCTCAGCATTTAAGATATACCATAAATCTATCAGATTATGAACGTTTAGCAACAAAAGCGGTTGATAATTTCGAAAATTTACGAAAAATATGTGATTTTTAGTGTAACCGTTTCCGAAAATTTTCAATTATCTCGAAAAATTTCACGTTTTTTCACGTGAAAACTTTTTGATATCTATGATTATTCGTATTTCCATTGAATTGAGAACGCTTCGCAAAAAAATCGCACATAATTTCGAAATGTAACGAAGAAATTGTGGTTTCAGCAGCTAGCCTTTCCGCAATTTTTGATATATTTGGAAAAAAAATACGTTTTTTGAGCGGATTTTTTCTCAGCATTTAAGATATACCTTAAATCTATCAAATTATGAACGTTTTGCAACAAAAGCGGTTGATAATTTCGAAAAATTACGAAAAATATGTGATTTTTAGTGTAACCGTTTCCGAAATTTTTCAATTATCTCGAAAAATTTCACGTTTTTTTACGTGAAAACTTTTTGATATCTATGATTATTCGTATTTCCATTGAATTGAGAACGCTTCGCAAAAAAATCGCACGTTATTTCGAAATGTAACGAAGAAATTGTGGTTTCGGCACCTAGCTTTTCCGCAATTTTTGATATATTTGGAAAAAAAAGACGTTTTTTGAGCGGATTTTTTCTCAGCAATTAAGATATACCATAAATCTATCAAATTATGAACGTTTTGCAACAAAAGCGGTTGATAATTTCGAAAAATGACGAAAAATATGTGATTTTTAGTGTAACCGTTTCCGAAAATTTTCAATTATCTCAAAAAATTTCACGTTTTTTGACGTGAAAACTTTTTGATATCTATGATTATTCGTATTTCCATTGAATTGAGAACGCTTCGCAAAAAAATCGCACGTTATTTCGAAATGTAACGAAGAAATTGTGGTTTCGGCAGCTAGCTTTTCCACAATTTTTGATATATTTGGAAAAAAAAGACGTTTTTTGAGCGGATTTTTTCTCAGCATTTAAGATATACCATAAATCTATTAAATTATGAACGTTTTGCAACAAAAGCGGTTGACAATTTCGAAAAATTACGAAAAATATCTGATTTTTAGTGTATCCGTTTCCGAAAATTTTCGATTATCTCGAAAAATTTCACGTTTTTTGACGTGAAAACTTTTTGATATATATGATTATTCGTATTTTCATTGAATTGAGAACGCTTCGCAAAAAAATCGCACATAATTTCGAAATGTAACGAAGAAATTGTGCTTTCGGCAGCTAGCCTTTCCGCAATTTTTGATGTATTTGGAAAAAAAAAGACGTTTTTTGAGCGGATTTTTTCTCAGCATTTAAGATATACCATAAATCTATCAAATTATGAACGTTTTGCAACAAAAGCGGTTGATAATTTCGAAAAATTACTAAAAATATGTGATTTTTAGTGTAACCGTTTCCAAAAATTTTCGATTATCTCGAAAAATTTCACGTTTTCTGACGTGAAAACTGTTTGATATCTATGATTATTCGTATATCCATCGAATTGGGAACGCTTCGCAAAAAAATCGCACGTTATTTCGAAATGTAACGAAGAAATTGTGGTTTCTGCAGCTAGCTTTTCCACAATTTTTGAAATATCTGGAAAAAAAAGACGTTTTTTGAGCGGATTTTTTCTCAGCATTTAAGATATACCATAAATCTATTAAATTATGAACGTTTTGCAACAAAAGCGGTTGACAATTTCGAATAATTACGAAAAATATCTGATTTTTAGTGTAACCGTTTCCGAAAATTTTCGATTATCTCGAAAAATTTCACGTTTTTTGACGTGAAAACTTTTTGATATCTATGATTATTCGTATTTTCATTGAATTGAGAACGCTTCGCAAAAAAATCGCACATAATTTCGAAATGTAACGAAGAAATTGTGGTTTCGGCAGCTAGCCTTTCCGTAATTTTTGATGTATTTGGAAAAAAAAGACGTTTTAAGAGCGGATTTTTTCTCAGCATTTAAGATATACCATAAATCTATCAAATTATGAACGTTTTGCAACAAAAGCGGTTGACAATTTCGAAAAATTACGAAAAATATCTGATTTTTAGTGTAACCGTTTCCGAAAATTTTCGATTATCTCGAAAAATTTCACGTTTTTTGACGTGAAAACTTTTTGATATATATGATTATTCGTATTTTCATTGAATTGAGAACGCTTCGCAAAAAAATCGCACATAATTTCGAAATGTAACGAAGAAATTGTGCTTTCGGCAGCTAGCCTTTCCGCAATTTTTGATGTATTTGGAAAAAAAAGACGTTTTTTGAGCGGATTTTTTCTCAGCATTTAAGATATACCATAAATCTATCAAATTATGAACGTTTTGCAACAAAAGCGGTTGATAATTTCGAAAAATTACGAAAAATATGTGATTTTTAGTGTAACCGTTTCCGAAAATTTTCGATTATCTCGAAAAATTTCACGTTTTCTGACGTGAAAACTGTTTGATATCTATGATTATTCGTATATCCATTGAATTGAGAACACTTCGCAAAAAAATCGAACGTTATTTCGAAATGTAACGAAGAAATTGTGGTTTCGGCAGCTAGCTTTTCCACAATTTTTGATATATTTGGAAAAGAATGACGTTTTTTGAGCGGATTTTTTCTCAGCATTTAAGATATACCATAAATCTATTATATAATGAACGTTTTGCAACAAAAGCGGTTGACAATTTCGAAAAATTACGAATAATATATGATTTTTAGTGTAACCGTTTCCGAAAATTTTCGATTATCTCGAAAAATTTCACGTTTTTTGACGTGAAAACTTTTTGATATCTATGATTATTCGTATTTCCATTGAATTGAGAACGCTTCGCAAAAAAATCGCACATAATTTCGGAATGTAACGAAGAAATTGTGGTTTCGGCAGCTAGCCTTTCCGCAATTTTTGATATATTTAGAAAAAAAAGTCGTTTTTTTAACGGATTTTTTCTCAGCATTTAAGATATACCATAAATCTATCAGATTATGAACGTTTAGCAACAAAAGCGGTTGATAATTTCGAAAATTTACGAAAAATATGTGATTTTTAGTGTAACCGTTTCCGAAAATTTTCAATTATCTCGAAAAATTTCACGTTTTTTCACGTGAAAACTTTTTGATATCTATGATTATTCGTATTTCCATTGAATTGAGAACGCTTCGCAAAAAAATCGCACATAATTTCGAAATGTAACGAAGAAATTGTGGTTTCAGCAGCTAGCCTTTCCGCAATTTTTGATATATTTGGAAAAAAAATACGTTTTTTGAGCGGATTTTTTCTCAGCATTTAAGATATACCTTAAATCTATCAAATTATGAACGTTTTGCAACAAAAGCGGTTGATAATTTCGAAAAATTACGAAAAATATGTGATTTTTAGTGTAACCGTTTCCGAAATTTTTCAATTATCTCGAAAAATTTCACGTTTTTTTACGTGAAAACTTTTTGATATCTATGATTATTCGTATTTCCATTGAATTGAGAACGCTTCGCAAAAAAATCGCACGTTATTTCGAAATGTAACGAAGAAATTGTGGTTTCGGCACCTAGCTTTTCCGCAATTTTTGATATATTTGGAAAAAAAAGACGTTTTTTGAGCGGATTTTTTCTCAGCAATTAAGATATACCATAAATCTATCAAATTATGAACGTTTTGCAACAAAAGCGGTTGATAATTTCGAAAAATGACGAAAAATATGTGATTTTTAGTGTAACCGTTTCCGAAAATTTTCAATTATCTCAAAAAATTTCACGTTTTTTGACGTGAAAACTTTTTGATATCTATGATTATTCGTATTTCCATTGAATTGAGAACGCTTCGCAAAAAAATCGCACGTTATTTCGAAATGTAACGAAGAAATTGTGGTTTCGGCAGCTAGCTTTTCCACAATTTTTGATATATTTGGAAAAAAAAGACGTTTTTTGAGCGGATTTTTTCTCAGCATTTAAGATATACCATAAATCTATTAAATTATGAACGTTTTGCAACAAAAGCGGTTGACAATTTCGAAAAATTACGAAAAATATCTGATTTTTAGTGTATCCGTTTCCGAAAATTTTCGATTATCTCGAAAAATTTCACGTTTTTTGACGTGAAAACTTTTTGATATATATGATTATTCGTATTTTCATTGAATTGAGAACGCTTCGCAAAAAAATCGCACATAATTTCGAAATGTAACGAAGAAATTGTGCTTTCGGCAGCTAGCCTTTCCGCAATTTTTGATGTATTTGGAAAAAAAAAGACGTTTTTTGAGCGGATTTTTTCTCAGCATTTAAGATATACCATAAATCTATCAAATTATGAACGTTTTGCAACAAAAGCGGTTGATAATTTCGAAAAATTACTAAAAATATGTGATTTTTAGTGTAACCGTTTCCAAAAATTTTCGATTATCTCGAAAAATTTCACGTTTTCTGACGTGAAAACTGTTTGATATCTATGATTATTCGTATATCCATTGAATTGAGAACACTTCGCAAAAAAATCGAACGTTATTTCGAAATGTAACGAAGAAATTGTGGTTTCGGCAGCTAGCTTTTCCACAATTTTTGATATATTTGGAAAAGAATGACGTTTTTTGAGCGGATTTTTTCTCAGCATTTAAGATATACCATAAATCTATTATATTATGAACGTTTTGCAACAAAAGCGGTTGACAATTTCGAAAAATTACGAATAATATATGATTTTTAGTGTAACCGTTTCCGAAAATTTTCGATTATCTCGAAAAATTTCACGTTTTTTGACGTGAAAACTTTTTGATATCTATGATTATTCGTATTTCCATTGAATTGAGAACGCTTCGCAAAAAAATCGCACATAATTTCGGAATGTAACGAAGAAATTGTGGTTTCGGCAGCTAGCCTTTCCGCAATTTTTGATATATTTGGAAAAAAAAGTCGTTTTTTGAGCGGATTTTTTCTCAGCATTTAAGATATACCATAAATCTATCAGATTATGAACGTTTAGCAACAAAAGCGGTTGATAATTTCGAAAAATTACGAAAAATATGTGATTTTTAGTGTAACCGTTTCCGAAAATTTTCAATTATCTCGAAAAATTTCACGTTTAATCACGTGAAAACTTTTTGATATCTATGATTATTCGTATTTCCATTGAATTGAGAACGCTTCGCAAAAAAATCGCACGTTATTTCGAAATGTAACGAAGAAATTGTGGTTTCGGCAGCTAGCTTTTCCACAATTTTTGAAATATTTGGAAAAAAAGACGTTTTTTGAGCGGATTTTTTCTCAGCATTTAAGATATACCATAAATCTATTAAATTATGAACGTTTTGCAACAAAAGCGGTTGATAATTTCAAAAAATTACGAAAAATATGTGATTTTTAGTGTAACCGTTTCCGAAAATTTTCAATTATCTCGAAAAATTTCACGTTTAATCACGTGAAAACTTTTTGATATCTATGATTATTCGTATTTCCATTGAATTGAGAACGCTTCGCAAAAAAATCGCACGTTATTTCGAAATGTAACGAAGAAATTGTGGTTTCGGCAGCTAGCTTTTCCACAATTTTTGAAATATTTGGAAAAAAAGACGTTTTTTGAGCGGATTTTTTCTCAGCATTTAAGATATACCATAAATCTATTAAATTATGAACGTTTTGCAACAAAAGCGGTTGACAATTTCGAATAATTACGAAAAATATCTGATTTTTACTGTAACCGTTTCCGAAAATTTTCGATTATCTCGAAAAATTTCACGTTTTTTGACGTGAAAACTTTTTGATATCTATGATTATTCGTATTTCCATTGAATTGAGAACGCTTCGCAAAAAAATCGCACATAATTTCGGAATGTAACGAAGAAATTGTGGTTTCGGCAGCTAGTCTTTCCGCAATTTTTGATATATTTGGAAAAAAAAGACGTTGTTCGAGCGGATTTTTTCTCAGCATTTAAGATATACCATAAATCTATCAAATTATTAACGTTTTGCAACAAAAGCGGTTGACAATTTCGAATAATTACGAAAAATATCTGATTTTTAGTGTAACCGTTTCCGAAAATTTTCGATTATCTCGAAACATTTCACGTTTTTTGACGTGAAAACTTTTTGATATCTATTATTATTCGTATTTTCATTGAATTGAGAACGCTTCGCAAAAAAATCGCACATAATTTCGAAATGTAACGAAGAAATTGTGGTTTCGGCAGCTAGCCTTTCCGTAATTTTTGATGTATTTGGAAAAAAAAGACGTTTTAAGAGCGGATTTTTTCTCAGCATTTAAGATATACCATAAATCTATCAAATTATGAACGTTTTGCAACAAAAGCGGTTGATAATATCGAAAGATTACGAAAAATATGTGATTTTTAGTGTAACCGTTTCCGAAAATTTTCGATTATCTCGAAACATTTCAAGTTTTTTGGCGTGAAAACTGTTTGATATCTATAAATATTCGTATTTCCATTGAATTGAGAACGCTTCGCAAAAAAATCGCACGTTATTTTGAAATGTAACGAAGAAATTGTGGTTTCGGCAGCTAGCTTTTCCACAATTTATGATATATTTGGAAAAAAAAGACGTTCTTTGAGCGGATTCTTTCTCAGCATTTAAGATATACCATATATCCATTAAGTTATGAACATTTTGCAACAAAAGCGGTTTATAATTTCGAAAAATTACGAAAAATATGTGATTTTTAGTGTAACCGTTTCCAAAAAGTTTCGATTAGCTCGAAAAATTTCACGTTTTTTGACGTGAAAACTTTTTGATATCTATGATTATTCGTATTTCCATTGAATTGAGAACGCTTTGCAAAAAAATCGCACATAATTTCGAAATATAACGAAGAAATTGTGGTTTCGGCAGCTAGCTTTACCACAATTTTTGATATATTTGGAAAAAAAAGACGTTTTTTGAGCGGATTTTTTCTCAGCATTTAAGATATACCATATATCTATTAAATTATGAACATATTGCAACAAAAGCGGTTAATAATTTCGAAAAATTACGAAAAATATGTGATTTTTAGTGTAACCGTTTCAGAAAATTTTCGATTATCTCGAAAAATGTCACGTGTTTTGACGTGAAAACTTTTTGATATCTATGATTATTCGTATTTCCATCGAATTGGGAACGCTTCGCAAAAAAATCGCACGTTATTTCGAAATGTAACGAAGAAATTGTGGTTTCTGCAGCTAGCTTTTCCACAATTTTTGAAATATCTGGAAAAAAAAGACGTTTTTTGAGCGGATTTTTTCTCAGCATTTAAGATATACCATAAATCTATTAAATTATGAACGTTTTGCAACAAAAGCGGTTGACAATTTCGAATAATTACGAAAAATATCTGATTTTTAGTGTAACCGTTTCCGAAAATTTTCGATTATCTCGAAAAATTTCACGTTTTTTGACGTGAAAACTTTTTGATATCTATGATTATTCGTATTTTCATTGAATTGAGAACGCTTCGCAAAAAAATCGCACATAATTTCGAAATGTAACGAAGAAATTGTGGTTTCGGCAGCTAGCCTTTCCGTAATTTTTGATGTATTTGGAAAAAAAAGACGTTTTAAGAGCGGATTTTTTCTCAGCATTTAAGATATACCATAAATCTATCAAATTATGAACGTTTTGCAACAAAAGCGGTTGACAATTTCGAAAAATTACGAAAAATATCTGATTTTTAGTGTAACCGTTTCCGAAAATTTTCGATTATCTCGAAAAATTTCACGTTTTTTGACGTGAAAACTTTTTGATATATATGATTATTCGTATTTTCATTGAATTGAGAACGCTTCGCAAAAAAATCGCACATAATTTCGAAATGTAACGAAGAAATTGTGCTTTCGGCAGCTAGCCTTTCCGCAATTTTTGATGTATTTGGAAAAAAAAGACGTTTTTTGAGCGGATTTTTTCTCAGCATTTAAGATATACCATAAATCTATCAAATTATGAACGTTTTGCAACAAAAGCGGTTGATAATTTCGAAAAATTACGAAAAATATGTGATTTTTAGTGTAACCGTTTCCGAAAATTTTCGATTATCTCGAAAAATTTCACGTTTTCTGACGTGAAAACTGTTTGATATCTATGATTATTCGTATATCCATTGAATTGAGAACACTTCGCAAAAAAATCGAACGTTATTTCGAAATGTAACGAAGAAATTGTGGTTTCGGCAGCTAGCTTTTCCACAATTTTTGATATATTTGGAAAAGAATGACGTTTTTTGAGCGGATTTTTTCTCAGCATTTAAGATATACCATAAATCTATTATATAATGAACGTTTTGCAACAAAAGCGGTTGACAATTTCGAAAAATTACGAATAATATATGATTTTTAGTGTAACCGTTTCCGAAAATTTTCGATTATCTCGAAAAATTTCACGTTTTTTGACGTGAAAACTTTTTGATATCTATGATTATTCGTATTTCCATTGAATTGAGAACGCTTCGCAAAAAAATCGCACATAATTTCGGAATGTAACGAAGAAATTGTGGTTTCGGCAGCTAGCCTTTCCGCAATTTTTGATATATTTAGAAAAAAAAGTCGTTTTTTTAACGGATTTTTTCTCAGCATTTAAGATATACCATAAATCTATCAGATTATGAACGTTTAGCAACAAAAGCGGTTGATAATTTCGAAAATTTACGAAAAATATGTGATTTTTAGTGTAACCGTTTCCGAAAATTTTCAATTATCTCGAAAAATTTCACGTTTTTTCACGTGAAAACTTTTTGATATCTATGATTATTCGTATTTCCATTGAATTGAGAACGCTTCGCAAAAAAATCGCACATAATTTCGAAATGTAACGAAGAAATTGTGGTTTCAGCAGCTAGCCTTTCCGCAATTTTTGATATATTTGGAAAAAAAATACGTTTTTTGAGCGGATTTTTTCTCAGCATTTAAGATATACCTTAAATCTATCAAATTATGAACGTTTTGCAACAAAAGCGGTTGATAATTTCGAAAAATTACGAAAAATATGTGATTTTTAGTGTAACCGTTTCCGAAATTTTTCAATTATCTCGAAAAATTTCACGTTTTTTTACGTGAAAACTTTTTGATATCTATGATTATTCGTATTTCCATTGAATTGAGAACGCTTCGCAAAAAAATCGCACGTTATTTCGAAATGTAACGAAGAAATTGTGGTTTCGGCACCTAGCTTTTCCGCAATTTTTGATATATTTGGAAAAAAAAGACGTTTTTTGAGCGGATTTTTTCTCAGCAATTAAGATATACCATAAATCTATCAAATTATGAACGTTTTGCAACAAAAGCGGTTGATAATTTCGAAAAATGACGAAAAATATGTGATTTTTAGTGTAACCGTTTCCGAAAATTTTCAATTATCTCAAAAAATTTCACGTTTTTTGACGTGAAAACTTTTTGATATCTATGATTATTCGTATTTCCATTGAATTGAGAACGCTTCGCAAAAAAATCGCACGTTATTTCGAAATGTAACGAAGAAATTGTGGTTTCGGCAGCTAGCTTTTCCACAATTTTTGATATATTTGGAAAAAAAAGACGTTTTTTGAGCGGATTTTTTCTCAGCATTTAAGATATACCATAAATCTATTAAATTATGAACGTTTTGCAACAAAAGCGGTTGACAATTTCGAAAAATTACGAAAAATATCTGATTTTTAGTGTATCCGTTTCCGAAAATTTTCGATTATCTCGAAAAATTTCACGTTTTTTGACGTGAAAACTTTTTGATATATATGATTATTCGTATTTTCATTGAATTGAGAACGCTTCGCAAAAAAATCGCACATAATTTCGAAATGTAACGAAGAAATTGTGCTTTCGGCAGCTAGCCTTTCCGCAATTTTTGATGTATTTGGAAAAAAAAAGACGTTTTTTGAGCGGATTTTTTCTCAGCATTTAAGATATACCATAAATCTATCAAATTATGAACGTTTTGCAACAAAAGCGGTTGATAATTTCGAAAAATTACTAAAAATATGTGATTTTTAGTGTAACCGTTTCCAAAAATTTTCGATTATCTCGAAAAATTTCACGTTTTCTGACGTGAAAACTGTTTGATATCTATGATTATTCGTATATCCATTGAATTGAGAACACTTCGCAAAAAAATCGAACGTTATTTCGAAATGTAACGAAGAAATTGTGGTTTCGGCAGCTAGCTTTTCCACAATTTTTGATATATTTGGAAAAGAATGACGTTTTTTGAGCGGATTTTTTCTCAGCATTTAAGATATACCATAAATCTATTATATTATGAACGTTTTGCAACAAAAGCGGTTGACAATTTCGAAAAATTACGAATAATATATGATTTTTAGTGTAACCGTTTCCGAAAATTTTCGATTATCTCGAAAAATTTCACGTTTTTTGACGTGAAAACTTTTTGATATCTATGATTATTCGTATTTCCATTGAATTGAGAACGCTTCGCAAAAAAATCGCACATAATTTCGGAATGTAACGAAGAAATTGTGGTTTCGGCAGCTAGCCTTTCCGCAATTTTTGATATATTTGGAAAAAAAAGTCGTTTTTTGAGCGGATTTTTTCTCAGCATTTAAGATATACCATAAATCTATCAGATTATGAACGTTTAGCAACAAAAGCGGTTGATAATTTCGAAAAATTACGAAAAATATGTGATTTTTAGTGTAACCGTTTCCGAAAATTTTCAATTATCTCGAAAAATTTCACGTTTAATCACGTGAAAACTTTTTGATATCTATGATTATTCGTATTTCCATTGAATTGAGAACGCTTCGCAAAAAAATCGCACGTTATTTCGAAATGTAACGAAGAAATTGTGGTTTCGGCAGCTAGCTTTTCCACAATTTTTGAAATATTTGGAAAAAAAGACGTTTTTTGAGCGGATTTTTTCTCAGCATTTAAGATATACCATAAATCTATTAAATTATGAACGTTTTGCAACAAAAGCGGTTGATAATTTCAAAAAATTACGAAAAATATGTGATTTTTAGTGTAACCGTTTCCGAAAATTTTCAATTATCTCGAAAAATTTCACGTTTAATCACGTGAAAACTTTTTGATATCTATGATTATTCGTATTTCCATTGAATTGAGAACGCTTCGCAAAAAAATCGCACGTTATTTCGAAATGTAACGAAGAAATTGTGGTTTCGGCAGCTAGCTTTTCCACAATTTTTGAAATATTTGGAAAAAAAGACGTTTTTTGAGCGGATTTTTTCTCAGCATTTAAGATATACCATAAATCTATTAAATTATGAACGTTTTGCAACAAAAGCGGTTGACAATTTCGAATAATTACGAAAAATATCTGATTTTTACTGTAACCGTTTCCGAAAATTTTCGATTATCTCGAAAAATTTCACGTTTTTTGACGTGAAAACTTTTTGATATCTATGATTATTCGTATTTCCATTGAATTGAGAACGCTTCGCAAAAAAATCGCACATAATTTCGGAATGTAACGAAGAAATTGTGGTTTCGGCAGCTAGTCTTTCCGCAATTTTTGATATATTTGGAAAAAAAAGACGTTGTTCGAGCGGATTTTTTCTCAGCATTTAAGATATACCATAAATCTATCAAATTATTAACGTTTTGCAACAAAAGCGGTTGACAATTTCGAATAATTACGAAAAATATCTGATTTTTAGTGTAACCGTTTCCGAAAATTTCGATTATCTCGAAACATTTCACGTTTTTTGACGTGAAAACTTTTTGATATCTATTATTATTCGTATTTTCATTGAATTGAGAACGCTTCGCAAAAAAATCGCACATAATTTCGAAATGTAACGAAGAAATTGTGGTTTCGGCAGCTAGCCTTTCCGTAATTTTTGATGTATTTGGAAAAAAAAGACGTTTTAAGAGCGGATTTTTTCTCAGCATTTAAGATATACCATAAATCTATCAAATTATGAACGTTTTGCAACAAAAGCGGTTGATAATATCGAAAGATTACGAAAAATATGTGATTTTTAGTGTAACCGTTTCCGAAAATTTTCGATTATCTCGAAACATTTCAAGTTTTTTGGCGTGAAAACTGTTTGATATCTATAAATATTCGTATTTCCATTGAATTGAGAACGCTTCGCAAAAAATCGCACGTTATTTCGAAATGTAACGAAGAAATTGTGGTTTCGGCAGCTAGCTTTTCCACAATTTATGATATATTTGGAAAAAAAAGACGTTCTTTGAGCGGATTCTTTCTCAGCATTTAAGATATACCATATATCCATTAAATTATGAACATTTTGCAACAAAAGCGGTTTATAATTTCGAAAAATTACGAAAAATATGTGATTTTTAGTGTAACCGTTTCCAAAAAGTTTCGATTAGCTCGAAAAATTTCACGTTTTTTGACGTGAAAACTTTTTGATATCTATGATTATTCGTATTTCCATTGAATTGAGAACGCTTTGCAAAAAAATCGCACATAATTTCGAAATATAACGAAGAAATTGTGGTTTCGGCAGCTAGCTTTACCACAATTTTTGATATATTTGGAAAAAAAAGACGTTTTTTGAGCGGATTTTTTCTCAGCATTTAAGATATACCATATATCTATTAAATTATGAACATATTGCAACAAAAGCGGTTAATAATTTCGAAAAATTACGAAAAATATGTGATTTTTAGTGTAACCGTTTCCGAAAATTTTCGATTATCTCGAAAAATTTCACGTTTTTTGACGTGAAAACTTTTTGATATCTATGATTATTCGTATTTTCATTGAATTGAGAACGCTTCGCAAAAAAATCGCACATAATTTCGAAATGTAACGAAGAAATTTTGGTTTCGGCAGCTAGCCTTTCCGTAATTTTTGATGTATTTGGAAAAAAAAGACGTTTTAAGAGCGGATTTTTTCTCAGCATTTAAGATATACCATAAATCTATCAAATTATGAACGTTTTGCAACAAAAGCGGTTGACAATTTCGAAAAATTACGAAAAATATCTGATTTTTAGTGTAACCGTTTCCGAAAATTTTCGATTATCTCGAAAAATTTCACGTTTTTTGACGTGAAAACTTTTTGATATATATGATTATTCGTATTTTCATTGAATTGAGAACGCTTCGCAAAAAAATCGCACATAATTTCGAAATGTAACGAAGAAATTGTGCTTTCGGCAGCTAGCCTTTCCGCAATTTTTGATGTATTTGGAAAAAAAAGACGTTTTTTGAGCGGATTTTTTCTCAGCATTTAAGATATACCATAAATCTATCAAATTATGAACGTTTTGCAACAAAAGCGGTTGATAATTTCGAAAAATTACGAAAAATATGTGATTTTTAGTGTAACCGTTTCCGAAAATTTTCGATTATCTCGAAAAATTTCACGTTTTCTGACGTGAAAACTGTTTGATATCTATGATTATTCGTATATCCATTGAATTGAGAACACTTCGCAAAAAAATCGAACGTTATTTCGAAATGTAACGAAGAAATTGTGGTTTCGGCAGCTAGCTTTTCCACAATTTTTGATATATTTGGAAAAGAATGACGTTTTTTTAACGGATTTTTTCTCAGCATTTAAGATATACCATAAATCTACTATATAATGAACGTTTTGCAACAAAAGCGGTTGACAATTTCGAAAAATTACGAATAATATATGATTTTTAGTGTAACCGTTTCCGAAAATTTTCGATTATCTCGAAAAATTTCACGTTTTTTGACGTGAAAACTTTTTGATATCTATGATTATTCGTATTTCCATTGAATTGAGAACGCTTCGCAAAAAAATCGCACATAATTTCGGAATGTAACGAAGAAATTGTGGTTTCGGCAGCTAGCCTTTCCGCAATTTTTGATATATTTGGAAAAAAAAGTCGTTTTTTTAACGGATTTTTTCTCAGCATTTAAGATATACCATAAATCTATCAGATTATGAACGTTTAGCAACAAAAGCGGTTGATAATTTCGAAAATTTACGAAAAATATGTGATTTTTAGTGTAACCGTTTCCGAAAATTTTCAATTATCTCGAAAAATTTCACGTTTTTTCACGTGAAAACTTTTTGATATCTATGATTATTCGTATTTCCATTGAATTGAGAACGCTTCGCAAAAAAATCGCACATAATTTCGAAATGTAACGAAGAAATTGTGGTTTCAGCAGCTAGCCTTTCCGCAATTTTTGATATATT